>CM045733.1:7342500-7487500 GCA_024760905.1 Plotosus lineatus
ACTGTGGTGACCCCTGAAGGGAAAAGCCGAAAGGAAAAGAAGAAGAAGAAGAAGAAGAAGAAGAGCTCTGCTGGGGAAAAATGGCTTTTCTGAGCCGATGAGCCTCGCATTCTTCCACGTGTATTCCTCCGTGCTCCGAGATCGCCTTGTGCAGTGCTTCTCAAATATTTTCTGTGACATTCCCCGATAGGAAGGAAAAAATAAACATTTTATGCCTCCCTAGCGTAAATAAATAGTGTTTACTGCACTTCAGATCGTTTGCAAGGTGCTTTTTCCCTACATTATATGGAACACAGTGAGAGCACCATTGCCACCTACTGTAGAGGATGTGCAATCACACTTAAAGCTGGTCCAGTATGGCAAAAAAGCATGTTCCTTAGGGTCATATGCGCCAATTAGCCTCTGACTCTTCCGCGTGTATTCCTTCGCGCTCCTTTTCGCGCCAGCATTTGTAGCTTGCACACGCACAAAAGTTTTCTTGTTTTATTATTATTTATTGTTAATTACAATATTATTGTGGGGCCGGTGGTGTAGTGGTTAGAGTGCTGGGCTTATAATTGGGAGGTTGTGTGTTCAAATCCCACTGAGACCCCCACTGTGCTAAGACCCCTGGGCAAGGTCTCAACTACAAGTGTGCCTCTGTTCACCCAGCAGTATAAATGGGTTCCAGTAAAATATACTGGGAAGGTAACCTGCGATGGACTAGCGTCCCATCCAGGAGGAGTTGAACTCCTGGACGCTTCATGCTATGGAAACCGGGGACAAGCACCGGCCTGATGAGCCGCTATGGCTCGGGTATAAAAAGCCCAGAGGACTTTACCTACCTTACAGTATTATTAATGTTACTGTACATGTGTTATTATTGTGAAATGTTTATTGTTACATGTTTATCTTAAATATATTACATCAAAGATATGTTTGTGTCAGGTTATATGAGTTTGGGAGGGGGTTGGAACAGATTAATTGTTTTTATCTAATGAACGTTTTGACTTACGAGCTCGCCCTCGGAACGGATTAATTTCATAAGTCGAGGTACCGCTGTATTGTCAAAAATAAGGGATCAGCTTTAATGCCATGGTTAACATTGAACCTCTTCACAACAGAGAGCCACAATATTATCTACACCTGACCAAATGAATACAATGCCACGCCCAGTTTTTAAAGTTCACAAAGTGACTTGGGAGCTAAAGGAATGAATGGGTTCCCTCTGTCCATTCATCACACTTTCACTTCTGGACATTTACTTTCTGTGCACTGAAGCTCATCTCATCTCATTTTCTGAAACGCTTAATCCTAATTAGGGTCACGAGGAGGCTGGTGCCCATTGCAGCCGACTCTGAGTGAGGGCAGAGTACACTCTGGACGGCTCGCCAGGCCATCTCTGGGCAGAAACACACCGGTGGCTATGCAGTTCCCCTTGTCGAAAGTCAGCAATGGTTCTTTTACATGAACCTCACATGATAGACAGTGAGAGACATGGCCGGCCTTTGATAACCCAGTTAGCTGCACTAGGGGGACAGTGACAAACCGTTGAGAGTGGGGCTTGAACCCAGAATCTTGGGATCCATGATCCAGCACCATACCACTAGGCCACCACTGCCCGGCCGCACCGAAGCTGGAACTTTCAAACTTGCTGTGCTGCCTATGAGTGCAAGGATGAGTTGGTGTGTGAGTTGGACTTTCGTCAGGACGACGCTGCATAGCCGTCAGCATGTTTCTGCCCTGCGATGCCCTGACAAGCTGTCCAGGGTGTACTCTGCCCTTGTCCAGAGTTAGCTGAGATGAGCACCAGCCTTTCCGTGACCCTAATTACAATTAAGCGATTCAGAAAATGAATGAATGAATAAATGTTCTATACTGTACTGGCATATTATGAAATAGAACCAGTCCTTTTGGTGGGAGCTTCAGGACTCCTGTGTGTTTATTTATTTTTACCTGGTGTCACCTTGAGGGTGTGTCTTCGATCTCTCGGAACCTGTGTTCTCTCTGGGTTTTCAGCTCCTGTCAAGTAAAAATACTTATTATCAGCATTCATTCATTCATTCATTCATTTTCTGAACCATTTAATCCTAATTAGGATCACGAGGAGGCTGGAGCCCATCTCAGCCAACCCTGGGCGAGGGTAGAGTACACCCTGGACAGCTCATCACTGTTCATATTATCAGCATTTTTAATTGTATTCCGGTTACTCACTTCAAGGATTAAAACAACCACAGGGACTTTTTAAACACTCCACTGATTGAAAGGCCGTCTTCTTAAATGCCACGTGTGTGTGTGTGTGTGTGTGTGTGTGTGTGTGTGTGTGTGTGTGTGTGTGTGTGTGTGTGTCTGTGTGTGTGTGTGTGTATGTCACATTTAAGTACTAACATACAGTGCTGGTTTTTTACTTTTTTGCACCTTTGTCACACTTCACTTTTTCAGATCATCAAACAAATGTAAACATTACAACAGAGATAAACCAAGTATTCAAAAATGCAGTTTTCCTGTTGTGATTTTATTTGTTAAGAGAAAAATCCTATCCAAACCTACATGAACCTCTGTGAAAAAGTAACTGCTCCCATTGTTAAAAGGTGAGGTAATTGTGATTAATCCTATTATTGAGGAAACCGAGTTCAATTTCATGGCTACACCCAGGCCTGATTGCTGCCAGACATTTCCAATCAAGAGATCCCAAACATAAAACCTGCCTGACAAGGTGAGGTCGGCCATACTGAACACACATCATGCTGCAATCCAGTGAGCTTCAAGAGCAAACAGGAAAGAAGATTATAGAGATGTCTCAGTCTGGGAAAGGAAACAAAGTCATTGGTAAATCTTTGCGACTCCAGCGGACCACTGTAAGAGCCATTATCCATAAATGGAGAAGGCCTGGCACAGTGGTGACCCTTCCCAGGAGTGGTCGACCTACCAAAATTACTCCAAGAGCACGGTGCAGACTAACCGGAGAAGTCACAAAGGATTGAAAAACCACTTCTGAACAACTCCAAGCCTCACTGGCCTCAGTTAATGACAATGTTCATGACTCCACCATCAGAAAGAAGACATGAGGCAAATGTGGAATCCATTGAAGAGTTCCAAGGCAAAAGCCACTAATGACAAAAAATAATATCAAGGCACGACTCACTTTTGCCAAGAATCATCTTGATCATCCTCTAAGCTTTTGGGAAAATGATGAAACTAAAGTTGACCTTTTTGGGAGAAATGCATCCTGGTACATCCGACGCAAAAGGAACACTGCGTTTGATTAAAAGAAGATTGTGCCAACAGTGAAACACGGTGGTGGAAGTGTGATGATCTGGGCCTGCTTTGCTGCTTCAGGACCTGGGCGACTTGTCACGATTGATGGAACCATGTACTCTGCTCGCTACCAAGAAATCCTGGCAAAGAATGTTCGTCCATCAGTTCGAGACCTCAAGCTAAAGCGCACCTGGGTTCTACAGCAAGACAATAATCAATAATCTGAAGCTCACCAGCAAGTCCACTTCTGAATGGCTAAAAAAGAACAAAATGAGGGTTTTGGAGTGGCCTAGTCAAAGTCCCAACCTGAACCCTATTGAGATGCTGTGGCATGAACTTTAAAAAGGCTGTTCATGCCCGAAAACCATCCGATCTGGTTGATCTTAAACAATTCTGCAGAGACGAGTGGGCCAGAATCCCATCACAGCAATGTGAAAGACTCATCGCGTCTTATTGCAAACACATGACTGCAGTTATTGCTGCAAAAGGTGGTTCAACCAGTTATCAGGTTTAGGGGGACAATTACTTATTCACACAGGCCCTTGTGTTATATCTCTGTATAATATTTCAGTTTTTGATCTGAAATGGATGACAGTGACAAACAAGCAAAAAATGTCAGAAATTGGGCAGGGGGCAAAAACTTTTGCACAGCACTGTGAGCTTTATGTTTACGCTCACAAAAGCAGGACTCAGCAGGATTTGATAAATAGCGTGAAATGAGTTTTATTAACAAGCTGTAACCTTTTCCGTTGCCTTCAATTCATTATTATCTCTTAATAAATATGTATAGTAAAACATTTCAAACATTTTTATCATCAGATCTAAGTAAACGCAGATGGGTAGAATTTATTTTGCAGAAAAATGATAACATCCTGTTAAATCTTGTTCTAATGAAAGCCAGCCTGTTGGTTTTAGCTTGATTTTCTGCTGTCGGGCCTCGGAGTTGTTTATCCACTGATCCATGCACAAGCGCTACATCCTTCTACATCCCTATCAATGCTTGCTCCTTTCCTGGGACATTAATGGAGGAGCACAGCATGAACATTTTCCAGATGATTAGGTTCGACTTGTTAAAACTCCTTTAAACATTTTGTCATTAATAACTTTAGTGTCTGTGGTGAAATTACTACAGTAGAAGAATGAGAGTCTGCGACAAAATTACAATAACAAATATTATGTTTAACAAAATATGAAATTAAACGGACCCCAGAGTCGGCTGAGATGGGTGCCTGCCTCACCATGACCCTAATTAGGCTTAAGCAGTTCAAAAAATGAACGAATGGAAATTTCCAACATTCGAGTCTCCATTTCATAATGTGTCTCTTGGCTGCACTGATTCCATTATGTTGATGTTAGATTTTTTTTGTCCAATCAGATTTCAGCTTCTATGTGCTGCCATGTCAATCTAATCCACCTTCAGAATCAGCAATGCTCGCCAATGCCATTTAAACTATATTAGCAATGGGGCTGTTTCTTTAACCAGTCAGATGTCAGATTTGCCTCACAGGGTCAGCTCGCCTACAATAGGCCTACAATAACATCAGCATTTTTCCGTCCTCTGGTTGGTCAGAGCAAAACTACATAGCTGAATAGTCTGTCGTGATCTGCATGCAATAGAATTTTTACTCACACAGTGGCTGACGGAGGAGGAGATATTCACTCGGCGTCAGACTTAATTCTTAAAAATACATTTTGAAGGTGGAGTTTTCCAGAAAAGCTTGACATTGTAAGGAGAGATCGAGAAAGTAGAGGTAAGGTTTACTAGTTTTTGCTTTTGACTCAACACCAATTTCCCAGCAGCTTTCTCTGGTAAACATCTTTGAAAGTGATGTAATGCTCAGACTTACTAGCAGTAAATGTGTGAAATGCCCCCTCCCCTCCCCCTGCAATGCCACGCCTTGTTACGTCATGTTTTTGTATATTATTGACAGCAGTGGTATTAAGAGGTTGATTAAGTCCATTACGTCCCACTGAAGGTTCAGGTACCAAATACACCAGCTGCCACTGACAACTCGGCGTGCGCAGTGAAATTTTGCCTTCTTCATTGGCTGTTCCAGCCGCACCTCGCCAAAAAGAACCAGTAAAAGGCAAGAGCCCATTTTTTTCTTTCACATCTAACAGAGACTATAGGACATGTCATCTTATGTTCTCACCTGAAGCAAAGACTGAAGGGCATCTCATTTTCTCACTTGTAGGGGAGACTATGGGACACTTTAGCTCACTTTCTAATCTCATCTCATTTCCTTACTTGCACAATAGATTTTAGAGTACTACATCTAATTTTCCCATTTGTAGTGCAGACAGTAGGGCATGTCATCTCATCCATTCATTCATTTTCTGAACCGTTTAATCTTAATTAGGGTCAAGGGGAGGCCGGAGCCCATGTCGTCCGACTCCGGGTGAGGTCAGGGTACACTCTGGACGGCTCGCCAGGCAATCGCATGGCCAACACTTGCAGAACAATTCATACTCACATTCACACCTAGGGATTGCCCCTAATTGGAACAACCAATTAACATACTGTGCATGCTTTTTGACTGTGGGAGGAAACCGGAGTACCCGGAGGAAACCCACGCACAAGGAGAACATGCAGACTCCGCACAGAAACTCCCCAACTGGGAATCGAACCCAGGATCTTGCTGTGAGGCGGACGTGCTAATCATTACGCCACCGTGCCGCCGGCACGCCATCTCATTTTCTTGTTTGTAAGGGAGACCATAGGGGACTCCATCTAACGTTCTCACTTATAGTGGAAGCGATAGGGCACTCCATAGAATGTTCTTACCTATAGGGGACGTTGTAGTGCACTTCAGCTTATTTTCACACATGTAGGGGAGACTATAGGGCACTTAACCTCACTTATATCAGATACTATTGAGCATGTCATTTTATTTTCATACTTGCAAAGAGAAGACGTTAGGATATGCCATATTTTATTTTATTACATGTAGGGGAGAATAAAGTGCACTTCATCTCACTTTCACACTTATTGTAGGACTGTAGGGCATGCCAACTCGGTGTAGGGGACACTACAGTGCATGGCATCTGATTTTTTAAATGGGTGTTTGAGAAATTCAGTGTTACTTTATTCGCTGACTGTGAGCATGTACTGAATACACCAAAGCTTGGAATCGCTGTACTGGTCGTCACCTGAGTCTGCTCACCTGTGATGTTATCGTACAGTAAGTTTGGCTCAGAGTGGGAAACAGCAGGTGAAGCAATGGGTCGCTTCTCATTCTCCTCATGCGAACGAGCGAGAGGTGTCTCCTCTGTTCTCTTATCCTCTTTGAGAATCCTCTCTTCTTCTGGAGCTTTGCTGTTCATCACATTCACGTACGCTTGATCTTTCCCTTTATTGAGCAGAAGACAGAAAGGGTATGACACTGTGTATCTTTCGTCAGATGATCTGGGTGTTAAAGGAGACTGGTTTCAGATTCTTTTAATAATAAAACACAGTGTCCCATGTCCATTGGTATTAATGGATTTTTTTTTTTTCCTTTTGAGGTTGTTTGTGAATGACTCCTGAAACCAGATAGTTCAGCAGTCTGTTCTACTGAGAACACTGTGGAACATAACAGATGGCGGAACCTGTGGACTCCTCATACTACAACAGCGGGAGATTCAGAGCACAAAACTGTATGGAGAAAAGCACAGAAACAGACCAATGGGGTTCAAGCGTGCACGTAACAAACCACCCACACACTCGACCACACACTTCGGGGCCATTTTATTAGGTACAGCTTTAATATGTACATGTATACATCTAAGTACAATGTTTACTGCATTCTTTTAGACTGTAGATTCTTAGAGGTATTCAATGTTTATAAATAAAAAAAAAAAAAAAAAAACAACAACATCATATTCACCCAAATTAGGACATTCCCCAAAATAACCACTAGTTCATTCAACCATTGTTAGCATTGTGGGGGTGTCTGCAGCCTATCTCTGTCAACTTTGGATGAGGCCAGGGAACACCATGAACAGCTCATCAATCACAGGGTCACTCACACACACACACACACACACACACACACACACACACACACACACACTACAATTTGCACTCGTACTCACATCTATAGGAATTGTGAACAACAGTTTGGTTTCATGCCAAGAAAGAGCACCAGAGATGCAGTGTTTGCTTTGAGGATGTTAATAGAGAAGTACAGAGAAGGTCAGAAGGAGCTGCATTGTGCCTTTGTGGATCTGGAGAAAGCATATGACAGGGTGCCGAGAGAAGAACTGTGGTATTGTATGAGGACGTCTGGAGTGACAGAGAAGTATGTTAGAGTGGTGCAGGACATGTATGAGAGATGCAAGACAGTGGTGAGGTGTGCTGTCGGTGTGACAGAAGAGTTCAAGGTGGAGGTGGGACTGCATCAAGGGTCAGCTCTCAGCCCCTTCTTGTTTGCTATGGTGATGGACAGGCTAACAGACGAGGTTAGACAAGAATCTCCATGGACTATGATGTTTGCAGATGACATCGTGATCTGTAGTGAGAGCAGAGACCAAGTGGAGGAAAATCTAGAGAGGTGGAGGTATGCCCTGGAAAGGAGAGGATTGAAGGTTAGTCTCAGTAAGACAGAATACATGTGTGTGAACGACAAGGACCCAAGAGGAACTTTGAGGTTACAGGGGGCAGAGATAAAGAAGGTGGAGGATTTTAAGTACTTAGGCTCAACAATCCAGAGCAATGGAGAGTGTGGAAAAGAGGTGAAGAAGCGCGTGCAGGCAGGTTGGAATGGATGGAGAAAAGTGTCCGGTGTGATGTGTGATAGGAGAGTATCGGCAAGAATGAAGGGAAAAGTGTACAAGACGGTGATGAGGCCAGCAATGTTGTATGGTTTAGAGACAGTGGCCCTGGGGAAAAGACAGGAGTCAGAGTTGGAGTTAGCAGAGATGAAAATGTTGAGGTTCTCTTTGGGAGTAACGAGGATGGATAGGATCAGAAATGAGTACATCAGAGGGACAGCACATGTTAGATGTTTTGGAGACAAAGTCAGAGAGGCTAGATTGAGATGGTTTGGACATGTACAGAGGAGGGATAGTGAGTATATTGGTCGTAGGATGCTGAGGTTGGAACTACCAGGCAAAAGGCCCAGAGGAAGACCAAAGAGAAGATTTATGGATGCGGTGAAGGCGGACATGAAGGTCGTTGGAGTAAGAGTAGAAGATGCAGAGGATAGGGAGAGATGGAGGCAGATCATTTGCTGTGGCGAACCCTGAAGGGAACAGCCAAAAGGAAAAGAAGAAGAAGAAAGAAGACTCACATCTATAGGAATTCTGAGACAGCCAAATCACCTGCTATGCATGCAATTGGACTGTAAGAGGAAACAAGAGTATCCAGGAGAAACCCACACAAACATGGGAGATCATGCAGACTCCACTCAGATATGTCCAAACTCAGGATTTGAACCCAGGATCTTCCTGTTGTGAGTCGGATATACAGGGATCCCTCGCTACTTTGTGCTTCAATTCATTGCGGCTTCAGTGCATTGCGTTTTTTTTTTTTTTTTTTTTTTTTAAATATTCATTGAATTGAAAAATAAGGAAATTAAGCAAGAATAGGGGAAAATGTTCAGGAAAATACCACAAAAACAAGGCCAATTATGCAAAAAACCCATACAAACAAAAACACAAAACAACCCAAAACCTCCCATCAAAACGACTCACATTGTTGTGAGGTGCACGTCTGAGTGCGTGCACGTGCATTTGCATGCATGTGCACGCGTGTCTGTATGTGCGTGTATTTACATTTTATTTACATCTTATGCATTACTTTTTAAATGATTAATTATTATTATAAGCATTTAAAGCGTTGAATATGTATTTATTGATATTATATACACATATATACTAGTACATGTACGTAAACGTCAGTCGGGGGTGGGATTGGGGGTTGGGGGGTTGAGGGATTGGGGTGATCCTACTGTGTGGATTTCAGTGGTCGCGTGGGGATCTCGGTCCCAATTAACCTGCGGAAAGTGAGGGATTCCCATACTTCCCTGCTATGTGAGACTGAGGCTTTATAATCCTTATAAAATTATAAAATGATTCACAATGACTCACCACACTTTTCCACTACTGCTTTGGTCACCAGGTCCTTCACCTCCTTCACCTTTAGAATAATAGACAGAAGAATAATAGATAATATTGGCTGGATATACAGTAAATTAAATCCTTGACACGGTTTAAAGCCTTTATAGACGATTATCGTGATGATAACTTACTGTAAGCCCTGGATCCCCTTTATCTCCCTTCTGTCCCTGCAGTCCCATCCCCCCCTGGACAGAACACAAACACAGATCATAAGATACATACCTTTCCCTGGTTACTCTGGAACAGATAACAAGAGTATAGGAAACTTACACCCAGGCCTTTTTGCCCGGGAATTCCTTGTAGACCTCTCTGACATGGCTTCCCTCTGCCTCTCCTTCCTCTTTCTCCCTGAGAAAAAGTTATTACATTTGATAAGTATACACTTTAAAAGCATTTTACCTTCTTCGGGTAATCCATCATACTATAATGTATCATCTAGCCTACAGTAAAAAAGGGCAGAGTGTATTATTATTATTATCATTATGCTGGCTGGGCGGAGCTAATTTCTAGGCCAGGAAAAATATAAATCAAGTGGGCAACAGTGTTCGCAAGTATTTCAGTTACTTTTAACCCAAAATAGATTTATACACAATAATCCTTCAACACTGCTCAACCAAAAAAGGGTCACATGCTAATATTTTCATGAAGTACATCCATCCTTGATCACAGCATGTAATCTCCATGGTGATGTTGCTCTGGTTGGTTAGGTCGAGGCTCAGCAACATTGCTGTGGCAATAAAATGAAGCAGCTGATGATCTGAATGTAACTGAATGAACAGGTTACATGGGGACTCGAGTAATGAAGGGGTGATTCAGGGAGCATAAGGAATCATTTTCACATATGTATTGGCACCCCAGAGTCCTGACTTTAACTATATTGACCGTTTTTGGGATGTTCCGGAGAAGACATTATGGAGGGGTTCAGTTTTTCCCTCATTGATTGAAGATGTTTTTACCTGCACTGGGATTTGGGACTGATGGTCAGTGGGAAGTTAAAAGATTGGTTATGCAGCTGTGTCTGTGACCAATACTTGAAAACTAATGCTTGGATTTCCACATTTCAACTCAATGTGGGTATTACACTGGCAAAAATCTGACAAATTTTGAGCATGATCCCGATGCAGGTCCAGGAAGGGTTCATATAATTTTTTTTTAACTTTCAGCAAAAGAGAAAAATTACATATTTTAGACTATAATTTAACAAATACATCAGCGACAGAAAATAAAATCTGGATTTATAAAAAAATTAGAGATTGTACTACCTTTGTGGAGGTCTGCATTCTCTAAGTGCATTTCTAGCTTTCGTGTGTTTCATATGTATTTCCATAAATACATTTTGGCACGGCTATTTTAATATGCTTATTTTAAATTGTTCAGCATCCTTTCCTAAGTGTGAGAATACCTTCGGTCCAACATCCCCTTTTGGTCCAACTGGACCAGGCCGACCTGGAGCTCCAGGGGTTCCTGGTGCACCGAGAGATCCTTTAAATCCTGGGAATCCTGAAAAACCTGGAGGACCCTGTAGAGGAGCAGTGCACAACTGTCTAAACACAGTAAATTCATTCATTCATTTTCTGAACTGCTTGATCCTAATTACGGGAGCGGGGAGGCTGGCGTCCATCTCAGCTGATTCTGGGCGAGGGCAGAGTACACTTTGGACAGCTCACCAGGCCATCGCAGAGCAGAGACACACTGACTCTTTAGCACGAACCTCCCACCATAGACAGTGAGAGACATCGGTGGCCTTTGATAACCCAGTTAGGGCACTGGGGGTACAGTCACAACTACACAGTAAATACTCTAAATAAAAATAACCCTGACTAAGAGAGTAGCTTTATTAATCATCCTTACAGCATAACTTGTGAGTATGCATTGTGTTTAAGCGACTTTGACACTTATTTTAATATAAATCACCATAAAAAGTACAAATCTGGGTAATTTTGTCCTGTGGATTACTAGCAGTTGTTTTTTTTCCCCCTGGAAGTGATGTGCACCTATTGGTCTGTTTTGTCCAGCAGCAGTAAACCAGCAGATCTATTCAGCGAGCGATATTTTAGGTTATTAAAAAACATGTTCAAGAAGCAACTATAGCAGCAATTTGGAGGTAATGTGTGTAAATTGTGGAACCAGAGAGGGAGGAGCTTCTTGCGGAGATTGTAAGACGTCACATTCTAGTGACTCTGAGGATGAGAACGCTGCCAGAGATGAGCATGATGATGAATCCAAAATGGCTTCCGTGACTAACATTTTGCCTACTCAGCTTTCCGGTCGTCAGCTGGTTTAGGAACAAAAATAAATGTTTTCCACAATTTCTGAACCTTGTTTTTCTGCATCAAGGGTCAGCTCTGAGCCCCTTCTTGTTTGCTATGGTGATGGACAGGCTGACAGACGAGGTGAGACAAGAATCTCCATGGACTATGATGTTTGCAGATGACATTGTGATCTGTAGTGAGAGCAGAGAACAAGTGCAGGAAAATCTAGAGAGGTGGAGGTATGCCCTGGAAAGGAGAGGCATGAAGGTTAACCTCAGAAAATCAGAATACATGTGTGTGAATGAGAAGGACCCAGGAGGAACGGTGATGTTACAGGGAGCAGAGATAACGAAGGTGGAGGATTTTAAGTATTTAGGCTCAACAATCCAGAGCAATGGAGAGTGTGGAAAAGAGGTGAAGAAGCGTGTGCAGGCAGGCTGGAATGGTTGGAGAAAAGTGTCCGGTGTGATGTGTGATAGGAGAGTGTCAGCAAGAATGAAGGGAAAAGTGTACAAGACGGTGTTGAGGCCAGTGATGTTGTATGGCTTAGAAACAGTGGTGCTGAGGAAAAGGCAGGAGGCAGAGCTGGAGGTAGTGGAGATGAAAATGTTGAGGTTCTCCCTGGGAGTAACGAGGATGGATAGGATCAGAAATGAGTATATCAGAGGGACAGCCCACGTAAGATGTTTTGGAGACAAAGTCAGAGAGGCTAGATTGAGATGGTTTGGACATGCTGAGGGATGCTGAGGTTGGAACTACCAGGCAGAAGGCCTCGAGGAAGACCAAAGAAGAGATTTATGGATGTGGTGAAGGAAGATATGAAGGTCGTTGGAGTCAGAAAAGAAGATGCGGAGGACAGGGTGAGGTGGAGGCGGATGATTTGCTGTGGCGACCCCTGAAGGGAGCAGCCGAAAGTAAAAGAAGAAGAAGTTTTTTGTGCAGCTCAGCATTGGAACACAATGTGTTAAGCTACGCAGAGTCAGCGACATAGCAGAGCCAATCCAACGAATTCACATCACTGCCAAGATGGAACAGTCAATCAGAAAGCCAACATAGCCAAATGTCAGAGCACTCACATGTATTTTGTCAAGGAGCATGGACTGATGTTGCCATAAGGAGCCACTGATGGCCTGTGTGTTCATTTTACAGTGCTAGTAACACTAATTCACCACAAGTGCACTTTAATAAAACGGTAGCAACTTTGTTGAAACAGTGGTGTGGTGTTACATAAAATCTGGAAATGTATAATTTGAACAGTATTAACCCTTTACGCCCGACGGTGACAAATTCGTCACACAAGAATTAAGAGCCTAAAATTTTAATTTATATCACTACGGGCATCTGGGGAACAACTGTGACGAATGCGGTACGTTTCCTGTTGAAGCGGAAAATGGTATTACGTTATCTTTTCCCGCGCTTTTTTCAGTTAGGTTCGAGACATCGTGAGTGGGTGACGTCTGTGAGTCATCGTTCAAATCGTCAGTACTAAAAGCACAATGGATCAAATACCTGGTGAGATTCATGCACATAAAAAAATCATGAGTGAAGAATATGTTAGTTTTGTAATTTTATGAGGTAGAAATAGTTTATTGAGTTAATTTTACTAAAAAACCCCACATTTTATATGAGTGACGTTTTCGTCACATCAGGTGTATCAACAAGCTTAGCTGTCAACAGTGATTACTTACAACATAGTTTACAAATAGTAGAATTCCTGCACAAATTAGTGTTCACGTTTTATGGCAGGAAAAACATCAGTGTGGAAACCGCTGAGCTGCCACTTGTGACGATAGTGACGAATCTGAGACAGAAATGGATTATGATGACGAGGTGGCTGATCCCAACTTCATCCCTGATGATGTGAATATGGAAAAGGAAATAGATCTACATAAAGAGATTTTCCAAATGACGCCATTGAGTTTGATGGAGATTCGGCCGTTATCATAGATGAACACGCCCTAATGCCAACTGCAGATGATTCTAGTGCAAGCGGAGCAACAAGACGAAATCTCACTCGACAGTGGTCTGTCCTTCAAAATGAAAATCCTTCAGTCACGATACCCTTCCTTGGTCCTGATCCACCTTGTTCTACTGAAATTCTCTCTTCGGTCGTTGAATATTTTGTTGCGGGACAGTCAGACCATAAAGATTACCTAGATTATCAAAGGATATGAAATGTGAAAAGGCAATAACGAAAAAAGGATGAGGTGCAATCGAAGCTGCTAAAATAAAGAATGAAAGCTCAGAAGCAGTTCGGTCTCTGTAAAATGGTTCAACAATAGAGTCGTGAACATGTTATTATCTACGTTCGCAAAAGTCGACCCCGTTACTACAGGACATCGCTTCGATTCCAAAACAAAGAAGATAGTTGACGTTGATTGTCCTGATGTCGTGAAGCAGTTCAATAAATCAATGGCAGGAGAAGATTTAGCCGATCAACTAATCTCGCTTTATAGGAATCCCATCAGATCGATGAAATATTATATGAGATATTGTTCCTGTCATTGAGCTGATGAAGGCTGATAAAGTGGGTGGGAAGAAGAGGGGAGGAGCTGCTTCTAGCACAGAGCCAAGCAAGCCTCCTAAACAGGCCTGTCATCGTCCTTCTGTTTCCATTCAAAAAGACGGCGTTGGGCATCTTCCATGAATTACAGAAAAAAGGCAAAGAAATGCAACATGAGCCTGAACAGCAAATCCAACTGCTTCGAAACTTCCCAAGAGTAGTTGCAGGATAAAGTAGTGCAGAACTGTGAACACCCTTATTTTCATACCAAAGGATTTTTTATAAGTTTTTTATTTCAACGCGATCCATTTTATTTTACATACATTTATAAGTACCGTTTGTGCAAGTATTTCTATGCCAAAATATTGTTATAAAACTCGTTTTATACCGTTACTTTTGCAAAAGAGAATTTTTTTCATGGTTTGTGATATGTTGTGATACGTTATTGATAATGCAATAAAGGATATGTGATAAAAAAAAAAACTTTTACGTTTCACTTTATAAAATCTGCACGTTTCCTACGGATTTGAGTTCGTCACCCATTATTATTAATATTTATTCAATCTTTCCTACCGGATGTGACTAATTAGTCACGTATTATTATTTTTTATAATTAATGCAAAATTGATATTTTCAGTACAGTACATATTATCTTTAACCAGCTTACCAAAGTCCCCCCAAAAAAGCATGAAATATTTTTTTTTTACAGCTAGAAAATAATTCAGGGTGTAAAGGGTTAAATAAAAAAAGATTAGCAACATGTTAGTGTCAACATCATCTGCTCGCTCTTGTTCATGGGATCCTCACTACATTTCCCATCATCCATTGCACTGCTCATGGCAATCTCTTTAAGATTGCAATAGAGTTTGTCCAAGATGTGTACTTACTTTCTCGCTCACATACTCTTGGACAACTTGGTACAAGAGGGAGTAGAATAATTGGTATTTAGCCAACGTGGGACTTTTTTTTACTAAGTGACTCATCAGGGGCGGAGCTTCCAAGTTTCTGTAACATGAAGTGACTAGGAGTTCAAGTACTCATGTACGGGACAGTAGTCCACCCCAGTTTACCTTCCCAGTATTTTTACTGGTACCCATTTATACTGCTGGGTGTATAGAAGCACACCTGTGGTTAACACCTTTCCCCCTTGATCATGCACCATAAGCACTACCGACCTCACTATTTAACTGACCGTTGTACACACCATGTATTTGGATAAGACTTAGAACTTAAAGAATGTTGCTTCGAGCTTTAACAAGACACAGTAAGAATGATCTGTGGTATGACATCATGTGACACTATGGGGCTGATGGGTAATGTAGTTCTATACTTTTTTTTTTTTTTTTTTTGGTAATGTAGTTCTACACCTTTTTTGGGCGCTACCATGACAGAGTCAATATTAAAGTTTGATTCAGAATAAATATTTGTCACCAATTTGGTACCTCAACAATAATAGCAATAGGAACAGCACTTTTTTTGTCCTTGTACGCAGATTAAATAGTATTTTTATACTATGTGTAATCAGTCATGTAACACAATCAATCATGAATTGCTGAGATATTTTGAGATCTTAGTAAATCAGCGAGGACCTGAAAGAAGATTTATATTAAATAAGTCAGTTAATATGAAACTGACCTTCTCTCCCCTTTTTCCTAGTTCGCCATCGAGCCCATGTAGACCCCCATCACCTTTTCCTCCCTAAATGATAACAGAGAGATGATAATAGTAATAACATACTGCAATACGTATGAAGAGTGAGTGCAAGTGATTTGTATTAAAGACTCACTTTTCTTCCTGGTGGTCCAATTGGTCCAGGAATGCCAGGTGCCCCAGGGTCCCCAAAACTGCCCTGTATTTATAATTTAATAAACATTATCTGTAATATATGACTAATGAGCGATACAATATTGTAGCATGTTATTCAGTTCTGCAGGAGCATTAAGATTATGCATTGGTAGAAAGTACCGGTTCCCCGTCTATTCCTGGCAGCCCCATCCGTCCTGGCAGGCCTCGGAAACCCTAGATATGTAAAACAAACACAATTAGTGTACGCTACATGCAAACAACACAAAATGACTGGTTTGCTATCTTGGGATAAATAACATATGGGTCTGACCATGAAACTGGTCCTGAAAGGTGTGACACCGAGCTGCTACATTTTCTGCAGATTTAGAGAAAATAGTTTTTCCCATTTTTTAACGTATGAGGCGAATATGCAGTAAATCCTGGTATATACAGGATTATATTCCTTGGAGTAGCAGCATCATGAAATTATCAGTAGGACGCGTCAGAAAGGCAATGAGTAACATGAACAGAATGAACCGCCGTCTATTCACTAATAATAGCTTTAGATAATACAGCAATTGTATATTTAGTTACACTGAGCTGATTGATGGATGTTCACATGTTCCACTTTTCTTTATTATCTAAAGTCAATAAATATGAATCCATCATTGATTGGTGGAAGCACAAGATACACCATGCAATATGAACAGGAAAAGTTACATATATTATTGACCTCATTTTAAGTCTGGTGCCTATTTTCCAATTTTGCTGCACACATGTAAATTCTGTGGTTCACTGTGTGTGCACCTGAGCTCTGATTCATGTGGTTATTGGACCTGTGGAGACCTTAGCAGAGGTTCAGCGGGATGTGAAAATAATGACGTTTTTCTCTCGTCACAGAATTGAGTGTGATAAAGGTATAAGCTACCAAGTATTTGAATTATTTCAGAAACTGTGTTCACCATATGTACCTATCTTTATATGATCTTACCTCCCGGGCCTGTACTAAAGATTTTGATGCATTGAGTCTCAAATAAACTTGAAAATATTCTTTCAAGATTGAAGTTGGGTAGTTGGAAAATCTACCAGCTTCGTGATCTGACTCTTTTTCTTCTTTTCCTATCGGCTGCTCCCTTCAGGGGTCGCCACAGCAAATTATCTGTCTCCATTTCACCCTATCCTGTGCAACTTCTTCTCTTACACCAAACCTCTGGATTGTTGAGCCTAAGTACTTGAAATCCTCCACCTTCTTTATCTCTGCTCCCTGTAACCTCACAATTCCTCTTGGGTCCTTGTCGTTCATACACATGTATTCTGTCTTATTGAGGCTAAACTTCATTCCTCTCCTTTCCAAGCTATACCTCCACCTCTAGATTTTCCTGCACTTGTTCTCTGCTCTCACTACAGATCACAATGTCATCTGTAAACATCATAGTCCATGGGGAATCTTGTCTAACCTCGTCTGTCAGCCTGTCCATCACCATAGCAAAGAAGAAGGGGCTCAGAGCTGACCCTTCATGCAGTCCCACCTCCACCTTGAACTCTTCTCTCACGCTGACAGCACCACTGTCTTACATCTCTCATACATGTCCTGCACCACTCCAGACTTTCTCATGCAATACCACAGTTCCTCTCTCGGCACCCTATCTTATGCTTTCTCAAGATCCACAAAGGTACAATGCAGCTCCCTCTGACCACTGTACTTTTCTATTAACATTCTCAAAGCAACTACTGCATCTGTGGTGCTCTTTCTTGGAATGAAACCAAACTGTTATTCACAGATGCTGACCTCTGCCCTTAGTCTAGCTTCCAGTAATTTTTCCCATAACTTCATTCCACAACTCTGAACGTCTCCCTTGTTCTTAAAAATGGGCATCACCACACTTCTCCTCCATTCCTCCGGCATTCTCTCACTCTCTAAGACCTTGTTCAATGTCCTTGTCAGAAAATCTACTGCTACCTCTCCTAGACACTTCCATACCTCCACAGGTATATCATCAGGACCAACTGCCTTTCCACTCTTCATCCTCTTCAATGCCCTCCTCGCTTCACCCTTACTAATCTTTGCTACTTCCTGGTCCTCAACGGTCAACTCTTCTACTCTTTTTTTCTTTCTCATTTTCCTAGCATACATCTGTCATCAGTCAATACATTTCCCTCTCTATCCTTAATCACTCTGACTTGCTGCATATCCTTCCCATCTCTAATTATCTGCTGTGCCAACCTGCATAAATCATTTTCTCCCTCCTTACTGTCCAACCTGGCATACAATTCATCATATGCTCTGTTTGGCCTTTGACACTGCTACCTTCACCTTACGCTGTGTATTCCTGTGCTCCTGATTACTCTCTTAAGACTTCTCAATGTCACACTTCCTCTTAGCTAACCTCTTCCTTTGTACACACTCCTGCACTTCCTCATTCCACCACCAAGTCTCCTTATCTACTCTCCTTCCAGATGAAACACCAAGTACTCTCTTACCTGTCTCCCTGATCACATTTGCTGTTGTTTCTCAGTCATCTGGAAGCACATCCTGACCACCCAAAGCCTGTTTCAAATCCTTGAAGACAACACGACACTCTTCCTTTTTCAGCTTCCACCACTTTGTCTTCTGCTCTGTCTTTGCCTTCTTCATCTTCCTCACCATCAGCGTCATCCTGGACACCACCATTCTATGCTGTCTGACAACACTCTCACCCACTACTACTTTGCAGTCGCTGACTTCCTTCAAATTACATCACCTACACAAGATGTATTCCACCAGTCTGCTGCTCCTCCGCTTTTATAAGTCACCCTATGCTTCTGTTTCTTCTGGAAGAAAGTGTTCACCACAGCCATTTCCATCCTTTTTGCAAAATTGATCAACATCTGCCCTTCTGTGTTCCTGTCCTGGATACCAAACCTGCCCATCACTTCCTCGTCCCCTCTGTTGCCTGCACCAACATGTCCGTTGAAATCTGCACCAATGACCCCTCTTTTGCCTCTGGGGGTACTCTGTATCACTTCATCTAACTCACTCCAGAATCTCTCCTTCTCTTCTACCTCACATCCTGCCTGTGGGGCATAAGCACTAACAACATTGAACATCACACCTTCAATTTCTAACTTGAGACTCATCACTCTGTTTGACACTCTTTTTCACTTCTAGAACATTCCTGACAAACCCCTCCTTCGTGATGACTCCTACTCCATTTATCTCCCCATCCACACCATGATAAAACAGCTTAAACCCTGCTCCTAATCTTCTAGCATTAATACCTTTCCACCTCCCACCTCTCCTTCTTCAACCAACAGTAGCCCAGGTTCCACCAGCACCCTGTTGGTTAACAGCACTGATGGCGGTCGTTGTTAACCCATGCCTCAACCGATTCGGTATGGAATTCTTATTTTTGACTCGCATTGTAAAATTGGCATTGGTTTTACGTCGGATGCCCTTCTTGACACAAACCTCTGCATTTATTTTGTCTTCGGACCGGCGTGAGGAGGAAGAACACTGGCTTGTGCCCCTCCTCGTACACCACAATGGTGTGCTGAAAATTCCATAGGCTGACTAAGAAGGAGTAACATTTTTTAATGATGGAAATGTATGTGGGCAATGATGGCTTAGTAATGCTGGATTACTGTTCCAAAGATCAGTGGTTCAGTTCCATTATCAAAACTATTGGGCCCCTGAGCAAAGCCCTTAACCCTCAATTGCTCAGTTGTATGAAAAAAAGATAATTTTAAGTCATTCCAGATAAACACATCTGCTAGATATATGGTTGGTTTATTATCTGTGAAGAAGCAGAAGAAGATAATGATGATGAGAAGGATGACGATGATGATGATGATGATGATTTTTTAAATTTATTACTGTAATTATTGTGCATAGTCTTGGGATTTTTTGTTTTTTTTTGCTATTTTTGGTAAGTAATATTGTACACCATTTCTTTATTGTACTATAGATTTAATTTTAATTTAATTTACATGTATTTGTGGGAAGGTCTGTATATGAATTCTGGTCGAAATACAGTTTCTCACTGCACCGGTAATGCCTGTAACCTGAACCTTTTCACACCTACAATGCAAATCTGCCACTAAATGGCACGAATGCACCAAAATCCTACACTTGTACATGTTGACTTGGGCCTCAATAACATCTGAGACTTGGTTTTCAAATGACTGCCTATAAAATCATTAAAACAAAAACTATCAGCCTCAGATTTTGCATATGGAACAAAATTAATCCTGATATTTGAATGGGGTTAACTTTTAATACATGACGTCTTCTTTAAGAGAAGCTTTTTTATGTCACAAACATTGTGTCCATCCATCTGTCTGTACGCGTACACATGTGAACCCTGTGGTGAAAATTTTCATGTTGGTAAAAACCCGTCTTAATGGGTAGGAATGTCTGAGTGACTTGTTCATCATCAGTTTATTTTCTGGAACTGCTTAATCCTAATTAGGGCTGTGGGGAGGCTGGTGCCCATCCCAGCCAACTCCGGGCAAGAGCAGAGTCCACCCTGGACAGCTCACCAGGCCATCGCAGGGCGGAAACACGCTGACGGCTTTGCAGCCTACTCTTGTCGAACACCATAAACAGTGAGAGACATGGCCAGCCTTTGATAACCCAGTTAGCTGCACTGGGGGACAGTGACAACCTTGCGGAGAGTGGGACTCGAACTCTGAACCTTTGGATCAGTGATCCAGCGCCCTATATCACTAGACCACCACTGCCCACCTGAGTGACTTGGTAGCTGGTAACTTTGTCTACTCTATCTTTTTTGCATGACTCATTTGAATAAAAAGGCATTTAACCCAATCACTTTGAAGACATACTATGGAAGTAAACCTATTCAGTGGACTTACATCTCATTGTCCTGTGGTGAAATCGAGTTTCCATTAAAGAAATCATGTCTTAATCGCATGACACTTTCAGACAGTGTCAAAACCTTAGGGACGGGGTGATCATAACGTGACGGTTACACGACATTTACCCCAGCGATGGCGTTATCCAAACAGATTTTCATTGAAACCTTTTATCCGAAGAAATGAATTTTTTCAGAGTTGGTGATGTTCATGCAGTGCATAAATCTTTATATTATCTTATTTTCGTACTGTAAAGTTTCAGTATATATAAAATACAGAAAAACCCAAACCCTAAAATGAGATTTACTCTTTACCTGTTCTCCTTTGTTTCCTGTATCTCCTTGTAATCCATGCTCTCCTTTCTCTCCCTGGAAATAAAAATTGGATTCAAAAAAAGACATGCATACTAGTTTAGCCAGCTGTTCCAAATTGCCCCTAGGTATGAGTGTGGATGGTTGTATGTGTGCGTGTTGCACTATGTCGGTCTGACGAACTGTCCTGACTATATCCTGCCTTCACCGGTGTCGGCTGAGATAGGCTATATCCTCTGTGTGTCCCTAGTGTAATTAATTGATTCGGCGAATGAGTGAATGAGTGAGATAGACACCTTATCCCACAGTTGTAAGTTACTATCTTGTAAATTACAAAAAAAAAAAAAAAGTCAAAATTTTGAGAAAAGGGCAATTACTATAACAGAATCTTTTGCCGGTACAGTGGTGTAGTGACCAGCACGTCCGCTTCACAACAAGAAGATCCTGGGTTTGAGTCCCAGACTGGGTGTTTCTGTGTGGAGGTTGCATGTTCTCTCCGTGCTTGTGTGGGTTTCCTCTGGGTTCTCCGGTTTCCTCCCACAGTCCAAAAACATGCACAGTAGATTAATTGGCTGTTCCAAATTGCTCCAGGTGTGAATGGGAGTATGAATGGTTGTGGGAATGTTGGCCCTGCGATGGCCTGGTGAGCTGTACAGGGTGTACCCCGCCCTCACCCAGAGTCAGCGGAGATGGGCGTCAGCTTCCCTGCAACCCTAATTAGGATTAAATGGTTCAGAAAATGAATGAATGAAAAATCTTTTAATAATTAAAAATATCTGGGAGGGTGCCAAGTGCTCGTTTTTTTTTTTGTTTTTTTTTTTAATTCAGTGCTGTGTGAGTAAAGACTTCCTGACCCACAAAGGTGAAGCCTGTTGGCTTTTGCACCCGAGTCTACTGGCTCATCGGAGTTGGATCTCATGCCAGCTTCCGTCACGTGAAAAGACTTGGAGTGCATCACCATCTGGATGGGACTCCAGTCAATCGTGGGTTACCTTCCCAGTATTTTTTACTGGTACCCATTTATACTGGGTGAACGAAGGCACGATTGTGGTTAAGAATTGCCCAGGGGTCTTAGCATGGTGGCGGTCTAACGAGGATTTGAGCCCATGTCCTCTTGATCATGAGCTCGGCTATCTGTGGACATCTTGTTTTAGTTTGGCAAAAAAAAAAAAAATTTAAATAATGGTATCCAAGTAAAATGAATAAAGTCCTTACTCTGTGAATGCAGTGTCAAACAGGAAAACTTTAAATCTTTAACATTGTTATTTTCTGGATTTCTGTTTTGTTATTTTGCTGCAGGACAAACATTCACTCATTAAAAATAGAAGCACAGTAACATTTTCCATTTCAAAACAAATGGAGGGTGCAAACTTTTGCAGTCAGCCCTAATTTCGTGATATCTTTGCCATTCATATAATTACAGATGTCACTTTAGTCGCTGCTTCCATTATCCATGAGCCAGTTGCTCATACTTGTTACTGAAACTCACGCTTCAATAATGATCCCTCCTCAAAAGTCACTTTGATCTTTTCCTCATCGTCATCATCTATAATCGAGGTCAGTCCAAACTTTTAAACACATTACACAACATGGCTGATTGTTTATTGCTTAATTGTGTTATGCAGCATGTCGGTCTGGAAGCAGCTCCCTTCATTAGAGTTCTGCACTCGGTTTTATGACTATACAGACTGAGTACAAGGAAACAACGACAAGGAAATGGTATGTTCTGATTGGCTCACCAGCTTGGAATAAGAATCAGTTATTGAAAGAGTATGAATGAAGAATGAAAGATAGAAGTGTGAAGAATAACATTCTCCAGATAACACCAACATAATTCTCCATTCGAAAGCTGAAATGTTTTGTTATTCATTGAGGGGATGCAATGCAGACATGAGGAGCGGGGAGGCACAAGCCAGTGTTCACCCTCATGCCGGTCCCAAGCCCCGATAAATGCAGATGGGCATCCGGTGTAAAACTTCTGCCAAAAAAACTCATGCAAATGATCAAAACCAAATTAATATTGGATCGGTCGAGGCCCAGGTTAACAATGACCACCATCAGTGCTGTTAACCAACAGGGTGCTGGTGGAAATTGGACTACTGTTGGTCGAAGAAGGAGAGGCGAGAGGTGTGTCTGTAGGCGGAGAGAGAAGAGGAAAGGCATGAGTCGAGGACTGAGAGTAGGGACTTTGAATGTTGGAACTATGAAAGGAAAAGATAGAGAGCTGGCTGACATGATGCAGAGGAGGGAGGTGGACATACTGTGTGTACAGGAGACCAGGTGGAAAGGGAGCAGAGCTAGAAGCTTAGGAGCAGGATTTAAGCTGTTTTATCATGGTGTGGATGGGAAGAGAAATGGAGGAGGAGTCATCATGAAGGAGGGGTTGGTCAGGAATGTTCGAGAAGTGAAAAAGAGTGTCAAACAGAGTGATGACTCTCAAGTTAGAAATTGAAGGTGTGATGGTCAATGTTGTAATGCTTATGCCCCACAGGCAGGGTGTGAGCTAGAAGAGAAGGAGAGATTCTGGAGTGAGTAAATGAAGTGATGCAGAGTACCCCCAGAGGTGAAAAAGTGGTCATTGGTGCAGGCTTCAATGGACATCTCGGTGCAGGCAACAGAGGGGACGAGGAAGTGATGGGCAAGTTTGGTATCAAGGACAGATGTTGATTGATTTGCAAAAAGGATGGAAATGGCTGTGGTGAATACTTTCTTCCAGAAGAGACAGAAGTAGAGGGTGACTTATAAAAGTGGAGGTAAGAGCACACAGGTAGACTACATCTTGTGAAGGCGATGTAATTCAGGAAGTCAGTGACTGCAAAGTAGTAGTGGGTGAGAGTGTTGCCAGACAGCATAGGATGGTGGTGTGCAGGATGACGCTGATGGTGAGGAATATGAAAAAGGCAAAGGCAGAGCAGAAGACAAAGTGGTGGAAGCTGTAAAAGGAAGTGTCATGTTGTCTTCAAGGAGGATTTGAAACAGGCTTTGTGTGGTCAGGAAGTGCTTCCAGATGACTGGACAACTACAGCTAATGTGATCAGGGAGACAAGTATGAGAGTACTTGGTGTGTTCTCTTGAAGGAAAGGAGATAAGGAGACGGTGGTGGAATGAGGAAGTGCAGGAGCATGTACAAAGGAAGAGATCAGCTAAGAAGAAGTGGGACATAGAGAAGTCTTAAGAGAGTAATCAGGAGCACAGGGATACACAGCGTAAGGTGAAGGTAGCAGGTGAAGAGAGTAAACAATGATTTATACAGGTTGGCACAGCAGAGAAATAGAGATTAGAAAGACATGCAGCAAGTTCGAGTGATTAAGGACAGGCAGGGAATGTATCGACTGATGACAGAAGTGTGCTGGGAAAATGAAAAGAGTACTTTGAAGAGCTGATGAATGAGGAAAATGAGAAAGAAAAAAGAGTAGAAGAGGTGACCGTTGAGAACCAGGAAGTAGCAAAGATTAGTAAGGGTGAAGTGAGGAGGGCATTGAAGAGGATGAAGAGTGGAAAGGCAGTTGATCCTGATGACATACCGGTGGAGGTATGGAAGTGTCTAGGAGAGGTAACAGTAGATTTTCTGACAAGAACATTCAACAAGGTCTTAGAGAGTGAGCGGATGCCGGGAGAATGGAGGAGAAGTGTGCTGGTGCCCATTTTTAAGAACAAGGGAGGCGTGCAGAGTTGTGGCAACTACAGAGGAATAAAGTTGATGAGCCATACGAAGATGTTATGGGAAAGAATAGTGGAAGCTAGACTAAGGGCAGATGTCAGCATTTGTGAACAACAGTTTGGTTTCATGCCAAGAAAGTGCACCACAGATGCAGTGTTTGCTTTGAGGATGTTAATAGAGAAATACAGAGAAAGTCAGAGGGAGCTGCATTGTGCTTTGTGAATCTGGAGAAAGCATATGACAGGGTGCCAAGAGAGGAACTGTGGTATTGCATGAAGAAGTCTGGAGTGGCAGAGAAGTATGTTAGAGTGGTGCAGGACATGTATGAGAGATGTAAGACAGTGGTGAGGTGTGCTGTCGGTGTGACAGAAGAGTTCAAGGTGGAGGTGGGACTGCATCAAGGGTCAGCTCTGAGCCCCTTCTTCTTTGCTATGGTGATGGACAGGCTGACAGATGAGGTTCGACAAGATTCCCCATGGACTATGATGTTTGCAGATGACATTGTGATCTGTAGTGAGAGCAGAGAACAAGTGCAGGAAAATCTAGAGAGGTGGATGTATGCCCTGGAAAGGAGAGGAATGAAGGTTAGTTTAAGTAAGACAGAATACATGTGTGTGAATGACAAGGACCCAAGAGGAAATGTGAGGTTACAGGGAGCAGAGATAAAGAGGGTGGGGAATTTTAAGTACTTAGGCTCAACAATCCAGAGCAATGGAGAGTGTGGAAAAGAGGTGAAGAAGCGTGTGCAGGCAAGTTGGAATGGTTGGCGAAAACTATCCAGTGTGATGTGTGATAGGAAGGTATCGGCAAGAATGAAAGGAAAAGTGTACGAGATGGTGATGAGGCCAGCGATGTTGTATGGTTTAGAAACAGTGGTACTGGGGAAAAGACAGGAGGCAGAGCTGGAGGTAGCAGAGATGAAAATGTTGAGGTTCTCTTTGGGAGTAACGAGGATGGATAGGATCCAAAATGAGTACATCAGAGGGACAGCACATGTAAGAGGTTTTGGAGACAAAGACAGAGAGGCTAGAGTGAGATGGTTTGGACATGTACAGAGGAGGGATAGTGAATATATTGGTAGTAGGATGCTGAGGTTAGAACTACCAGGCAGAAAGCCCAGAGGAATACCAAAGAGAAGATTCATGGATGTGGTGAAGGAGGACATGAAGGTAGCTGGAGTAAGAGAAGAAGATGCAGAGGATAGGGTGAGATGGAGGCAGATCATTTGCTGTGGCGACCCCTGAAGGGAACAGCCGAAAGGAAAAGAAGAAGAATCACATTGCTATGCTGCAGGTTCCATAGATCATTACAATTATCCAACCTTAATGATGCAGTAATTCAGCTTATATGAGAATACTAAGAATTAGTTGATGGCTTTCCACCAATCAGAAACCAGCAAATATTCATTCATTCATTCATTCATTCATTCAATCATTTCCAAAATAATTAATTCTACTAGAATCATCGGGAGACTGGAGCTTATCTTAGCTGACTTTACGCAAAGGCAAGGTACACCATGAACAGCTCACCAGGCCATCAGAGGGCAACACACACACACACACACACACACACACACACACACACACACACACACACACACACACACTTACAATCAGCCTAGCATGCGTGTCTTTGGACTGTAGCAGGAAACAGCACTCGCTGAGTTTTGGACACAAACCCAGGACCTTCCTGCTGTATAAAGGATGTGTTAGCCACTATGCCACGGTGCCACCCAAAGTAAATACAGATGCTCCCCAGCTTACAAACATTCGTTTTGCAAACATCCGGAGATACGAACAGGGCTGTCCGAGGTCAAAAGTGAAATGAAATTAAAGAACAAGTAGAACTCGAAATTTAATAAAATCTATATAAAGATACATCATAAATATAAGTATGGAATATGATTGAACATTATCCTGAGGTACACTTAATATTCGATTAGGCTTCGGCAGAGGGGCGTGGCTGACATCTGCTTTACACCATATGGAGGTCAGGGAAGAGAAGCAGACCGATACATTTCTGAACTGGCGCCAAAACTTTCAAAGAAGAAACAAATTGACTCCAGTATTATAATGAACTGGATAAGAGTGAAACCTTACTGTAACTTTAAATCTTTAAAACTTTACTGTAAATCTGATCAGATTTGCTGTGCTGTGCTTGAGAGGAACCAGGAGTTTAAACACATTTTGGGTTCGGCTGAAAGTTCCTGACGTCACAGTTAGCTTGATAATTTATGGTGGATTTAGGTTTGCACCTTGTACCAATAAATGATGAATTCAATAGAATGAAAGATGATTATGCAGAAAGAGATATATATATATATATATATATATAGAGAGAGAGAGAGAGAGAGAGAGAGAGAGAGAGAGAGATATGTTCCCCTCTAAAGAATGCCCTGTAACGACTTACAAACAAATTCATCTAATGAATGGTTGTCCGGAACCTAACACATTCGTAAGCTCGGGAGCGTCTGTATTTTAAATGAATAATAATTTAGGTGTTGCATCATTGCCATTGGATAACCGAATTATTACATTGCTGCATTGCAAGTATAAACAGCTCATTGAAGGGCATTTGAGGAAAACTGCACCAGAAATATGTGGAAGGGGATCAAGGCGCTCACTGACTGCAAGGACATACACACAAACACACGTCAACAGCACTTTAATGGACAACCTGAACCAGTTCACCGCTCACATCAAACAATACAAGGGAGAGGCATGCACCCGTCCTGCTCTTCCAGAAAGAGACAGCAACCCCATCTAGTTGCAGCAGCACCAGATCAGAGCCACCCTGCACAGAGACAACGTGAGGAGAGCTACTGATCCAGATGAAGTAACAAGAAGGGTACATATAGGGTACGTAAAGCATGTGCAGATCAACTAATGGGAATTTTCACTGCCATATTTCACCTCTTGCTACTGCAGTGTACAGATCCATCTGCCTCAAAACACCATCATTCCAGCACATATAAAGAGCACATCAAGTTACCTAAATGACTACCGCCTAGTTGCCCTCACCCCCATCATCACCAAATGTTTTTGGAGACTCAGCTTGTCTCACATCAATGCTTCCATCCCTGCTGAACTCAACCTACATCAGTCTGCATACAGAGCAAACAGGTCAACAGAGTATGCTATCAATACAGCCGTCCACTCAGCCCTCACACACCAGGACAGCAGCAACTCCCATGAGAGAATGCTGTTCTTAGACTTCAGCTCCGGTTTTAACCCAGGCCACATAAAGTGGTTTAGAAGTTGGGCAGTCTGGGCCTAGCGAGCTCACTGTGCACCTGAATACTGGACTTTCTAAGCAACAGACCTCAGAAAGTCAGGTTCAGCAAACACATTTCCTCCACTCTCATCCTGAAAACCGGAACACCACAGGGGTGTGTTCTTAGCCCCCTCCTCTTCTGTCTTTGACTGTACCCACTCCCAAACCAGTAACACCATCGGCAAATTCCCTGACAACACCACCATCATAGATTTAATTATGGATAACAAGTCAGTCGACAGGAAGGACATGTGGAAATGGTGTGACAACAATAACCTGGAACTAAACACATCCCAAAGCAAGTAAATGATAATGAACTTCAGGAGATCAAAATAAACTGAGCACTCTGCCCTCTACATTGTTGGATAGGAGGTAGACAGGGTGGAGTGCTTCAAGTTTCTTGGAATCCACATCTCTGCTGACTTCACTAGGACCACAAACATCTCCCAACAGGTGGGTAAAGCACAACAAAGCAAGTACTTAATCAGAAAGCTGACAAACTCATCTACCTGGACCCCTACTGACAAACTTTCCATTAAACGCCTCCTGACCTACTGCTGTACAGTGTGGTTCAAAGGCTGTACTGCAGAGGACAGGAAGACCTTGTAGTGGGTGGTGACAACAGCAGAGCGGATGATTGGAACCTACCCCCCTCAGTGACATTTACATTGACATACTTCTGCGGAGAGTCAGTGGAGTATCAGGGACCACACACACCCTGGACATTCTCTTTTCTCACCTCTCACCTCTGGAAAAAGTACAAGACACTAAAATCAAAAACTAACAGACACAAGAATAGCTTTTACCCACAAGCTGTTAAACGTGTAACCACCACCATCATCACACACACTGACTGAATTCAGAACATCTTCCTTAACAGTGTAATAATCATGTTTAGAGCAGGTCTCGAACATCATAACATTTTAGCACCAGGCACCTTATAATTAAAATCTCTCCCTTTTACCCCGTGTATCCTCAATTCTTCTTAGTATACCTCATCCCTGTGACTCTAATTAGGATTAAGTGGCTTATGGAATCAATGAAGGAATGACTATTCAGTCTTGACTTTTGGTCTCAGCAGATAACAACCACTTGACCGAAATAAGTCTCTATATCATACTTCACTTCATTCAGTAATTTAGGATAAAACATTCATTTATAGATTCATTATGAATCACTTAATCCTAATTAGGGTCCCAGAGAGGCTGGCCCCCATCCCAGCTGACTCCTGGTGAGAGTAGACCCTGGACGGCTTCCAGACCATCGTAGGCCAGAAACACACTGACATGAACCATGCAGCCTACTCCTGTCAAAAGTCAGCAATGGTTCTTTTATATGACCATCTCACCATAGAAAATGAGAGACATAGTTAACCTTTGATAACCCAGTTAGCTGCACTGGGGGGACAATGACAACCTTGTGGAGAGTGGGCCTCGAACTCCCAACCTTAGGATCAGCGATCCAGCACCCTTTACCACCAGGCCAGCACTGCTCTATTTAGTATAGTAAAATAATTATTTGCTTCAAGCTTGTTTAGGCTACTTTCCCCATGACCAGACCCCAGATTAAGTGGAAGAAAAAGAAGAAGATGAAGAAGATGAAGAAGAAGAAGAAGATGATGATGATGATGATGATGATGATGATGATGATGCTGCTGCTGATGATGAAGAAACTTGCTAAATATGTCTGAATAGTCCTTTTAATGTTCCGTCTCGGTGACTAGTTCTTTATTCTGAGGTGTTACCAGGTTAAAGGTTAAAACCTTTAGAAATCTAATGCAAGGTTTTTTTTTTGCTTATTTTCCTAGCTGGAGGTCAGAAATGTAAGGTCACCTCCTTTAGTTGAATTCAGCACTTGTCATTATTGGACTTTGCTGTTTTGCTAGTCTGCACTTTTATTTTATATGATGATAATAACAATACAAACTTTTTTTGGTGTGTGTTTATAGTACATGAAAATCAGCCAATATTTGAAAGATGCTCCAAAACTTTGGACCAGTGGTCTGCAGCATCCAATTTACATTCCCTTCTAAAACATTACATTGAGTTTAGTTTAATCCTTCCATTCATCCATCTTCTTCTGTTTATCCAAGAGGCACCTGGTACCGGAGGGAATCCCAGGCATCCTTCTCCAAAACAATACTCTCCAGCTCTTCCTGGGGGATCCAGTCCAGATATACTGTATATATATATATATATATATTTCACTGTGAAAAATGAAGTTTCAATAGAAAGTCTTTGTCCTGTCCTTTTATTTTTACTTATATTTGCTCTACGAAAAAGTATTGAGCACTCCCTTACGGAAGGATCTACTCAGAAAATTCTCTCTCTCTCTCTCTCTCTATATATATATATATATATATATATATATATATATATATATATATATATATTGGCGGCACGGTGGCGTAGTGGTTAGCACGTCCGGCTCACAGCAAGAAGGCCTGGGTTTGATTCCCTGCCTGGGCGTTTCTGTGTGGAGTTTGCATGTTCTCCCCGTGCTTGTGCGGGTTTCCTCCGGGTGCTCCGGTTTCCTCCCGCAATCCAAAGACGTGCACTGTAGGTTAATTGGCCGTTCTAAATTGACCGTAGATTCTCTCCTGCAGCGGCACTGGAACCCAGTCGTATCGGCATTTGCCCTTCCATTGGATCCTTCCGGTGGCGCTGAGACGGGGGGGGACTTGCTGCTTGGGTAACAGCCTGTCCCTCATTACTCCCTACCCGGGCTCTGCGCACTGGGGGGTATCACCAGCTGGGGTACCAGCCAGAGCACAGCCATAGTCCTTCGGGACTGACGGAGGCCTACCATATATATATATACATATATATATACATACATATATATATATATATATATATATATATATATATATATATTTATATATAATGTACATTAATGTACATAATACTCCCCCCAAGTTCTTGATCTGCCCTGGTTCCCTCTCATAGTTGCATGCACATGAAAAACCTCTCAAAGGAAGCAAACAGGAGGCATTATAATCAGATGCCCAAACCACCTCAACTGACTCCTGAATGTCTGAGCTCCTCCCCCAAATTGGTTTATAGTGAGTTATATTTAGTGGATCAATGATTAAGGCTCTGGATGACTGATCAGAAGCTTGGAGTTTCAAGCCCTCGTATCACCAAAAGGCCATTGTTGGGCCCTTGAGCAATACCCTTCACTCTTAACTGCTCAGGTATATAAATGAGATAAGTTAGTCACCATATACATAAATATTCTCACTCTTACCTGATCACCCTTTGATCCTCGCAGTCCCGTATCTCCCTTGTCACCCTTTTCACCCTGCCGACCATTCTCCCCATTACGACCCTAAGACAGCACAAGCGACTCACATTACTCATGTGGTTACAGAGACTGCAGCTTCATATGCATGGAATCTTTATGTTATTGATAGGATTGTATATTGTAAATTATATATTACTGGTTCTCCATTAGTGCCTGATTCTCCGGCTTCTCCCTAAAAATGAGAAAAGTTTAAATGGTGCATTATTGCTTAGAAAGGACAAAAAATATGCAGAAAACAGAAAAAAGATTCATGGGAAAAAAAATCTGTTTAACCTTCAAGTGACCGAGTGGGGTCATATCTGACCCCGGGCATATATATTCATGTGCCGTTTTTCTAATTTTAATCGAAAAAAGTTTCCTACCAAGAATTTGTCATTTGTCCTGCATTTGTTGATAAATTTTGTAAGGACCGGCCAATCCGTGTGGCGAGTATAATCCAAACTTGTGCGGGTCACTTATGAGCCCAGGAAGATCTATGAGATGGTTGAGATTATATCTTCAGATGGTATTGATGGTTCTTCATTCTGACAGTTACATGTTTCAGATAGTTCAGAATATAATTATTATTTCTATTACCATATCCAAATTATCCTACCACATTGTAATACATATTTTATGCTATGTAACTTTACTTTTTATGATTTGTTTTCATTTTTGATGCAAAAAAATGCAAATAAATAAAAGGTAACATGCATATTAAAATATGTAAAAGACAAGGGTTGTGTAAAAAAATGTAATATTGTTCTATCATTGTGTGTTTTTGCTTTTTTGTAAAAATATATCAAATTCCATACTTTATTACATAAGATGGACAAATATATTAGAGAGTGAAATAAATATGAAAAACCCGAAAACAATCATTTATATAGAAATATTCCTATATAAAGTCAGTGGGGTCACAAATAACCCCACTTGGTCATATTAGTCGCCGATATAGCTTGGTCGCTTGAGGGTTAATTAATAATATGTGGCTGATTTGTTGACAAAAAACAAACAAAAAAAAACCAAACAAACAAAAAAATAAATAAATAAATAAAAGAGAGAGAGCTATTTGTACATAAACAGTTCTGACCTTTTGTCCTACAGGCCCTCGAGCGCCAAAGGGACCGATACTTCCTTTAACTCCAGCTTCTCCTTTCAAACCCTGCATTTCAGTTACACAGATACAAATCACTCCATCATGCTGGGAATTCATTAAAACAAGACATTAAAAGTATCACAGGGTGAATCCAATGGAAAGCAAATTAGTGCCGTGTGCATGCTTCATAAACCCCATCTGGAGCCCTGCATGTTTAGAACTCTGCTACAGGATCTTAAACACTTTTTATTGATTTTAGTAATTTGGTCAGAAGTGCGTTGTTAGCGCTGAGGCACCCGCTGTTAGCTTTACTCACGCAGAAATGCAGATTAAAACAAGACCAAAAGAACCGCAACAGGTTTAAGACATACAAATAATCAGAGTTTAATGCATCAAGCAGTAAATGTCATTTGAAGCACCCCACCTTCACCCCTGGAGGTCCATCCTCTCCTTTCTCCCCTTTGTCACCATCAAATCCTGGAGATCCCTGTTCACCCTTACATGGAGAAAAATTAAATTAATTAAATTCTCAAAATCCTTTTTAATACTACCGGGTGACATAGCGAAGAAATGTGGATTTTAAAAATGCAGTGCAGCAGTTGTTAAATTCTCTGTTCTGATTTGTCAGAACAGGCAGTGGTGACCTCGTGGTAAGGTGCTGGATCATCGATCCCAAGGTTGGGGGGTTCAAGCTCCACTCTCCATGGGTTGTCACTGTCTCCCCAGTGCAGCTAACCGGGTTATCACAGGCCGGCCATGTCTCTCACTGTCTATGGTGAGAGATTCATGTAAAAAAACATTGCTGACTTTCGACAAGAGGAGCTACACAGTCATCAGCGTGTTTCTGCCCTGCGATGGCCTGGTGAGTTGTCCAGGGTGTACTCTGCCCTCGCCCAGAGTTGGCTGAAATGGGCGCCAACCTCCCCGCGATGATTGATCAGAAGTTGAAAAATTGTTTTCTCGAAATGGAACAGAGAAGTACCAAACAATCAACTCTATATCAGCCTTGAAAGCCTGAGGATAAATTCATTCATTTTCTATACCACTCCATCTCAACCAACTCCGGGTGAGGGCGGGGTACACCCTGGACAGCTTGCCAGGCCATCAAAGGGCACTGAGGATAATTTTATGGCATTTTGAGCCAACCTATATTTATAACAGTGACAAATTTGTGAACAGAAGCAATTAATTTCCAAACAGTCCACTTTCAATTCCAGATCAAGAAACACATTTAAGTACACATTACCTCTTCAAACACTGTGGATCAACTATAAAATGAAAGATGTCGACTAATTATTCCCTATTAGTGTTTGGGTTCCCTAGCGACGCATCGATAAGGTGAGTGACTATCAACCTGGAGATTGCAAGTAAGCAATCTGTGACTGGGAGTCCATGGCAATTAGGGGAGAAAATGGGAGAAAATCTATAAAATATAAATTTAAGAAGAATAATTAAATAAAATCCTAATTAGCATCAGTCTTGGGGTGGCTGACAGCCATCTTGGCCGACACACACAAACCTAGGGTCAATTGAGAACAGCTGGTTAGCCATAGCATGCAGGTCTTTGAACTGTGGGAGGAAACCAGAGTACCCAGATGAAACCCATGCAAACATGGGCAATGCATGAAAACTTCATACAGAAACACCTGAATCTGGGATTTGAACCTCGGACTTTCTGGCTGTGAGGTGATGTGCTAACCACCATGCCTCTGTGCTGCTCACTATGAGAAAAATTATGTGTCTGTCTTCCATTCGGCTTTTTCCCTTTTACTCGGGAGTCGCCACAGCGAATCATCTGATTCGCACATTTGATTTGGCAGAGGTTTTTACGTCGGATGCCCTTCCTGTCACAACCCTTTTTAGCAAGGGACAGAAACACGCTGATGGCTTTGCAGCTACTCTTTACGAAAGTCAGCAATGGTTCTTTTACATGCCTCTCACCATAGACAGTGACAGACATGGCCCGCCTTTGATAACCCAGTTAGCTGCACTTGGGGGGGGACAGTGACAACCCCGTGGAGAATTTAATATCTAAACAACTAGGAGTAAACGTTACAGAAAATAGATTGTTGATGAAAATTATAGTTGAAATATGACTGTGTTTAGTTTTCGGGCGATAATAGTAGGTATGCTTTGTGTCAGACTGCATCAGATCAGTCCATCTTTAACATTTACTTATATATTACTTTATAAATTTCCACCAAAACACCCCTAAGCATTTTATTCGGTGCAATGTAAAAGGAAAAAAATCCACAAATGATACATTTCTGCTAGTTTTCATACCGCTTCTCCTTTTATGCCTTTATATCCACGTGGCCCGGGGATGGATAGGGGACTACCCTGTGAAAAATTAAAAGAAGAAAAAAACATGCAGTCCAGATACTTCTAGGTCATAGTTATGTGATTTTCAGGAATAAAGTGACTCTCACTTTCTCGCCACGGTTGCCTGGTAGACCTTTATCACCCTGTTGTGGAGAAAGTATAAATAAATAATGATGAAGATTAGGACATTCTCATTATATTTTGGAGTCTAAACACCTTTAAACAAATAAAAACAAAGGAACGGCTTGGTTTAATTCATACTAAAATACGAAAAGTGTTGGAAATTAACTTCATAGGATATAAATGTATGCTAATATTTTGGTGGGAAACTTATGTGTATTCAGAGTTGGACTATGTGTTGTTCACATACAGTTTACTATGGTACTCAGATCGAGTTCTCTGTTTCCCATGCAGGGCCAACTGAAAACACTTGGTGATCTGTAAGTACGAGCTCAGATACATTTTTTTTTGTGTGTTGCTCTGATTGACTGGATAGAAACGAATACCTTCTTTTCCCCTTGAGAGTATGGCCAACTTACTATCTCAGACTCATGGTCATGGATTGGTGTGGCACTCTACAGATAATCCCTACTCTGTTCTGTCACTCACAAGCCTTACCAAATCTTTTTACTTTTGGACTCACCATATTATTAAGTTGTGTCAGCACAGATTTTGCCCTGCGACTGGTAACATGTAAGCCATTACAACCTGTTGTATGGTCGAGTGGTCGGCGACTAAACCGGCTCCCCCACCAGGTTCCAAATTTGGTGAGTAGGGTGGCTAGCTAGAGTGGTAGTACCTTCGCCTCTGAGGATCATGTCCATACTTTTAGACCTGGTCCACCTAGCTGTATAGCCCGCTTCCTGCCCAGCCATAAGCCTTGCCAGCATACAGGAAAATAAAACGTAAGTCTGATATCAAATCCCCCTGCTGCCTTGTAGGGTGTGCCTTTTGAGGCAAAGGCTAGGAGATGGCAAAACCCAAAGTACAAACCATTTTTTCAGACAAGGCTAGGCCCACCGCCGACAACTGTGGTGGCATGGAGAGGGATGGGCTCTGCCATGCAACACTTACCCTAGACAATTTTTTTTTGTGTTCCCTGATTGACTGGATAGAAATGAATACCGTCCTTTCCCCTTGAGAGTATGGCCAACTTACTATCTCAGACTGGATGGGTGTGACACTGTACAAATAATCCCTACTCTGTTCTATCATTCACAAGCCTTCCCAAATCTTTTTACTTTTTGTCTCACCATATTGTTAGGATATAGTTAGAAATGGCACATTTGTGATTGGTTCCACAGTTTCTGTAACTGTCACCTGTCAATGTGGCTGAACTGTGGGGCCGGTGACATAGTGGTTAGGGTGCTGTGCTTATGATAGTGAGGGTGTGTGTTCAAATCCCAGTTAGGACCCCCCCCCCCCACTGTGCTAAGACCCCTGGGAAAGGTCTTAACCACAAGTGTGCCTCTGTCCACCCAGCAGTATAAATGGGTACCAGTAAAAAATATACTGGGAAGGTAACCTGCGATAAACTAACGTCCCATCCAGGAGGAGTTGAACTTCACGCTGCAGAAACCAGGAATAAGCACCGGCCTGATAAGACACTAGGTTCGGATGTAAAAAGCCCAACAGACTACCTACTGTATGTACCTAATTTGGGTGATTTGCATGATAATATGTCAAGATACAGAAGAAGGACTAAGTGATTTTCAGCACCTCCCAAGCACTATGCCATGTTGTTTTATTTTTTTATGAGAAACATAGATGTCAAAGCACTTGACAAGCTCATAATTAACCCCTCAAACTGACAGACCAAAAAAAAAAAAAGATTTCCTTTGAATTTTAATTCAAGTTTGTGACATTAAAAATGATCCCACCTTTTCTCCTTTTACCCCAATGAGTCCTTTAGAGCCCTAGATCAATAAAAATAGTTGTACAATTTTGTGTGAGTACAAATGTAAAATAAGTTTGAATGCTACAAGTGTAATTAAAACTAACATTGATAAAAGGATTTCATGTCCAGACCTATCAAAATGCGTTACAGTTATTACAACCTTATTCACGGAATATGAAAATATTTATTTATATATATTATTGTTTTGCCAAAAGTGAGGCAGATGTGATGTCAAATAAAAGTTGTTGCTGGAGTGTTACTGCTATGAGTAGCACACTATAGTAGTGTGAAGGCAAAAGAACACACTGTACCTTACGTTCTGGTATTGATTTCCTAAAAGCTTTGTACAAAAACTTTTCTTGGAAAAAGATGATGTTGGAAATGTCAGGTGAATGAGCACAAATGGGTAAATAGAATTGCCACTACATGTACAGATATTTATACCATGTAAATGGACAGATGCCTGTCATAATGTAGTATTACGTGTAGCTGTGTCTAGTCTTATTTCATCCAGAAGTTAATTAGTTTATATCAGCTTTGTTAATTTAGTATCTGTACACTGTTACTGTTGCCAGCATCTTGTTTTAATGAAACTGATGCCTCAGTGTCCTATTCTTACAAATTTGTACCGTCTGATGAGTGAAAATAAGTACAAATGGCATGTTTTCAAGCAGATTAATATGAACTATCAAACACTTCAGCCACTTGCAACTTTCTGGACATAATGAAGAACGCCTTATGATGACATGTACATATTCTTAATGTAACTGGAGAGTATGGAAGACTTTCCATTGCTTCCACTATAAAGATTCATAAAATCACAAAGTATTCATAGTTTTTAATTTCATAAGTGTAAATAAATGGCTTCACCATGAGTCCTGGTGGACCTCTGACCCCCACCGTACCCTTGGCACCCTAGAATAACAAAATTACATGTCAATAACAGTTCACAGAAATAATACAAAATATTCTACCAATATGCCAAAGAATAAGAATATACAAGTTCTATGAATCTCCTTTTACCCCCCCCCCCCCAATCCACGTTACCCTGCGGCCTGGAAGTCCAGCCATGCCCCTCTCTCCTGGCTCCCCTGGGATGGTGTCACCCTGGTAACAGATAACAGATGGCCAATTTTCTCAAGACCTTTAATACAAAAACATCTCACAGCCTTCAGTCCACTTCACACAGTGAGGAGGAGGAGGATGAAGGAGGCAAAAAAGAGCCAGAAAGTCACAGGTTCAGAATTTAATTACATTTCAAAATCAACTATAAGATACAATTTCCATAGGAGTGAAAGTGTATCATGAAAGAAGCTTTTTCAGTAGAGCTATTAAATGAATTCGGAATGAAGGCCAGTCCTAAATGAGGGGCTTCAGAGATACGGCCTGATAAACAAGTCATCAAATTATATTACAAAGCTACAGATACAGTAAAGTATATCTACAACAACAAAGTTGAGCATCAAAGTGCTTCTTCTTCTTCTTCTTGTACTTTCGGCTGCTCCCTTCAGGGGTCGCCACAGCAAATCATCCGCCTCCATCTCACCCTGTCCTCTGCATCTTCTTTTCTGACTCCAACGACCTTCATGTCTTCCTTCACCACATCCATAAATCTCTTCTTTGGTCTTCCTCGAGGCCTTCTGCCTGGTAGTTCCAACCTCAGCATCCTACTGCCAATATACTCACTATCCCTCCTCTGTACATGTCCAAACCATCTCAATCTAGCCTCTCTGACTTTGTCTCCAAAACATCTTACATGGGTTGTCCCTCTGATATACTCATTTCTGATCCTATCCATCCTCGTTACTCCCAGAGAGAACCTCAACATTTTCATCGCCGCGACCTCCATCTCTGCCTCCTGCCTTTTCCTCAGCGCCACTGTTTCTAAGCCATACAACATCGCTGGCCTCACCACCGTCTTGTACACTTTTCCCTTCATTCTTGCTGACACTCTCCTATCGCACATCACACCGGACACTTTTCTCCAACCATTCCAGCCTGCCTGCACACGCTTCTTCACCTCTTTTCCACACTCTCCATTGCTCTGGATTGTTGAGCCTAAGTACTTAAAATCCTCCACCTTCATTATTTCTGTTCCCTGTAACATCACCGTTCCTCCCTGGTCCTTCTCATTCACACACATGTATTCTGATTTTCTGAGGCTAACCTTCATTCCTCTCCTTTCCAGGGCATACCTCCACCTCTCTAGATTTTCCTGCACTTGTTCTCTGCTCTCACTACAGATCACCATGTCATCTGCAAACATCATAGTCCATGGAGATTCTTGTCTCACCTCGTCTGTCGGCCTGTCCATCACCATAGCAAACAAGAAGGGGCTGAGAGCTGACCCTTGATGCAGTCCCACCTCCACCTTGAACTCTTCTGTCACACCGACAGCACACCTCACCACTGTCTTACATCTCTCATACATGTCCTGCACCACTCTAACATACTTCTCTGTCACTCCAGACTTCCTCATACAATACCACAGTTCTTCTCTTGGCACCCTGTCATATGCTTTTTCCAGATCAACAAAGGCACAATGCAGCTCCCTCTGACCTTCTCTGTACTTCTCTATTAACATCCTCAAAGCAAACATTGCATCTGTGGTGCTCTTTCTTGGCATGAAACCAAACTGTTGTTCACAAATGCTGACCTCTGCCCTTAGTCTAGCTTCCACTATTCTTTCCCATAACTTCATCGTATGGCTCATCAACTTTATCCCTCTGTAGTTGCCGCAACTCTGCACATCTCCCTTGTTCTTAAAAATGGGCACCAGCACACTTCTCCTCCACTCCTCCGGCATCTGCTCACTCTCTAGGACCTTGTTGAATGTTCTTGTCAGAAAATCTACTGCTTCCTCTCCTAGACACTTCCATACCTCCACAGGTATGTCATCAGGACCAACTGCCTTTCCATTCTTCATCCTCTTCAATGCCCTTCTCGCTTCACCCTTACTGATCTTTGCTACATCCTGCTCCTCAATGGTCACCTCTTCTACTCTTTTTTCTCTCTCATTTTCCTCATTCATCAGCTCTTCAAAGTACTCTTTCCATCTTCTCAGCACACTTCTGTCATCAGTCAATACATTTCCCTCTCTGTCTTTATCAATCTAACTTGCTGCACGTCCTTCCCATCTCTATTTCTCTGCTGTGCCAACCTGTATAGATCATTTTCTCCCTCTTTACTGTCCAACCTATCATACAAGTCATCATACGCCCTCTGTTTGGCCTTAGCCACTGCTACTTTCACCTTACGCTGTGTCTCCCTGTACTCCTGTTTACTCTCTTCGGTCCTCTCTATGTCCCACTTTTTCCTTAGCTAACCTCTTCCTTTGTACACACTCCTGCACTTCCTCATTCCACCACCAAGTCTCCTTATCTACTTTCCTTCCAGAGGACACACCAAGTACTCTCCTACCTGTTTCCCTGATCACATTTGCTGTGGTTGTCCAGTCATTTGGAAGCACTTCCTGGCCACCAAAAGCCTGTTTCAACTCCTCTTTGAAGACAACACGACACTCTTCCTTTTTCAACTGCCACCACTTTGTCTTCTGCTCTGCCTTTGCCTTCTTCACCTTCCTCACCATCAGCGTCATCCTGCATACCATCATCCTATGCTGTTTAGCAACTCTCTCACCCACTACGACTTTGCAGTCACTGACTTCCTTCAAATTACATCACCTACACAAGATGTAGTCTACCTGTGTGCTCCTACCTCCGGTTTTATAAGTCACCCTATGCTCCTGTTTCTTCTGGAAGAAAGTATTCACCACAGCCATTTCCATCCTTTTTGCAAAATCTACCAACATCTGTCCTTCTGCGTTCCTGTCCTGGATACCAAACCTACCCATCACTTCCTCGTCCCCTCTGTTTCCTGCACCAACATGTCCATTGAAGTCTGCCCCAATGACCACTCTTTCACCTCTGGGGGTACTCTGCATCACTTCATCTAAGTCACTCCAGAATCTCTCCTTCTCTTCTAGCTCACATCCTGCCTGTGGGGCATAAGCACTAACAACATTGAGCATTACACCTTTAATTTCTAACTTGAGACTCATCACTCTGTCTGTCACTCTTTTCACTTTTAGAACATTCCTGACAAACCCGTCCTTCAAGATGACTTCTACTCCATTTCTCTTCCCATCCACACCATGATAAAATAGCTTAAACCCTGCTCCTACCCTGCTCCTTGAGCATCAAAGTGCATATATTGTATCTTGTAAATGCATAATAATATCAGAGGACTGTCTTCAACGTAATAAGCTACCTGCTCCAATAAGTCCGTACTCCCCTGTTTTTTATCTTAGGTCTAATAACCGCCCATGTGTACTGGGAGCAAAATGGTAGATCAAACTTACCAATTTTATTCGATCAGTCTCTGGAACCGTAAAATGAGGCGTTCACTGCCTGTAAAAGTGAGTTTCCACGGTATTTCAAGACCCCTGCCACTGGGGAACATCTATAATGTTCATCAGTAACAGCACATTTGATTGTTCCGCCGTGTTTTAAAAAACAGGAAAATATTTTGCTGTGTTCTCTTGGTAAATGTCCAACAAGATGAACCATTAGAAACTGCTACAGCAAAACTATGGGATGTTCTGAATGAATGGAGCGATGAGTGAGATATAGACCAATCAGAAAGATGAGGATTTTTCACCCGATTCTCCTGCTCACTAACTTCATAAATTTACAAGACATTCCTGGCCATATGCTTTATGTTCGTGTTGATTGAGTCAGTGTACTATGTGCTAAAGTTAACAGTGTTGATTGCCTTGATTTTACTTCAGGGAAAATGTTTAAAGTAAATGTTTAAAGGGAGGGAAAACATAGGAGTCTTTTTTTTTTAAATATTGTTTTCTGTTTATTTTCAGCTATCATGTAAGTAATTTCGTTGATACCACAAAATTAATAACACAAATATCATTAAAACTTGTTTATTGTTCTGTTATTATTCATGTTTTCCACCTCGATGGTAATAAGCACTTACAACTCCGCTGGTAAAATTTTAATAACCCCCCCACACCAATTTATTAAGCGCCCTGGGTGCTTATCACGTTGGTTATGGTATATCAATTATAGTGTAATATATGAAGACATATAAGCCCAAAGCAGTTCTACTTTCAAATGGTAATATACACCATGCCAAGTAGGGGCAGTGGTGGCCTGGTGGTAAAGGTATTGGACCATTGATCCTAAGGTTTGGGCTTCAAGCCCCAATCTCCACGGGTTGTCACTGTCCCCCCAGTGCAGCTAACTGGATTATCAAAGGCTGGCCATGTCTCTCACTGTCTATGGTGTGCAGCATGTAAAAGTACCATTGCTGACTTTCAACAAGAGTAGCTGCAAAGCCGTCAGCATGTTTCCGCCCTGCAATTGCCTGGTGAGCTGTCCAGGCTGTACTCTGCTCTCGCCCGGAGTCGACTGGGATAGGTGCCAGCCTCCCTGCAACCTTAATTAGGATTAAGCAGTTACAGAAAGTGATGAACTACACTGAGTAATCAATCCAGGTGAGCCATATCACAGATTGTGTATTTTTAACTATCGGACAAAATCCACTTAGGACCAAACAACAGTCCCAATAAAAACAACATGAGTGTAGTGTACAGTAGTACTAAATACAACTACGTATAACAACATATGAGTGAATAGTATTCAATTAAGGAAAATTACAATTAAAGCATAATAATTAGAAGAAAAAGAGAAGTAAGGGAATATTCGGAAAGAAAAGATGGCTTTTAATTAAGAATACAATACTAACAAAAAAAAAATAGGCCACAGGAGTCCAAAGCTCCCGTTATCCAAGAATGTGTGTTTTATCATCATTTTCTGAACTACTTAATCCTAATTAGGGTCATGGGGAGTCTGGCGCCCATCTCAGCTGACTCTGAGCGAGGGCAGTGTACACCCTGGACAGCTTGCCAGGCCATCACAGGTGAAAACACGCTGACGGCTATGCAGCTCCTCTTGTCCAAAGTCAGCAATGGTTCTTTTACATGAATCTCACACCATAGACAGTGAGAGACATGACCCGCCTTTGATAACCCAGTTAGTTCGCTGGGGTGACAGTGACAGACTTGTTGATAGTGGGATTTGAACCCTCAACCTTGGGATCTTTGATCCAGCACCTTATCGCCAGGCCGAATTTGTGCTTTAGAGTTGACCAATATCTTTCTTAAACCACAATAAAACGGTTTTGTTAAACAAATTCCAGATGATTCATTCATTATGCACAGATTTTGGTGTGCACCAATCACAGGTGAGGTACATGTAAGACAAATCCGCATTCCAAATTCACCAAAATCTGAGCACACATACTTGAGTTACGGTCCAGAAACCACACTGTTGTGTTAAACAAATGAAGTCCAGCTGGCTCTATTAATCAAGTGCGAATTTTAGTATGCATCAATCCCAGACCCTTTATAAATCAATCCCATACTGTACTAACTTGATGAATATAGCTGTCACTTTACTGATTCAGTCACCAACATTTCACATCTAATAACAAAAAAGGCATAATCAACTTAAAGTGACAATACAAAGAGTCTCCAGGGCCGACCTCGAACCCCAGGTTGTTGATTGAATATATTGGTTTTACAGAGTACAATCCACAAGCTAAAAAAATAACGCTGGTTAAATGCAATCAGTTGCAGGAAGGCTTGCATGATTGGTTTTATGAACACCCAATAACCACGCCCATGTCAACCGCAGCCTGCATTTACCAGTGCAAAGTACCGACTCAGACTTGTCTCAGTCCTACAGAAATCGCACCGTGCACATGCATACATACTATTCTCTCATACTTCGTTATAGTTGTATTTAACACCATACTCCACTTCTGTTGTTTTGTTGGCACAGTTGTGTGAAGTGGATTTTGCCTGTTAAAGTTATGAATTCTAAATGGCTGCGATAAGGCTCATGTAGATTGATTACTCAGAGTAGTGTATATTGTCATCTGAAACTAGAAAAAAATACAAAATTACAAAACACAATATAAGCACTTCAATGTCCTTGTTGTACTTTTGTCTGTAGCTTTAAACGGGATTACAGGGATCCTTTACTTTCTGCAGTTAATTGGGACCGAGATCCCCCGCAACCGCTGAATTCCACGAAGTAGGATCAACCCCCCATAACTGATCTATATGTATATGTATATGTGTATATAATATCAATAAATACATATTCAACATTGTAAATACTTATAATAACAGTTAAATATTCAAAAATAATGCATAAGATGTAAATAAAATATAAATACACACACATACAGATGCGTGCGCACGCACACAGATGCGCACCTCACATTAAAATGTAAGTAGTTTTGGGTTGGTTTGTTTGGGTTTTTTTTTTTTTTTGTATAATTGGCCGTGTTTTGCGGCATTTTTCTTAACTTTTTCCCCTATTCTTTGTTAATTTCCTTATTTTTTAATTCAATGCGTATTAAAAAAAATACTGCGATGCACTGAAGCCACATGAATTGAAGTGCGAAGTAGCCAGGGATCCCTGTAGTTGTATTTTTTTTGTCCTCCCATTTATGATTGTTGTCATGATTTGGCCCTCATTCCAAATTAATTGCATAGCCCTAGTCTAGGGGCTCTGCTGAAGATTGATGACATCATAACTGTAGTAGTTTAAAATGAAGGTGGCGCTATACAATTGCAAACCAAAGTTTACACTCCTCTAAAAAACAACTGCTGCTAACTGTTGCTTGTTTTTGGGATGGGTGCTAATGTTTTTCTTGATAACTGTACCTTGTAACCTTTCACTCCTGGTGGACCGGAAATCCCCTGTAATAATAATAATAATAATAATAATAATAATAATAATAATAATAATAAATAAATAAATAAGTTCTAATAATCAAGTATATCAGCCTGCAATATGAATATATTCCAAGTATTTTCTCCGTGCAAACTGAAAAAGTCTTTGTTACTATACCTCTTTTCCTGGAGGTCCAGGCACACCAGGAGAGCCAGGTGACCCATTTTTCCCTCGTCTTCCTCTGTCACCCTGCACATAACAGCAAATATCACCAACATGCTCTGTTTTTTATTTAAAACACATTATTCAGAGAGTACGCCAAATTATTTTTAGAAATATGTAGCCATAAGATTATGCCAGATTTTTTTTCCCTTTTATTTTTTAACAGAAGACGACACTCACCTGTTCACCTGCCATTCCAGGATCTCCTGGTTCACCTTTCTGACCCGGTGTTCCTGGGATCCCCGGGTTGCCACGAATACCCTGTGTACCCTGTGCTCCATAAGGTCCTGGTTCTCCAGGCTCACCCTGGAGTAATATTATAGAACACAAACCAGAGTAAACACTACAATACTCTCAGAAAAAAACAAAAACAACTAATAACCGCACCATTGCTATTGCATCATAACTGGTGTGGTACTCTCAAAGGTGCATTCTGAGGACCCCAGAAGAGTATTCCATACAATTGAGTTACATCATCAAAATGAAAATTCCCACTCAGGGCTCCACCTCTCTGGCTACAGTAAACTCCTCCTTCAATAAAGAAGGTTTTATTTGCCAGATATACATTATGGTCAATTTTTTTGTATATCTTTACTAAAAGCACAGTCAGCCATTGGCGCTTGTTTGATGCCCCCAAAGTGGCAGACTGGCTGTGATGGGCTTAAATCACAGATCTACTGATCAGTAACCAAGAGTCCTTAAAGCACTGCATCACTACTGTGCATAAACATGTCAAGTGAGACATTTGTGGATGAATATGAAAAGTTCTGTACATTCAGCATGCAAACGCTGACCACCTTTTGGCTAATCACCTTCCTCATCATGGCATCTCTGGGAAATATTAAAGATCTGCGTTCGACTGCACAATGTCAGCCCAATATTCATGGAGCCGATCATAGCGCAATCTGGGCAAAGATGAGGTACACCCTAAATGGCTTGCCATCCATCCCAGGACCAAAACACACACCTATGTGCACAATTCAATTGGCCTGATGTGCACGAAAACCCATACAGACATGGGGAGAGCATCCAAATTCCACACAGAAACGCCTGAGTCTGGAACCCAGCACCATCTTGCTGTCAGACACACGTGCTAACGATTACACAATGAGACCACCTGGATGGAACCTCAAGGAATTTATCATTCATTCATTTGCTGAACTGCTCAACCCGAATTAGGGTCAACACTCACACAACCATTCACACCAAGGCGCGATCTGGATTACTGTGCATGTTTTTGGACTGTGGGATGAAACTGGAGTGCCTGGAGGAAACCCATGACAGCACAGGGAAAACATGCAAACTCCAAACAGAAACACCCAAGCTGGGAATCAAACTCGGGTCTTCTTGCTGTGAGGCGCCACCGGGCCGCCCTAGTGTTCTTTAATGCAGCACTATTCTACACTGATCAGCTAATTATCAGAAACCTATGCTGCATTAGATGTTCTGTTATGAGTACTGTATATAATTTCTAGACTGGCCAGGACTTGATTCAGAACTCAACTTTCAGAAATTTCTCAAAGGCTTACTTCACTAAAATTTTCAGGTTAAATAAATAATAATGAATAATAAATACTTCAGCTACAAAAGGTATATAACTGAGAGTCACACACACACACACACACGCGCACACACGCGCACACACACACACACACACACACACACACACACACACACACACACACACACACATATATCTTTCTTTCTTCCTTTCGGCTTTTTCCCTTTTACTCGGGAGTCGCCACAGCGAATCATCTGATTTGCACATTTGATTTGGCAGAGGTTTTTACATCAGACACCCTTCCTGTCGCAACCTTTTAGCAAGGGACAGAAACAGGCTGACAGCTTTGCAGCCTACTCTTTACGAAAGTCAGTATATATGCGTGTGTGTGTGTGTGTGTGTGTGTGTGTGTGTGTGTGTGTGTGTGTATGTGTGTGTGTGTGTGTGTGTGTGTGTGTGTGTGTGTGTGTGTGTTTATATATATACAGTGCTACCTTGACTTACGAAATTAATCTGTTCCATTCCCCTCCCAAACTCATATAACCTGACACAAACATGTATATTTGACCTAATATATTAAAGATAAACATGTAAAAATAATATATAATTAATAATAATACCTGCACATTACCAATAATAATAATAATTCATAATAAATAATAATAATAATAATAATAATAAAACAAGAATAAACAATAAGTCAATTAACCTTTCAGATAATTTACTGTGGCAAACATGTCCTGTGAGCAGGCATGAGATAGTGCATAACAGAGAAGGAGGAGAATTTTGTGCATGTGCACTCTACGAATGCCAGCGGGGAAAGGCTCATGGTGAGCTCCTAAAAGGCCAGTGGCCCTTGGGGGGGGGGGGGGTCATGGTGTGATGCCGAGGGGAGGGGTTATGACCCTGGGGAACATGCTTTTTTGACATACTGTACTAGAATTATGTGTAATTGCACATCCTCTACAGTAGGTGGCAGTGACGCTCTCATTGTGTTCCCTATGGTGTAAGGAAAAAGCACCGAACAAACGATATGAAGTGCACTATTTATAGTTGCGTGTGAGTGGGGGTGAAATGTTTTTTTTCTTCCTATAGGGAGCATCACAGAACATAATTGAGAAGCACTGCACAAGGTGTTTTCGCAGCGCGGAGGAACACATGAGAAAGAATACAATCCTAATTGGCCCAGAGAAGCCATTTTCCCACCAGAGTTCGTAAATCAAAATTTTGCTCTTTGGATGGGGCAAATCTTTGGTGGATTGAAGCTCGTATCATGGAAAATTCCTTATAAAAGACACTTGTAAGTCAAGGTACCACTGTGTGTGCATATATATATATATATATATATATATATATATATATATATATATATATATATATATAAAATGTAATACAAGTGGTTTACCTTATGTCCAGGTGGACCAGCCTGACCCACTGGACCACGGTGCCCTATTCCAGGCTCGCCCTTAGAGAACACATCAACATTTTATTTTCCACATATTTTTCCTCCTTTAGTTTAATTATAGCTAATTCCCACCCATCAAGTATACTGTCTCCCTGCCACTTACAACCAACACTACTCAGGCTCTAGCATAAGCAATTACATGCTCTGTCTGTGTTCCATGATGCTGAAACCAGCATCTTTATGATCTACTGTGCATGTGCATTCAGGGTTACCGTAAAACAAAAGTACAAATAAGCTCACTGACACCCATGATAGCTAACAATTGTTGTAAATGACATGGAAGTGAGCGTGTGCCTCCCATCCCTCCTGACATAGCTTTGCGAATTTGCTCCCGTGGTCTCAAATGCCTGCAACCAGAATCTGAACCTGAAAAGGGTTGTTACTACAAGAATACAAGAAAATTTTAATCAAGGATCTAATACAATGGGCTCCCGAGTAACGCATTGACAAGGTGCGTGACCATTAAACACAAGTTTGCATCCGGGTTAATGCCACAGCTGTCTGTGACTGGGAGTCCACGGGAGCTAATTTGGGTGAGCTCTCACGGGAGGGAGTGACGTCATATGCTCACTTCCCTGTCGGTCACAGTCATCGCCAGCAAATCACAGGTGTCTATGAGCACATGTGTATGAGGGGTGGATAGCAGTTTCCCTTCGAGTGTGTTAGACCGCCCCAAAATACACAGTTCGAAAAGAGGGAGGTGGCTAGCGTTGCATGTCACAGAGGGAGCATGTGCATGCTTTAGTCCCTCTCTGGTCAGTGATGGTCGTGTGATAGGGAAGGTATTACCTGATGGGGTGAAAAAAGGGGATATAATTGACTTAAAGCATCTTTATCTTTTTATTATCAGTTTTAAAATAAATTACCTTTTGTCCTTTTTCTCCAATCTCACCCTGTACACACACACACACACACACACACACACACACAATGTAACAGGAAGTCATGTAAACAAAAATGCTTTGTTCATAAATATATGAACTATATATATATATATATATATGCGTAGGCCTCCGTCAGTCCCGAAGGACTATGGCTGCGCTCTGGCCAGTATCCCGACTGGTGATACTCCCCAGTGCACAGAGCCTGGGTAGGGAGTAATGAGGGACAGGCTGTTACCCAAGCAGCAAGTCCCCCCCTGTCTCGGCGCCACCGGAAGGATCCAATGGAAAGGCAAGTGCCGATACGACTGGGTTCCAGTGCCGCTGCAGGAGAGAATCTACGGTCAATTTAGAACGGCCAATTAACCTACAGTGCACGTCTTTGGATTGCGGGGGAAACCAGAGCACCCAGAGGAAACCCGCACAAGCACGGGGAGAACATGCAAACTCCCACAGAAACGCCCAGGCCGGGAATCGAACCCGGGCCTTCTTGCTGTGAGGCGGACATGCTAACCACTACGCCACCGTGCCGCAATATATATATATATATATATATATATGCACTTACATTATACAATATTTGGAGTACTGTATTACAAGGTTAATTAGAAGGAAAACAAACAAGTTTCTCTTTTTGAGAATTGTTGCTATCAATAATGGAACATGACACAATGAGGAAATTATAAATATTCAAATTAAATGCTCTGGGCCGTGATAAAATAAAAATAGCACTCCGAGGATATCAAAGCTAATGGAGTGATGCTGCTGTTCCACCCGCCCAGTTTGATCGACAGTAATAATTTCCCAACATGGAAAACAGGAGGTGGATGATGTCACACGCGTGGGTGGAACTGAACCAAATAAGGAAACTAGAAACATATTACGATAAGATCCACAATCACCTTGGGTCCTGGGAGACCATTTTCTCCTGGAGGTCCCTATATAAGAAAATAATGATGTTATTTATATGTATAACATGAATCTGTATATAAACATGATCTTTTTTTTAATAAGAAGTGTTCATTTGTTGAAGATATTTTGGAACAGCGCTCATTACATCACCTGCGAGATGAGCTTCCTACCTTTAGAAATTCATACTGAGAAATATGGGCTCTCATGTCTTCCTCTCTGTCCACCATCCTCTCCCTCTCCATCCTCTCCCTCTCCATCATCTCCCACTCCATCCTCTGTCTCTCCACTACGTCGTCTCGCTCCTTCTCCATGAATGCCTCCCTCTCCGACTCCTCCTCTCTCTCATGCTCAAGCTCCATCCTCTCTCTCTCCATCTCCATCCTGTCTCTCTCTCTCTCTTCATCCCAGTCCCAGTCTTCATCTGTGTTCTCCTCGGTGTCTCCTGAGCTCTGCTCGTGCTCCGGCTCGGCCCGTATCCCTCGTTCCCCTTCCGTCTCCATGTCCCACTCTGCCACCTCTCTTCCTCTTGCAGCCTGAATCTCTACTTCTCTATCTATTACCTCTTCATGATTCGGTTCCCTGGATATTTCAGCCTCAGTCTCTGGCTCCTCGTGTTTCGGCTTCTTTCTCTATCATGAGAGGGAATAGAATCATAACAGTCATATAAATATTTTTAAAAATAATCATTAGTTGATTTATTCATTAGAAGGATTCATACACACTTACTTTGTGTTTCTTGTTCTTTCTTGAACTACTTGATGGCTGAAACAATGAAAACGTTGACAATACCGACACGTCGCTTTTAATATTTTGTTACTATGTTTTATGAGTCATGTGATTACCTCATGATCAGGTGATTGGATGCTTCTCTTTACTTTAGGCATTGCTTCATGTAGAGAACTGGACACAACCCTCTGAAAAACATCCACACAACGAGTAACCAACTGTCTTTACCACATCGCTGTAGCATTGCTTGAGACTTTTAATCGGCGCTGCATGTCATATTAATAGCGAGACTTTTATTTTTAGCGCTCACATAGGTGAACCATGGCATAGTGGTTGGCACACCTGCCCCACAGCAAGAAATTCCTGGATTTGAATCCCAGGCTTTGGGAATTTGGGCACTCCATGGGTTTCCTCCGCATACTTCGGTTTCTTCCAAAAGTCCAAATGCACACTAGGCTAACTGGCTGTTCCAAAATGGCTCCTAGATTTAGATGGGAGTGTTATTGTGAGTCTGTATGGTTTTGTGTGTGTGTGTGTGTGTGTGTGTGTGTGTGTGTGTGTGTGTCGGCCTTGAAACTGTTGAGTAAGAAGTAAATGGTGTATCCTGTCTTCACCCAGAGTCAGCTGAGATAGGCACTAGCTTTCAAGTGACTGTTGCTTTTAATTCTCAAACGTAAGCCAAATAGACAACATCATCTGGAAAAAGCAGAGACGAGATCCTATGGCCACCAAATCAGAGCCCCTCAATGCCTTGGCTGCCCATAGAAATCCAGTCCATAAAAATTATGAACAGAATCAGTGACCAAGGACAGCCTTGGTGGACTTCAACCCTCACCGGAAATGCAACCAACCTGTTGTTATCAATGCATTCCAAGCTCTGGCTCTGGTGGTACAGAAACTGAATGGCCCCTAGGAATGAGTCCAGTATACTGTAATCTCGGCGCAACCGACCTTACAAGATAGAACAAGGGACATGGTCAAAAGTCTTCTCTAAATCCACAAAACACATGTGGACAGATTGGGCAAACTCCCATCGCCCCCTTCAGTATCCTGTGGAGCATATACAGTTGGTCAAGAGTGTTGCGGACGGGAAAAAAACCACATTGTTCCTCCTGAATCTGAGGTTCAACTTTCGGTCGGATCCTTTTCTCCAGTACCCCGCCATAGACTTTCCCGGACAGCCTGAGGAGTGTGATTCCACAATAATTGGAACACACCCTCCGGTCACCTTTTTAAAAAGGGGGGACTTCCTCCCCAGTTTGTTAATCCAGGGATACAGCCCCCGATGATCACACAATGTTGTAGAGACATGTCAACCAAGGCAGTTCTACAACATTCAGAGCCCTGAGATATTCAGTGCAGCTCTTATCCACCCCCGGAACCTGACCACCGACGAGTTTTTGACTACCTTGGTGACCTCATCCCCAGTGATGGGTGGACCCCCATCCAAATGAGCAGGGTCTTCCTCCTCCAGGGAGGGTTAGTTAATGGGATTGACTCTAAGTATTTGTTCCACCTCCCAACAACATCCCCAGTTCAGTCGAGGTGAGCAGCTCCCCACTTCCACTGTAAACAATATTTGTGGAGAACTGTTTCCCCCTTGTGAGATGTCGTATGTGGTCCAGAATGGAATGTCACCTCTCAGGCAGGGAAGGTGACTGAGCTGGTATGTGAGATTGAGAGATACCTACCAACTAGATATAGCCTGACTCACTTCAACACATAGCTTTGGCCGTGGAACCACCCATCTCAAGGACCCAATGGACCTTAATCCATTCTGGAGTTGCTCATGGGATGTGGTGGTGAGCCGGTGTGGGCATCCTTGTTGCCCCATCTCGGTGCCTAAACATTGGGTTTCTCCAAAGTTGATGAAAGGGTAGCTTCCCTCCGTCTTCGTTTGGGGGGATGAGTCCTGACTGTTGTTTGTGTTTATACACCAAATGTCAGTTCATAGTACCCACCCTTCTTGGAGTCTTTATGGGTGTGTTGGAGACTGATAGATAAATATTACCTTAAATTACTAAAAGAACATCAAACAGAAGTTTTTGTTTGTTGTTGTTGGGATTTTTTTTTTAATTCAACCAATGAAGACAACACATTTGGGTGGGCAGAACTTTGGGTGTGTGTAAGGGCGATCAGAAAAGTTCGTAGTGATCCATTTCACCATCAGGATGAGAGCTTCTATAACGAGGGGCTCCAAGTTCTGCATGAGTGATGGAAGGAGTGTGTAGACTGCAGTGGAGACATTCATTCATTTTCTGAACAGCTTAATCCTAATTAGGGTCACGGGGAAGCTGGTGCCCATCTCAGCCTTCTTACAGCTGGCCAGGCCATTGCAGGGCTAACACTCACACAACCATTCACCTATGGGCAATTTGGAACAACCAATTAACTTAGTGTGCATGTTTTTGGACTGTGGGAGGACACCGGGGTTCCCGGAGGAAACCCACACAAGTATAGGGAGAACATGCAAATTCCACACAGAAACACCTGAGCTAGGAATCCAACCCAGGACCTTCTTGCTGTGAGGCAGACACACTACTCACTACGCCCAGTGAAGACATTGTTATATAAAAAAAAACAAAAAAAAAAAACAACAAAAAACATTTGTTTAAATTCGATCGCTATATCATGGTCGGCTTATACAACGTTTTGGCCCATCCTCGTATATGATGTTTTTTAGAAGGTGTATCTCCATAGGGATTACTTCCATGTTATCATGTATCACTTATAATGAGTTTATGACTCCCTCAGTGGCCCAAGCAAGAGATTTATATTGATGTGGACGATTGCCCCATGTGCATAACGTTTTTTGTTTTATATAGTTGGGGGCGGCCGTCACTTGATCGTTAGAGCAGCAACTTTGGGGCCGAAAGGTTGCTGGTTCGATTACTGAACCAGCAGGAAAAATGTATGGTGTGGGTGTTGTGAGCTGCACCTTTGCTTCCTCCACCTTCAAGGCGGAATTGATCCTGAGCAAGGCACCTAACCCCCAACTGCTCTTCGGGAGCTGCCACATGAGGTAGCCCATTCCTCTGAGTGTGTGTGTGTGTGTGTGTGTGTGTGTGTGTGTGTGTGTGTTTGTGCTCACTGTTTACATGTGTTTGGTCACTTTGGATTGTTAGGGGCATGTATATTAATGTGAGTGTGTAAACGGTGTACATAATTAGATTCAGGGTGTGCTGTAACTAGTGTCACATGGTATGACTCAGCTGTAAGGGGGTCTGGAAACTTTGAGATGGACCTGGTTGCGCATACGCCCTGGTGGCGGGTCAGGTGACTCAGAAAATTCGAGAATGGAACTTTCCAGAACTTTGTGGAGGTTATATTAAGGACCTGGTGCCGACTGGCTCCAGCCTCTTCCCGTCTCGTGCAGCCTCTTCCAGTCTTTTCGGCGCGCAGATCCTCTAAGGAAACTCATCGCGGTGGCTCATCTCATCCAAGGCGGATCATGGAAACTTCACCCAGGTTTCATCGTTTGGGACTTCATCGGCAAAGTCCATCGTCCACGCTCACCCACAGCCAACGCGAGGACTTTAATCATTTGTTTCTATCTAACGCGGGATTACAAGCTTTTCCCAGCCAACGCGCGCGCCACTTCTAAATGTACCTTGCTGCAGGTACTTGGTGACTCTGGGACCCGTTGTTTAATTTGTATTTTGCTGTAAGTATTATTTTGCGTTGCCTTGTTTATATTATTAAAATGTATATAGTTTATGTCGTGGTTTGTTGTGCTTTACTGGTTTCACATGGCAATTTACTTCTAAATTCCATACGTAACACAACTGGGGGCTCGTCCGATAAAATCCATTTGGCATACGTAACAGGATGGGGTGAATTTAAAGGTAACAATTTTTTCATACTGTTTAATCCTATGAATGCTGCAGGGAGGCCTGAGCCTATCTCTGCCAACACTGAGTGAAGGCATGGTACACCCTGAACCACCGCATGGAAACACACACACACACACACACACACACACACACACACACAGCTATTCATACTCACTCTTACACCTGGGGGCAATTTGGAACAGGCTGTTGGCCTACTGTGCATACTGTTGATACAGAACAGATCTAATGCTTTAAGAATTCATCCTTTCATTAGTTCACCCATTCCTTCTCTAAGCCGTTCAATCCTAATTAGGATCACAGGGAGGCTGGCGTCCATCTCAGCCGACTCTGAACAGCTCACCAGACCATCTTAGGGCCAACACACACACACACACACACACACACACACACACAAAACCATTCACACTCACACTGACACCTTGTGGTAATTTGAAACAGCTGGTTAGCGCACCAGAAATGCTCTGAGCGCAGGAATCGAAACCACGTGCTACCCACTGGCACCGCCGTACCGTCTGCTTTAAGTATTTCGTGTTGTCAGTAGTATGTATTGCATCCCAGATATTTATCTATACTTATTATGCTGGTTCATTACTATGAGTGCTAGGATGAATTTGTGTGCGGGTGACCTTGACATACTTTTCAAGGTCACTCAGAAAAAACTGAATATAAGGCCTCTGGGCATTTAAGTGCCATGTGCTGAAGGCAGGGCTTTCAAAGTTGGTGTGCTGCGTCACTACGATGAGTGTTAGGATGAGTTTGTGCGTGAGTTACCTTGACCTACTTTTCAAAACTGGCAAAACCGTATATTAGGTTTCCGGATATTTACTTGCTGCACACTGAGCCTGGGCTTTGGAACTCGCTAGGCTTGTTGTATATTTGCATATTATAGAACGGTCCTTTCAGTCGGGGCGTCTGGACCCAGGTGGTCTTTTTTTTAATTCGATGTCCTGACATTTTTCAAAATGGTGACTGGAAAGACCAAAAAGTGGCTTCTTGTACATGATGGCAAAGTACACCCTGGACAGCTCGCCAGGCCATCGTAGGGTGGAAACACGCTGACGGCTATGCAGCTCCTCTTGTCGAAAGTCAGCAGTGGTGCTTTTTAATGAACCTCTCACCATAGACAGTGAGAAACATGGCCGGCCTTTGATAACCCAGTTATTGGCATTAGGGGGACAGTGGCAACCTGGTGATGGTGAGGCTTAAACCCCCAACCTCCCTGCGACCCTAATTAGGATTAAGCGGTTACAGAAAATGAAATGAAAATAAGAATAATCATAATAATATACTCAGATTAAAGTTGTGTATCATCTCTTAGTGTGAGTGAATAAAATCACATTGTAAACAACAAGCCAAACTAATTTCACCCGAACACTGAGCTAATGCTAATGCTACAAACGTCTGGCTCAAAGCACCCGTAAAATGGCGGCATGGTACCGCCAGTTGTGTGTTTATGAGTCACTTGCATACTGATAAAACATAACCGATGTTAATACATGCTGAGTAGTTGGACTCAGCAACACATAATAAACAAACAAACAAATAAACAAACACACCAAGCCACATTTAGAAACTTCAATAAATTTAAACAAACACACCAAGCCACATTTAGAAACTTGAATAAATTTACTGTCACACATGCACAAATAGAAAACACACACACACACACACACACACACACACACACAAAGCAAATTAATAGAATTTCACCTGTGAAAACATTCATGAAAAGGAAAACATTGCTTTAACTAAAAACAAAACAACAACAAAACAACATTACAGCAAACATATCCAACAAATCCTTTCCCCTTAATGTGTTTTGAATAAATAGACCAGTGAGATAAATATATCGTGGTTCTGATCTTATATGATTTTCTTACAGCTTACACTGACGTAAGAATCAGAGTGCGGATTTCATGTCAGTAAATAAATAATAAGTCACAACTCGATTGGCAAAAGCTGTGAGACTCAAACTGGTTTGTTTTCAGATCATTATGAAGGAATATCTCTGTGTTATTAAACTCCACTGTCGATATGAAGAACATGGTGCATGACATCATCACTGTGCGACGAATGCTGGCTCGTCAGATCTTCCTCAACACACACACACACACACACACACAGAGAAAGAGTCCCTCTAAGAGTTTAGGTGATTTCCTGTGTTAAGAATCCAAAGAGAGAACGAATTAAATGAAGCTAAGCCAGATGTTGAGCTGATGTGGAGCTGCATTCTGCGTGCTTATAGCCATGACCTGATTTGCCAGGTGCCAAAATTGCATGCTGGGAACTTAAATCTTTATTATGATGCATTTAGTAGTTGAATGTTTTCCTTTTATGAATGTTTCATATCCCATTAATATTCATATTGGTGAAATTCTCAAAGGGTTCAGGCAAAACAAAATAAATAAATAAATAAATAAATAACGCATCAGCAATCATATTTCACCCTAAGAATATATTTAAAATGCATATATACACACCCACTCTCTCACTCATTCACTCTCCAACACACTCTCTGATGAACCACTTCAGCCACTGCAGGGCAACACACAACTATTCACACTCACACCCAGGGTCAATTTGGAATAGCCAAATAACTTACTGAGCCGACTGTGCATGTCTTTGGACTGTGGGAGGAAACCGGAGCACCCAGAGGAAACCCACACAAGCATGGGGGAGATCATGAAAACTCCACACAACAATGTCCAAACCCAGGAATCCGAACCCATGACCTTTTTGCTGTGGGGTGGAAGGGTTAACCAATATACCACCGTATTCGCCCATGTGTGTTTATACTGTATATCTTGGATATTATAGTGGATGTTTTCCAGATTTTAACTTCTGACTGAGATGGTGTTTTAGGGTGAAATATAATTTAATATAAAGCAAGCAAATAAGCAACGAATCAATAAATTACATAAAAGTCATCCCAAAGACAAGATATTAGTTCATGCTACATGCTAAAGCTTCATGCCTGGTCAGATAAATCAGATGCAGCACCGTCTACAGTCTATAGAAAGTCTACATACTCCCTAAACATAGTGACCACATAGTGACCACGTAGTACAGTAATATTTATTGTCCCAGATCTGCAGATCAGTAAGCCTGCACCGTACCACCGGGCCACCACTGCACAGTGTAATCATATCCGATTTCCATTCGCTTCCATCACTGCAGGTCTCCTTTAGAAGAAACTCTTATACAGTGATCACTTGCTACTTTGTGTTTCAGTTCCTGCGGCTTCAGTGCATCGGGTTTTTTCAAAAATATGTACCGAAAAATTATAAAAAAAGGAAATTAATGAAAAATAGGGAAAAGTTAAGGAAAATGCTGAAAAACAAGAGCAATTGTGCAAAAACAACCCAAACAAACAAAAACAATAAACATCTGTGCATTTGTGTGTGCACATGCATCCGTGTGTGCGTGTGTGTTTGTGTGCGTGTTTGTATATGTGTGTATTTATATTTTATTTACATCGTATGCATTATTTTTGAATATTCGTTATTATAATCATTTATAGCGTTGAATGTGTATCTATTGATATTATATATTATACTAGTATATACATGTATGTATACGTCTCTCCACAAGGCTGTCACTGTCCTCCCCAATGCACTAACTGGGTTATCAAAGGCAGGCCATGTCTCTCACTGTCTATGGTGAGAGGTTCATGTAAAAGAACCTTTGCTGACTTTCGTAAAGAGGAGCTAAAAGGGTTGTGTCAGGAAGGGCATCAGACGCAAAAACCTACGCCAAATCAAACGTGCGAATCATTCGCTGTGGCGACCCCTGATAAAGGGAAAAATCCGAAAGGAAAATCGAATCATACACATATACATGTACGTATACCTCAGTCGAGGTGGTGGTGGTGGTGGGTGGGTGGGTGGGTGGGTGGGTGTGTGTGTGTGTGTGTGTGGGGGGGTCAACCCTACTTCGCGGAAATTCGGCATTCGAGGAGGGTCTCGGTCCCCATTAACCGCAAAATGTGAGGGTTCACTGTATAATTAAATGCTCTCCTGGCATTCATGAAGTTCCTGAAAGAACCATGTCTGAGACATCCTTACATGGTGGTTATCAAACCAGTCCAGGTCAGCGAAGATCATCACTTCACAATGCAGGATGGGGCATCAGCACCCCTGCCAACTCCACCACCCCCACTTCTCCACATATCATAAAATATGAATTGCAACATATCAGAATACCAAAAAGCCACCACGTTTGATGAATAAATCTGATCATTTTATCGTGTGGATTATTAGCTGGGGCTCAACCGCAAGAGTTAATAGTTTTTACCCAAAAGTGGCGTCAGTCTGTTAGGCGGGCTTCATGTTACTTTGGGAGACAGTGAGACATCATATTCTAGTGACTCAGGATGAGAACGCTGCCAGAGATGAGCATGACGCTGAGTCAAAAATGGCTTCCTCAGCTAATGTTTTGCTGACTCAACTTCCTATCGTTAGTTGATTTAGTAACAAAAGGAAATATTCCACGATTTTTGCTGATTCTGATGTTTGTGCAGTTCAACACCAGACAGTAATGTGTTCAACTACACAGGGTCAGTGACATAGCCCAACCAAGCCAATGAGTTCGCATCACTACCAGAGTGGAACAACCATTCAGGAAGTCAACACATCTCTGAGCATGCCTAGAGTATAAACAGATGCACTGATGTTGCCAGAAAAAACCGCTGATGTTATACGTGACGTGATTGTCTTATATAGGTAGTAATACTAATTCACCGCAGGTAGCCTTTAACTATTGAGCCGTTACTGCCTATATGTTTACAGTGTTTACACGGTCAGCATTACATGGACGACAAATCAAAAGCTAAAAGGACAACACACAAGCAAACCAGTGGAGAAGAACCACCCATCTGTTGAAAAAAAGCCTGTGACATCACCTAATTACCATGGCAGACGCTACTACACAGATCAAAACCCACTTTCTTGACCCCGATTGTGGTGAGACGGCAAGTGGTCCTTGGACCAAGATGACCTGAAGCACCTTGTACCACCTCAAGAAGTGAAGCCCACCAGTTCTGAGTTGTTTTGAACAAATAATTTTTATGCAGTTGGTTATGGTAGGGCAACTTGTTCAAGGAGCAGCTTGTAGCGGGAGCGGTTGCCGCTGTAAAAGCGGCTTTAGATTTACCTGTGCAAAACCTGAGTTTTAATTTTTCATGTGATGTCGCGACTCTGTTTACTTGTTTGGATGTGTTTCGTCTTGTGCAGCGTTCCTTCCTGATTAGTTACGAATGTGAAAATTGATCAAATCTCATGAATGGTTTCATAGCTTTTACATCTGATTGATGCAAAAATAATAAAAAGAGTCCAGTTGTCATTTCTTAATTAAAAAAAAAAAAAAACCTTCTTAAAGGACATGTAGACTTTCTACAGCTGCTACAGTCATTTCAGATGAAAGTGGAACACATCTCATCATACTCGTCATACCTTTTCTGCAGCTGGTGCATCGAACTCTGGAGTTATCATGCTGTCAGTCGGCTTTAAAGCACAAAATGTATACTTTAGGTCGACTTTCATAATCATTACTGCGTTATCAAAAACAAAAACAATGTAATAATAATGTAATAACATGTAATAAAATAAATCTATACACTCATACACGATGCAATAAACAGAGATAATAAGTCATTACCTGCTGTGTGACTGTTGCTATCGATGCGAAGGACTCTGTGCTTGTGTAGATAATCTGTGATGAACAATATTCTACATTATATCAAGTGAATCTCAGCCATGAAGCTGTTTTTTTTTGTGTGTATGTTTGTAAAAAATCCTTTTCATCATCATCATCATCATCATCATCATCATCATCATCATCATCATCATCCTCCACTTCATCCAGGATCAGATCATGGTGCAGCAGCCTAAGCAGTAAGGTCCAGACATCCCTCTCCGCAGCCACTTCCTCTAGATTATCTGGGGGGGGGGGGGGGGGGGGGCTAAGGCATTCCCAGACCAGCTGAGGGACATAATCCCTTCAGTGTGTTTTAGGCCCTGGCTTTTTTTCTGGTTGGACATGCCAGAAACACCACACCAGGGAGGCGTTCGGGAGGCATTCTAACCAGATGCCCGAATTGCCTCAACCAGATCCGCTCAATGCGGAGGAGCAGCAGTTCCAGTCCAAGCTCCTCTCGGATGGCTTAACTTCTCACCCTATCTCCAAAGGAGAGCGCCACCACCCTGCGAACGAAGCTCATTTCAGCTGCTCATATCCGTGATGTTGTTCTTTTGGTCACTACCCAAAGCTCGTGACTGTATGTAAAGGTTGGAATGTAGATCGACTGCTAAATTGAGAGCTTTGTCTTGTGGCTCAGCTCCCTCGTCACCACGATGGACCGGTACAGGCTTCACTTTACAGCAGAGGCTGCAGCGATCCACCTGTCTGTCTCCCGCTCCATCCTTCCCTCACTCATCAACAAGACCCCAAGATACTTAAACTTCTCCACTTGGGCAGTACTGGTCTTATTCGGAGGGTGCATTCCGCCCTTTTCTGATTGGGAAACATGGCCTCGGATTGGAGGGGCTGATTCTCATCCTGGCCGCTTCACACTCAATTGCGAATCGCGTCAAAGAGAGCTGGAGGTCACGGATTGATGACGCCAAAAAGACAACCTCATCCTTACCTTTTAGGTAAAAGAATATGACTCTGAATATAAATACCAACCGAATAAAATATTATTTTATAGTGAGTGCTGAAAAGTGTGCGAAAGATGAGGTGTTCATTCATGTTTGTATCGAGTGATGATGTTTTATCACACTAAATGTATGTTTTTTGGGAGACACCTTTATCCAGAGGGACTTACATTTTGTCTCATTTATACAACTTTGCTCTGATTAAGAGCTTTGCTCAAGGGCTCAAGTGAAAGCTTGGTGGTGCTGGGGCTTGAACCCCTGACCTTCTGACAAGTCACCAGCTTCATCAGTCTTAACGACTAGGTCATCAGTGCTAAATGATAGAAAGATAGATAAAGGACAGAAAGATTGATAGGTAGCCAAAGAAACAGACAGACAGACAGACAGATGGACAGAGAGACAGACAGATAGACAGACAGATATTTGCTTTCCTGTGACTCAGTGTACAAAGAGTTAAAACACCTGTTTGTACCTGATCTTTGGCTTCCTGGGAGACAACAGTCTCTTCTGTAATGAACTCATCCTGTAGTGATAGAAAAGAGCTGTAAGATTCTTCTACATCAAAAATCTCAACACACACACACACACACACAAACACACACACACACACACACACACACACACACACACACCCACACACACGCCTTATCTACCTGACCCATTTAATCTGAATAGGGTCTTGGGGAGACTGGAACCTATCTCAACCAACTCTGGGAAAATGCAGGCGACATTATGAAGAACTCACCAGTCCATCAGAGTCAAGTATACATACAGACACAAACATTCACATTTACACTCACACTTCTGGAGCAGTCAGTCAGCCTAATGTGCATGACTGTAGGAGGAACACAGAGTACCCGGAGGAAACCCACAATAGCGACAGGTGAGCATGCAAACTTCACACAGAAAAGTCTCATGCATGGAAAAGTAATAAAAAAAAATAAAAAAAAAAGCAAAACTACCAACCTCGTATTCATACTGATATTCTTCATCACCATCACTACCATCATCATCATCATCATCATCATCATCTTCACTATCACCATCACTATCACCTTCACCATGAACGTGCTCCTCAACCTCCTGTTCATCAGGGTCGAGCTCTTCCTTTAGTTTGGAGACATTGCTTAATTATAATCACTTTAACCACTTAAGAATTTTGTATCATTAGGGGTCATTCAACATTTTCAACATTTTCAACATTTTCCTAAGCGTACAAAACGTACGCTAGGGGGGGAGGGGGGTAAGACATCTTTGTACGCTTTTTAATATTATAAAAATGTCAATCAACAATAATACATATTAATAATGCATATTAATAATGCATATATATATATATATATATATATATATATATATATATATATATATATAAGATAAGATACAGCTTTATTAATCTCACAATGGAGAAATTCACTGTTACAGGCTCTTGAGGTACCATCAGTAGGGGGTGCAAAAATAGATACATATACAAACATACATATATATTATATAAGTAAATAAATAAATAGATACATAAATAGTATAAATTAATAAACAATAAAAGAAAAGAAGGGAACGACTTTGTGTATATATATATATATATATATATATATATATATATATATATATAATTTTTTTTTTCTTTTTTTTTTTTTTTGTGCGTGTACATTTCAAACTCTCAATGCGCGATTCGCCAACCACCTGCGGTGCTGCATATCTGCAAAGTCTGCAATGAGTACTACCCAATACTACCCAACCCGGTATGAGCTGCTGAAACATCAGAAGGCAGCTGATCAAGAGTGTAGGCTGGGGTTGAGTTCCGCTGGACAAGAAATGATGTGTATTCACAATCTTATAAATAAACTTAATGACTATTATTGAAGAGAAAGTTGGAGATAAGTTCCGCATGACTAGAGTCAGGAAGTAAACCGGAAGTTAACGTGTAACGGGCACTGCGCATGTGCACGCCTGAGCTGACTGATCAACAAACATAATAGTATAAGTAAGCAATAATAGCTGAACACTGTCAATCAAACAAAGTGCGAGCGTGAGAATAAAGCACAGTTCGTTAGTCCCGCCTCCGGTTCCTGCACACGTATTAGAACACAAACATTGACGTACAGAGAATGAATGGATAAAATAATCATAATCCATCCAGCCTGGACCTGCAGCCTAATGCTCAGTACTTTTATAAAATTAATAGTATGTTTTTGTGCTGTAAATATGTATTAATATTTGTTTGTGCCTTGGAATAGATAAATAACTTTAGCTCAATTTGTAAATGTATTTAGCAGATGTGGTTTGAAATATATTTGAGAATGTTTTTGGTTGAACTATAATATTTGAGTCGTCTTCTGAGAGTAATACTGTAGATGAATCGTCTTCTGCTGAAAAACTGTGTGTGTTGTTGGCGTGAGATTCCATGTTGTTTATATCATATGCTGTGATATGCATGCACTATATTTCATGTGGTACTTTGTACCAATCCAGTGACGTCACGGTAACTTTGTGTAGGCGGGCACTTAGCAATGGCGGCTTTCGGGCCGATAACTTATATAACAAGCACAATAAAACAAAACCGTTGTGTGTGCAATGGTTTATTTATGATATAAATTTTAAGCCACAATTGCTTCAATAAACTATACCTCAGCTAGCGCCAACTTATTTAGTCGGCGTTTCATTTCCCCTTTAATGGTTAACTCGAGTTCCGGTCAACCGAGATGTGCACCCCTCCATGATCAGACCAGCCTACGCCCTTGCTGATCACAAACTGAAGCGTGGTCGTACAAAAGCCAATGACCAATAAAAATGCAGACATTTTGAATTATATTTTAATATAAAATAATATGATTAAAAACAATGTCATTTTTATTATTAAAACCAAATGTCTTAATATTAATATTAAAGCAGTTGTCATTAAAAAGAATTCATTAAAAATATATATATTTTTTATTGATTTCATTATTATTTGACTGGTGTATAAAAGAGGTATTGATCAAGGAAAAACATTGATTTATTTTATAAAAGAGGTTTGACCATTGTTTTGTTTAATATCTTATTTAAAAATCCTGCCGAGAGATCATCAACATTTATTTGTCCACTTTTGAATGGGGGGAGGGGTCAAAAAAAGCATACTCTCTGTACGCTTGGGAAAATGTTGAAAATATTGAACCACCCCTTACAGATCAGTACCAAGAGCTCGTGAATATGCAGATTAAAAGAATTAAAACAATTTCATTTTATATTGAATATAGAGTAAATAAATATAAATAATTAGGAAATTAAATTCAGGATAATTTAATTATTATTTCTTAAAATTTTGTTAGATTTAAATTAGTTAACTGTGTTATATCAACATTAAAAAGAAAAAAACGCACATAGTGAAGATAAAAAAAGTTTATAAACTAATTAAATCAGTTAATTTTTATTCATCGAACTAACGCTTTGTGTACCTTTTATAAAATATTTAGACAGAGATGTTTAAAGTGGGGAAGAATTTATTTTCTAGATAAATGATTTGTTAAGTTTAGAGAAGATTGTGTTAGATTATAAGACAGGTTTAAATGGGGCATTTACCAATCGCTTCCTTTGTCGTTTATGTCGTCCTTTATTTCCTTTACCCTGGTCAAGAGTTTCACAATCACAAAGGGTTATAACAGGTAATAATTACTTAAGTAGTGCTAAAAGAAGTAAAATCAATCCAATCATTAGCTTCTGTTTATACACTTATAATGGTACAAGCTGTGAAATTACATGACTGACAGTTATGACTACCATTGTTAGTGCTGTCAGAGTTCAAACTTACTAAATTAATGGAATATTTCTACTGGAATGCAAAAAAACAACAACAAAAAAGTATTTCAACTTATGAGGAAATTTAATTAGTGTTTTTCTGATTTCCGGAATTGGCATTTAATATTATTTTTTTTTTTTTTAGTATTTAGCCTTTACGAAAGAAAGTCCCAAGAAACAAAACAGCCCATGCATTCTGTCTTTTGTCAATCAAAGAGTCATCAGCCAATCATGCAATTTTACGCTGATCGTATAGAATGGGTGCCGTACGGTGGCATAGTGGTTACCCACTAACCGCTTTACCCAGTGCTGGTTGGGTAGAGAACCAGCCTCCCTAAGATAAGATAAGTAAGAGGTTCAAGCAATTCATGCTACGCATGCGTAAATGACCTAAATCATATAAAATTAGATCATATCACCACGTTCTGTTTATTTATTTATTTAGAAAGCAGATTGCAAAAAAGTTAGGACACTACACAAATTGTGAATAAAAACTGAATGCAATGATGTGGAACTACCAAATTTCAAAATTTTATTCCCAAGTTGTTATCGGCGCTCAGTTCAGAAGCCTGCATTTGTGATGGTCTGGGGATGCACGAGTGTGTGTGGCATGGGCAGATTGCACATCTGGAAAGGCACCGTCAATGCAGAAAGGTACATTCAGGTTCTAAAACAACATATGCTCCCATCCAGACGTCGTCTCTTTCAGAGAAGACCTTGCATTGATCAACATGATAATGTTTTTTAATTATTTATAATTAAATAATAATTATAAATAATTATTTACAACATAATGGCTGCGTAGGAAAAGGATCCAAGTATTGAAATGGCCAGCCTGCAGTCCAGATCTTTCACTTATAGAGAACATTTGGTTCATCATAAAGAGGAAGGCGCAACAAAGAAGGCCCAAGACAGTTGAACGGTTCAAGGCCTGTATTAGACAAGAATGGGACAGCATTCCTAGTTCTAAACTTGATCAACCTGTCTCCTCTGTCCCCAGACGTTTACAGACTGTTGTAAGAAGAAGAGGGGATGCCTCCCAGTGGTGAAAACAACCTTGTCCCAACTTTTTTGAGATTTGTTGACACCATGAAATTCAAAATCGACATATTTTTCCATTAAAATTATACATTTTCTCAGTTTAAACCTTTGACCCTGTCATCTATGTTCTATTCAGAATAAAATACTGAAATTTGGAACCTCCACATCATTGCATTCAGTTTTTATTCACAATTTATATAGTGTCCCAACTCTTATGTAATCCGGTTTGCATTTATTCAAGAGTTAGTTAGAGATCATACTCTAGTTACAGGTTAAATTAACAGGGTTGTTATGCTTATTCTGATTATTCCTTTAACTATTTATTGTTTGCTCCTTTACCAGCCGGTTCTTAAAGGGGCGGTGTCACTGGTAACGCACATGCTCTGTTTTCAGCCATGAAAACTTTCCTGGGGTGAAAAAGGGAAGAAGAATACACGAGTGGAAAGAAACACAGTCCCACTGAGTAGGTCTGCAGTATACAGTCTGAGAATAGATTTACAGCGGTACCTTGACTTACGAATTTAATCTGTTTCAATGGAGAGCTCGTAAGCCAAAACATTTGTTAGATGAAACAATTATTCTTATAAGAAATAACAGAAAACCAATTAATCTGTTCCAACCCCCTCCAAAACTCATATAACCTGCCACAATCAAGTATATTTGACCTAATATATTAAAGATAAACATGAAAAACAAGAAACATTTCATAATAATAATAATAATACATGTGCATTAACATTAATAATAATTCATAATAAACAATAATAAAACAAGAAAAAACAATAAGTCAACTAACCCTTCCGAACATTGACTGTAGCGAAGATATTACGTTGGCAGGCAGAAGGTGGTGCAAAACTGAGGAGGACAATTTTGTGCGTGTGCATGCTACGATTGCCAGCAAGGAAAGGCTCATGGTGAGCTACCACAAGGCCAGTGCTTCTCAAATAGTGGGGCATGCTCCAGTGTTATGCCGGGGGGCGTATGACCCTGGGGAACATGCTTTTTTTCATACTGTACTAGAATTAAGTGTAATTGCACATCCACTACAGTAGTTGGCAGTGGCTCTCATTGTCGTGCTATGGTGTAGGGAAAAAGCACCGAGCAAAAACAATATGAAGTGCAGGATACACTATTTATAGTCGTGGGCAGGGCGCTGGGGGGGGGTTGTTTCTCCCTAGATGGGGGCACAGAAAATAAATGACAAGCACTGTACAAGGCATTCTCGGAGTGCGGCGGAACACACGCAGAAGAATATGAGCCTAATTGTTTCGGAAAAGCCATTTCCCCAGCAGAGCTCGTAAATCAAATTTTGCTCATTGGATGGGGCAGATTTATGGTGGGATCAAAGCTCGTATTATGCAAAATTCATTATAAAAGACACTCGCAAGTTAAGGTACCATTGTATATGATTTTAAGAAGATCAGCCAATAAGTGCTTGTTTCTATTGATTTTTCAGATTCTGGACTTTTAAGACGTGTTATGTAAAAAAATTAATAAAGTCCATGCAGAAATAAAGTAATTAATTCTCATGCTTATGTAAGTCACTGCCTGTATTAGTGCACTTAACACTAACATTCAAAGTAGTGCACTACGAAGAGGATACGAGCTCATTTGGAACTCAACTCTTGCTGAATATGTTTCACTGGCACCAGTTAACAATTAGAAACTAAACAATAGTTTCATTTGAAAGAACTAAATTATTTCAGTTTTGAATTAAGTTTTGAGAATAATAACAATAATCAGGAATAAAAACACACAGTTGCACCTGCAGATAAATAAAGTTGAGATCTGAAGAAAGTTCATGAAAATAGCAGCAATGAATGCATTTCAGCAGGTCTGTAAACAACTCAGTGAGTCACGATGCTACGATCATTTATTCATATCAAATAAAGTCACTATTTCTTCATAACAAACAAACAAGCATGTGAAAAGACGCCATGCACACCTGTGAAGTAGGATCCGCCCCCCCACAACTTTATAGCTAAACATCAAATTAAGCTTTTCACTCGATTCATTTCTCAAAATACTCTCCAATCAAAATCTTTTCTGTGTTTCTTTCTCCGTCTGACTGTCTTCGTCATTCTTTTCTTTCTGATGCAGTAAATTCACAGGTGCCAGCGGCCTACCTCGCGTCCTCATCATCGGCATTGTTGACGACAGGCCGAAAATAGTGTCACGTGACTAATTTTAGGTGGGGATAAGCAAAGAGTCTGTGTCTATTTACAGACGCTCCCCAGCTTACGAATGAGTTAGGTTCTGGATGGCTGTTGGTTAGATGAATTTGTTTGTAAGTCGTTACAGGGCATTTAGAGGGGAACGTATGTTTACCCTTGTATAAGTAGCCTATACGAGTTTGTACTGTATACTGTATACTCTCTCTCTCTCTCTCTCTCTCTCTCTACATAATCATCACATTATCAATATCATTATGTCCCATGTTTAAACTCCTGATTCTTCTCAAGCACAGCACAACGGAAATGATCAGATTTTCAGAGAGTTTCACTCTTATCCAGTTCATTATAATAGTGGAGTCGATTCGTTTCTTCTTTGAAATGTTTGATGCGAGTTCAGAAAATCTACGTGGCGGAATAAGTTTAACAGGACGAGCCATACAGAGCATGCGCAGTACACGTGACCCACCTACTTTAAATCCAGCCCCGAGGATTTGATCTGAGAACCTACAATTAACAATGGATTATGTTACACTCTTAAAACAAAAAATCTCCAGGATATTAATTAATTATAACGATTCATTTAGAACTCACATACTGGATTAAGGTTCTTTAAATTGTGTTATTATTATGTTAAATGCTATTTAATAGACATTAGTGGATATTTTAAAGTTTTAAAAATTCAGATCCTGGAAAAAACCTTTTCTTATAAGAGTGTCATTATCACAAAGTAATTACTATATAATATCTGTGTTACATCAGAGCATGTTGATTACATTTAAACTGATTTTATTCTTATTCTCATTATTTATTTATTTATTTACCTTTCCTCTTTCTCTGCCCTTTTTCTTCTCACCAGAAGTCTTCTTCACTGCATTCTCCTGACTGTGTACAACGTCCTCCATACTTACCTCTGCTTTTATTGCACCAATCTTTCAAACACACACACACACACACACACACGCACACACACACACACACACACACAAGAACATAAGCAGATACACATTTCCGCCTTCCCACTCTCGGCGAGCGATAAATAATAGGAACATGAATTGTCGTAGGCTTCAAATAAAGTATCAGTCCAGGACGAGCATTCACAACGGCTTTGCTGTTTGGTTCAGAATTGATTCTTAAGCTAAATACTGTTCTTGTGAATGATCTAATACCACGTGGTGTCGATGATGATTATGACGACGATGATGACACAGAGCACTGTATCACATATCAGTCTAAGAATCTCTTTGAGAAGGAATGTGTCGAGATCAGAAATCCATAACATAAGCATTATAATCATCAAACCATACCATGAGCCTGTGCATAGGGGCGGAGTCTTCCTGGAAGAGACCACTCCAACCAGGATAGAAATATTCAATCATAGTTTAAAGGCAAAGGGCAGTGGTGGCCGAGTGGCTTATGTGCTGGATCACTGATCCTCAGGTTGGGGATTCAAGCCTCACGCACCACAGGTTGTCACTGTCCCCCCCACAGGGCAGCTAACTGGGTTATCAAAGGCTGGCCCGGTCTCTCACTGTCTATGGTGTGAGGTTCATGTAAAAGAACCATTGTTGACTTTCCTCAAGAGTAGCTGCAAAGCAATCAGCATGTTTCCGCCCTGCGATGGCATGGTGAGCCATCCAGGGTGTACTCTGCCCTCACCCAGAGGTGGTTGAGATGGGCACCAGCCTCCCCGTGACCCTAATTAGGATTAAGCGGTTCAGAAAATGAACTGATAATGAAGTTTAAAGGCAGTGGTGGCTCGGTGGTAAGGTGCTGGATTCCTGATCCCAAGGTCAGAGGTTCAAGCCTCACTATCACTGGGTTGTCAATATTGTCCCCCCAGTGTGGCTAACTGGGTTATCAAAGGCCGGCCATGTGTTTGTTTTTCCTTTCATGATGATCAATTACCATCTCTGAAGTGCTGTTAATCTGAGTAATGAAAAGAGATGGCGCTTCTGTGAAGTCTTCCAGGAGGGCCTCCCCTTCTTCTTCAACTTCAACCCTGCTTTCCATTCGGCTCTGATTTGTTCTACCGGCCACGCTGATATTCCCAAGGGTTCCACCATCTTCTGTTTCATTCAGTAAAATCTAATAAATAAAAAACATTCACGTAACTCAGTCTACGTTAAATATTCCTCAGCAGACATCATCAAAAAAAAAAACATTTTCTTAACTGGGTAGGCTTCGTTTAGATCCTGTTCATCAGTCAGGAGTCCGTCAGTCCTTGGATCGCTCGACAGCTCATACTTCACTATATCCTACAAATAATAAAAACTGTCAGCGTGTTTCTGCCCTGCTATGGTTTTGGAAGCTGTCTGGGGTGAACTCTATACTTTCACAGAGTCTGAGTCGGCAGAGAGGGGTGCCAGCCTCTCCGCGACCATAATTATGAATAAGTGGTTTAGAAAATGAATGAATGAATGAATGATTGTTTCCAAGTGGTATGCTTTGGGTGGAAACTGTTTTTTTTTTTTAAATATTTTTACAGTTTTTGAAAAACATGCGGTCCAAAATGTGAATCATTAAATTTTACTCAGTTTCAGACAATGACCCAAATATATATGAGACCCAACACAATCCTGGACTTCAGTACTACTGCCCTGTAGAAGTCATGGTCTTTTATAGAAGGAGTTTCAGCACTTCCGCAAGTGTTTTATTGAGAAGCTTAAGATTCTGAATAATTAGCATAAAAAGTGATTAATAGTGCAATGTACATGAAGATATATCATATTCGACGTGATAAGCGCCCAGTGCACTTAAAAAATTGGAGTGGGTGGGCACTTATTAAAATGTTACTAACTAAGTGGAATGGTAAGTGCTTATTACCATCGAGGTGGAAAACATGAATAAGAACTGAACAATAAAAGAGTTTTACTGGCATTTGTGTTATTCATTTTATGGTATCAACCAAATTATTTACATGAAAGCTGAAAATAAACCGAAAACAGCATTAAAAAAAAAAAAACTTTACTTTTCCCTCCCGGTCTTCTTCTTTTCCTTTTGGCTGTTCTCTGAAACATTTTCCCGGAAGTAAAATTGAGTCAGTCAACACGAATGTCAACTTTAGCACATGGCACATTGAACCAGTCAAAACAAACATAAACAAAAGCACATGGCCAGGAAAGTCTTTGAAATTTATTAAGTTAGTGAGCAGGAGAATCGGGTGAAAAATACTCATTGCTCCATTCATTCAGAGCATCCCATAGTTTTGCTGTAGCAGTTTCTAATGGTTAATCAGTTATTGGACATTTACCAAGCGAACACAACAAATGTTTTCCTGTTTTTTAAAGCACGGCGGAACAATCAAATATGTTGTTACTGATGAACATTATAGACATTCCCCAGTGGCAGGGGGTCTTGAAATACCATGTAAACTCACTTTTACAGTTGCAGAGACTGATTGAATAAAATTGGTAAGTTTGATCTCCGATTTTGCTCCCAGTACACATGGGCAGTTATTGGAGCAGGGCGCTTATTACGTAGAAAATGGTAATTAAAATCCAGCCTTACGGTGTATTCAGTGATGATGTTGGAGTCGGGGTTTATCCTCTGTCCTTTGGGTTTTTTCTTGCTGATTTCATGGAGTATTTCCTCCACACCATCCTGCAATAGCCTCTCAATCAAAGTCTTCAGCAAGGAAAGCTGAAGAGAGACGTTTTAGAGTAAATATGAAAATTTATTTGAAAATGTTCTTGTTTTCAGTTAAAAAGCCACATGATCACTCAGCTAGTTTTAACTTGGTGAAGTATATATTATTGAAGACTGATGTCAGATGCTTACCTTAATGCCATAGGACTCGAAAAGTGCCTCAATATCCTAAAAAAGTAAGTTTTAATTTATCTTTATCTACATAAATACAGTAATAATAATAATAATAATAATAATAATAATAATAATAATAATAATAATAATGTGGTACCTTAACTTACGAAATTAATCCATTCTGAGGGCAAGCTCATAAGTCAAAATGTTTGTTAGATAAAACAAAAATTCCCATCGGAAATAATAAAAAAACAATTTATCTGTTCCAACCCCCCTCCTAAACTGATATAACCTGCCACAAACACGTATATTTGACCTAATATATGAAAGATAAATATGTAAAACAATAAATATTTCATAATAATAGTACATCAACATCAATACTAATAGGAGTTGAAACAGGCTTTGGGTGGTCAGGAAGATGACTGGACAAATACAGCTAATGTGATCAGGGAAACAAGTAGCAGATTACTTAATGCGACCTCTGGAAGGAAAGTAGATAAGGACACTTGGTGGTGGAATGAGGAAGTGCAGGAGTGTGTACAAAGGAAGAGGTTAGCTAAGAAGAAGTGGGACATTGAGAGGACCGAAGAGAGTAAACAGGAGTACAGGGAGACCCAGCATAAGGCAAAGGCAGCAGTGTCAAAGGCCAAACAGAGGGCATATGATGACTTGTATGCCAGGTTGGACAATAAGGAGGGAGAAAATGATTTATACAGGTTGGCACAGCAGAGAAATAGAGATGGGAAGGACATGCAGAAAGTTAGAGTGATAAAGGACAGAGAGGGAAATGTATTGACAGATGACAGAAGTGTGCTGGGAAGATGGAAATAGTACTTTGAAGAGCTGATAAATGAGGAAAATGAAAGAGAAAAAAGAGTAGAAGTGGTGAGCCTTGAGGACCAGGAAGTAGCAAAGATTAGTAAGGGTGAAGTGAGAAGGGCATTGAAGAGGATGAAGAATGGAAAGGCAGTTGGTCCTGATGACATACCGGTGGAAGTATGGAAGTGTCTAGGAGAGGTAGCAGTAGATTTTCTGACAAGAACATTCAACAAGGTCTTAAAGAGTGAGAGGATGCCAGAGGAATGGAGGAGAAGTATGCTGGTGCCCATTTTTAAGAGCAAGGGAGATGTGCAGAGTTGTGGCAACTACAGAGGGATAAAGTTGATGAGCCATACGATGAAGTTATGGGAAAGAATAGTGGGGAAAAGACAGGAGGCAGAGCTGGAGGTAGCAGAAATGAAAATGTTGAGGTTCTCTTTGGGAATAACGAGGATGGATAAGATCAGGAATGAGTACATTAGAGGGACAGCACATGGAAGAGGTATTGGAGACAAAGTCAGAGAGGCTAGATTAAAAATGGTTTGGACATGTACAGAGGAGGGATAGTGAGTACATTGGTAGTAGGATGTTGAGGTTGGAACTACCAGGCAGAAGGCCTAGAGGAAGACCAAAGAGAAGCTTTATGGATGTGGTGAAGGAGGACATGAAGGTAGTTGGTATAAGAGAAGAAGATGCAGAGGATAGGGTGAGATGGAGGCAGATGATTCACTGTGGCAACACCTGAAAGGAACAGCCGAAAGGAACAATAAGTCAACTAACCCTTCCTATCATTGACTGCACAAAGATGTCACGTGAGTGTGAACATCTCATGTGGGCAGGCATAAGGTGGAGCGGAACAGAGGAGAAGGAGGAGAATTTTGTGTGTGTGCATGCTAAAAACGCCAGTGAGCAAAGGGTCTTGGTGAGCTCCCACAAGGCCATTGCTTCTCAAATAGCAGCTGGGGAACATGCTTTTTTGCCATACTGTACTAGAATTAAGTGTAACTGCGCATCCTCTACAGTAGGTGGCAGTGGTGCTCTCACTGTGTTCCCTATGGTACAGGGAAAAGCGCTGAGCAAATATGAAGTGCAGTAAACACTATTTATTGTCACGCACGGGGCGCTGGGAGGGGGTGTGTGTGTTTTTTTTCTTCTTCGAGGACACATCACAGAAAATAATTGAGAAGCACTGCAAAAGGTGTTCTTGAAGCGCTGAGGAACACATGCAGAAGATTATGAGGCTAATTGGCCCGGAAAATCCATTTCCCCAGCAGAGCTCATAAATAAAAATTTTGCTCATTGGATGGGGCTTATTTCAATGGGATCGAACCTTATATCATGGAAAATTTGTTATAAAAGACACTCATAAGTCAAGGTACCATTGCAATAATAATAATAATAATATTAATAATAATTGAAATTCAAATGTGTGGTGCACCTTCATATCAACTCCTCTCCCTGGTAAACCAATATCACCCTGAACAAAATTAATTTCAAATTTATAATGAATTAAAAATAACAATTTATAAGTTTAAAAAAAATCATGATTTCTTTTTGTTTAATAATTTAAATAAACAAATATACCTTTTCTCCAGGATCTCCTTTTTCTCCCTGTTAGTAGGAATCAACACAAATAAGAAACATTAATAATATAAAGTTTATGGTATTTCACATACCTCGCTGACTGTATTTCCTCATCAGTCATATCTCACCTTCATGCCAGGAGCTCCCTATGTATACACACACCGAATTGAAAAAACAACAACAAACAATTACATAATTATTATATTTAAGTGGCATTCCACATTTAGTCATGAAAGAAGAAAAGTAGTATCAAGAAAAATAAGGTTGTTGTGATGCCAGAAATATCAAACTGACTGAATCTATGTTGTTTAAACATCGAATAGAGGTATACCTCGGCTTATGTCATTAATTGGTTCCAGGAGAGACGACGTAAATTGAAAACGTCTTAAATCGAATTAGGTTAGCCAAGCTAGGCTACACCAACTTTACTTTTATACACAATATTTACTATACTGAATATATATAATATACAGAAAACCCCCATTATTAGCGGGGGTCACATTCCTCACTCACTAGTGGATCCCAGAAATCCGCAAATTATTGATGCGGTTTTAAAATCCTATGTATGATATTCTATGCACTAAAATTTGCTTGTTAAACACATTCTATAGACAGTCTTACTCATTAATACACTAATAATGCAGTAAAATGTCGGAATTATTAAGTAAAAACTTTTTAATTTTGTCCTGTGATAATATTTATGAATAAATAAAGCGCTTAGGCTCCTTAGCAGAAGCTAGAGAAGATGCAGGGTGTTTGAGTGACATCATAGGGCTTAAATAATCATTAAAAATACACTTTAAAAACTTGAATTCCCAATTAAAGCAATCACGTTGATAACGTGTGCGAAGGAGGAAAAAAAGAGGTGTACACATCATCTGCAACCAATCAGTAGGAGGGAAAAACAAAAGCTCTCAGCCAGTGGCTAAATTAATTTTTACAAAAATTTACATTAACATGAGTTAAATTTAGATGCTATATTTTTTTTTTACAGGATTAGAGGGATTTAGGCCTTAAAAATGTCATGTCCTTTAATAAACAAATAAATAAATAAATACTTTGTAATCCCTCAAACTAATAATTAACAAAAACAAACATCAGATGTCTCTAAACTCCTATTTTACATATTTTATTGTAGGTAATTCTTCCTGGATATTAATTATTATTTTGTCATATATGACGTGCATTTTGAGCACATTTTATAAGAAGGTTACACATATTATAACTAAGAAGATGCTCTCACCATTGCTCCAGGAGGACCCATAGGTAGCGGAAATGTCTTTTGAAAATCATCTATTGCAGCAGCCTAGAGACGAAACACACCAGCAGCCTAATTATCATCACTGAATAAATAAACCCCATGCTGTTGTCTTTAGAGTTGGTAATTCAAGCACAAAATTCATATCAATAATTACTGTAGATGGAGGAAAGTTATATAGCAGCCCATCTTCATTTCCTGCATTCTGTCCATCCTTATTTTCTTTTCCTTTATTTTTTAAGTAGAGTAGCTTGAAAAATTCAGGATAGAAAATAAGGACTGGTACGATGAACGTGGGCGGCACGGTGGTGCAGTGGTTAACACATCTGTCTCATGGCAAGAAGGCACTGGGTTTGATTCACAGCTCGGGTGTTTCTGTGTGGACTTTGTGTATTCTCCATGTACTTGTGTGGGTTTTCTCCAAGTCTTCTGGTTTCTTTCCACATTCCAAAAACATGCAGAGTAGGTTAATTGGCTGTTCCAAGTCACCCCTGTGTGAATGGGAGTTTGAATGGTTGTGAGAGTGTTGGTCATACCATACACACACGTTACATAGACACGATGGTGTGACCCTGGGGAACATGCTTTTTTTGCCATACTGTATTAGAGTTATGTGTAATTGCACATCTACTACAGTACGTGGCAGTGGTGCTCTCATTGTCGCGCTATGGTGTAGGGAAAAAGCACTGAGCAAATGATGTGAAGTGCAGTAAACACTATTTATAGTCACACGTGGGGAGCATGAAATGTTTTTTTTTTTCTTCCTATAGGGCGCGTCACAGAAAATAATTGAGAAGCACTGCACAAGGCGTTCTCGGAGTGCGAAGGAATACACATGGAAGAATATGAGGCTAATCAGCCCTGAAAAGCCGTTTCCCCAGCAAAGCTCATAAATCAAAATTTTGCTCGTTGGATGGGATGGATTTTTGGTGCGATCAAAGCTCATATCATGGAAAATTTGTTATAAAAGACACTCATTAGTCAAGGTACCACTGCACCAGGTAAATCCATGTTGTGGTTCCGGGAGTTGATGATTTTTCCAAATTTAATGATTCACATTTTGGATCTAATTCAAAAACTGTAAAGGGGTGGCTAGTGCCCATCCCACCCATTGCCAAATCTGGGTGAGGGCAGAGTACACCCCAGTTCATGAGGCCATCACAGGGCAGAAACACGCTGACGACTATGTAGCTACTTTTGACAAAAGTCAACAATTGTTCTTTTACACAAACCTCTCACCACAGACAGTGTGAAACACGACCGACCCATGATAACTGAGTCAGCTACACTGGTGGTGGGTGGTGGTGGTAGAGCAGCAGTGACAACACAACGATAGTAGGGCTTGAACCCACGACCTTCGGATTAGTAATCCAGCACCCTGTCAACGGACCAGTATTGCTCCAAAAAAAAATTTAAACGAAAAAACTTATAAGAACCACCTTCATCAATTTATTTTCATATTTTCTAATCCAGATTTTTTTTCCAGAAAATATGGACTAATGAAGGTGGTTTTATATTTTTTATATATATATATACAAAAATAAAAGGACAGGACAAAGACTTTCTATTGAAACTCCATTTATCACTACAGATCGAGGGGTGGTGAAACCATCCTCTCTCTTCAGGTGATTATAGAAGAAGATTCTACATATATATACATATATATATATATATATATTTTTTTTTTTCCTCTCAGTGCACAATTTCTCATACAATTTACCATAACGGCAAGAAATAAATAAAAATAAAAAAGACGAGTCGTGACATACTGTAGTATAAATGTAAAAATAAATATCTAGTCGAATAGAACGCCATTACATTACTGCATGAATAGTCTAATTATTAATAGTCTATTATTATTACATTAATAACCGAAAATGAAGTGCAATTGAACAGCATGGCTTCCCAAGGAGTCTCATTATTTTACAATTTAGGAAATAGGTTTTCACATACAAAAAAAACAATAATTTTAATAATATGTCCTGACAATTTAATTTATATACAGAACATACCAGAATAGCAAATAGTAGTCATGAATTCATAATGTGTACCAATGGCATACGTATTTCTTATTTTATTTCACTTTTTATTCACAATTCTGATGGCCAAATAAATAAAATAATTAAAAAAATGTAATCCATCTGATGTGGGGCAGTGGTGGCCTGGTGGTGAGGCGCTGGATCACTAATTCCAAGGTCAGGGGTTCAAGCCCCACTCTCAATCAGTTGTCACTGACCCCCACCCCCGGTGCACTAACTAGGGTTATCAAAGGCCGGCCATGTCTCCCATTGTCTGTGCTGAAAGGTTCATGTAAAAGAAACACTGACATCTGTAAAGAGTAGGCTGCATAGCCATCAGTGTATTTCTGCCCTGTGATGGCCTGGTGAGCTGTCCAGGGTGTAATCTGCCCCTGCAACCCTAATTAGGATTAAGCGGTTCGGAAAATGAATTAATTAATCTGATGTTCTCTCCTTTTCAGGTGACAAATAAAGAGTAATATGCAATTTCTTTATGAATTCCTTACCTTGGGTTAATACTGGGGCTCAATGTTCAAAAATCAGAAAAACTTGAAGCACCATGATTTTTTAGCATGCCAGAAGCACGATTTGGACATAAAAAGGCATTGGGGTGCATACAAGAGAGGAAACTTGAAGGAATGATGTTTCCAGGTTCATCAAGATCCCATATGATGTTATGCTCTGTTACATTCTAGTGCAGTATATTACGATTCCCATATCACGATTGGGGTCAAATACATCATAATAGTCACAGCAAAAGTTTTGACGGTCAAAATTTTTGTTACAAATCCACCAAGTTCCCTCAAGATCATCATAAATCCATCAAGTTCCCTCAAGATCATCACGGATCCTCAAAGTTCCCTCAAGATCATCACGGAACCTCAAAGTTCCCTCAAGATCATCGGTGGACACCTGCGGTGAGGGGGCCGTCCAGCTGAAAAAGGAGGCTTATCGGGTCTTATTGGCTTGTGACTACAGAAGTTCCTTTGTACTGGCAAACCATGGTGGTAGTCTTTGTGCTGAAAAGGGGAGACTGGAGAATGTATTACAATTATCGTGGAATCACACTCCTCAGCATACAGGGAAAGACTATGCAAGGGTACTGGAGAAGAGGTTCCAACCAATGGTTGAACCTTGGATTCAGGAGGAACAATCTGGTTTTCATGATGAGCGCAGCACTTTGGACCAACTCAATGCATTCTACAGGATCCTGTAGGGGGCTATGGGCGTTTTCCCAGTCTGTCCACATGTGTTTTGTGGATTTAGAAAGGGCTTTTTACCATGTCCCTTTAACTATCTTATGGCGTGTGCTCCAGGAGCATGGCATACCAGACCCATTGCTACAGGTCATTAGGTCTCTGTATCACTGGAGCCAGAGCTTGGCTCACATCGGTAACAACAGGTGGAATTTGTTTCTGGTGAGAGTTGGAGTCCACCAAGGCTGTCCTTGTCATTGACACTGTACAGAATTATGAAGTTTTAATGGCTGCGGCATTGAAAGGTTCCACTTTGGTGGCCATAGGATTTCATCTCTGCTTTTTGTGGATGAAGTTATTTTTTTTGGCTTCATCAAGCCAAGCCCTCCAGCTCTCATTGGAGCTATTCACAGCCAAGTGCGAAATGGCCAGGATGAGAATCAGCACCTACAACTCCAAGGCCATGGTTCTCAGCCGGAAAAGGGTGGACTGCACCTTCCGGGTCTGGAATGAGGTCGTGCCCGACGTGAAGGAGTTCAAGTATCTCAGGATCTTGTACACAAGTGAGAGAAGGATGGAGTGGGAGATCAACAGGCGGATCATTGCAACCCCTGAGGAATGGAGTTTGTACCAGTCCGTTGTGGTGAAAATGGAGCTGAGTTGCAAGGCAAGGCTCTCCATTTACCAGTCGATCCACATTCCAATCTTCACCTATGGTCACGAGCTTTGGGTAGTGACCAAAAGAATAAGATCACGAATATAAGTGGCTGAAATGAGATTCCTTTGATCTCCTTTAGGAACAGGGTGAGAAGTTCAGCCATCCAGCAAGAATTCGGAGTAGGACTGCTGCTCATCCATATTGAGAGGAGCCAGTTGAGGTGGCTCAGGCATCTGGTTAGAATCCCTCCTGAATGTCTCCCTGGTGTGGTGTTGTGAGTATGTCGGACCGGGAAGAGACCCCGATGTCGAAATAGAACACACTGGAGGGACTACGCCTCTCAGCTTGTCTGAGAACACCTCGGTGTTTCCCCAGAAGAGTTGGATGAAGTGACTGGGGAGAGGAACGTCTGGACCTCACTGCTTAATCTGCTGCCCTGATGAACTGGCCCCGAAAGAAGAAAAAGAAGGTGATTATGAAGATCATCACAAATCCACCATGCTCCATCAAGATCATCATCGATCCACCAAGTTCCTTCAAGACCATCATGGATCTTCCAAGTTCCCTCAAGATCATCACTATTCCATCAAGTTCCAGCTATATCATCACAGGTCCACCAAGTTCCCTCAGGTCCATCACTATTTTGTCTAATTCCATCAAGATCATGATGAATTCACCAAGGTCCCTCAAGATCATTACAAATCCACCAAGTTCCATAATGATCATTATGATTCGCTGTGACAAAACCTCACACATCATGATCAGATTGCCAAGATCATGGACAATGTGCCCTACTGTAAACTCAGGGGTACTTTAAATACAAACTCAAAATGAATAAATTGCATATATACTGACTGTAAGTGCCCAGTACCTCACTCATTACAACAGGAGGACCAGGCAACCCTGGAGGACCTACATCTCCCTTTGGTCCATCTTTTCCCTGAGAAGAAACAGAGACAGAAACTCCTACAGTGAAAATGAACATCATTATATATATATATATATATATATATACACACACACACACACACACACACACACTCGTGCTTCGATTTTACGGACTTCGCTTTAACGGATTTCGGATGCAACAGACAAAATCTGTAGATTCCGACTAGTCCGGATTGTCCGGACATGGGCCGTGGTTTCCGCAAGTGACTGCCAGATGATGCGCAGTGAAGTGCGCAGTGCTCTTGACTTAGTGCTACACTACGTCGATTATTCCAAGAACAGAGAAGTGTTTGCTCATTATGCAAATCTCAGAAATTTGTGAGAAACAATAATAAGAGAGCAATTCTTGAGTGGCAAGCAGTTGAAGAGAAACTGCCGGCTCAGCTGATGCACCAGGGATACCAACCAGCCCACCCTCACCAAGCGAACCAACACCGTCTACGTCAGGCTTACAGTCTTCAACTCCTCAACAGCCTGAAACCAGCAGTACGTGTACATAAATGGAGCTGCAAAGCTCCAGTGACTCAGAATAGCAAAATTCTGAGTCTCCCACTATACGATCACGGCATCATATCAAGCAACACCTGCTCATCTCTTGGTAAGCCTGAATGATATTTAACACATTTCTATTTTTGACATACTGTACTGTCTACATTACTATCTTATGGTGTACATTTACAGAGTATAGGTAAAGTATTTACATTTGAAGATCACATAGTGCGCTTAAGTAAAAGTTTTTCGTAACGTAATCGTTGAAATATATGGAATCGTAAACTTCGGACAATCAGGTACTTCAGAGATATATAAGGTAGTGGATATATATATATATATATATATATATATATATATATATATATATATATATATATATATATATATATATAAGGTAGTGGTGGCTTAATGATTAATGTGATGTATTGCTAATTCGATGGTCAGTGTTTCAACCCCACTGTTACCACTGTTGGGCCCTTGAGGAAGGTCCTTAATCCTCAACTGCTCAAGTTGCATTAAAAAAGTGATAATCGTATGCCACTTAGGATAAGAGTGTCTGCCAAATGCAGTCAATGTAAATACAGATTTAATACAGTTCTTACATCAAAACCAGGTTCCCCTTTCTCCCCCTGCAACCATAAAATAGGCACAGCATTAAGAATTACTATTATTATTATTATTATTATTATTATTATTATAAGGCAATTTTGCAGACCTTTTCCCCAACACTACCCTTCAGTCCCTGTAGTCCCTAAAGAGAGAAATTTAAAAAATTTAAGCAGAATCAGAATTAAAATGCCAATATATACTCCATATACTTTGCTACTATGTTTAAAGCTCTTACATCTTTTCCTGCTAGTCCACGCTTACCGTCCACCCCAGGTTTACCCTATAACACCAAAACATAGACAAACAAAACAGCAGCAAGTATTACAGATTAAATATTAAGAGAATACTAATACAAAACCGAATCACACTCATTAGCCAAACTGCTGATCCTCAAGGGTTGTGGGGAAAATCTCAGCTCACACTGGGAAAAGGTGGAGTACACCCTTAACATAGCAGGGTCACCATGCACATAACCATTCACACTCACATTTACACCTAGGGGCAATTTGAAACAACCAATCGGATTGTGGGAATAAACCAGACTTCCCAGATGAAACCCATGCAGGCACAGAGAAACACCTGAGCTTGGGAATCAAACCCAAGACCTTCTTGCTGTGAGGTGGGCGTGTTAACCACTACGCCACTGTGCTACCCTAACTAGACTCTGTTGGATCATATATAGTGTCACTGTCCAAACATTTACTTGATTTTTGATGAGAACTGGGTGAACCCCATAGTGAGGAGGTTTTGAGTTTGAATCTCAGCCAAAGGTCATTTTGTGTGGAGCTGGCCATGTTCCCTATGTGCTTGTGTGGGCTTCCTCTTGGTACACTGGCTTCCTCCAGCAGTCTAAGGACATGTACACTAAGTCACCTGGCTACTCTGGTCTAGTAAGCTGTTCAGGGTTTACCCTGCTTTTGCCCAGAGTTGGCTAAGATGAGCACCAGCCTTCTCTTCTTCTTCTTCTTCTTTTCCTTTCAGCTGTTCCCTTCAGGGGTCGCCACAGCAAATGATCTGCCTCCATCTCACCCTATCCTCTTCATCTTGTACTCTTACTCCAACGACCTTCATATCCGCTTTCACCACATCCATAAATCTTCTCGTTGGTCTTCCTCTGGGCCTTCTGCCTGGTAGTTCCAACCTCAGCATCCTACTACCAATATACTCCCTATCCCTCCTCTGTACATGTCCAAACCATCTCAATCTAGCCTCTCTGACTTTGTCTTCAAAACATCTAACATGTGCTGTCCCTCTGATGTACTCATTCCTGATCCTATCCATCCTCGTTACTCCCAAAGAGAACCTCAACATTTTCATCTCTGCTACCTCCAACTCTGACTCCTGTCTTTTCCCCAGAGCCACTGTTTCTAAACCATACAACATCGCTGGCCTCATCTAATTAGGATTAAGCTGCTTAGAAAATGAATGAATGAATAATTAAATTAATTATTCGCAAACCAGCATTTAAAACTTTGTACAATCTCTCTTTGGTAATAAACCAGCCCTGAGTTCTTCTCCTGAGTTTTTCCCCGCGTTGCCTCATATTTCACTTCAACGAATCAAGAAGTCATAAATTCAACCCGAAGAGTCCCTTTGCAACCAAAGTAAAATTTAAATCATGCTTCAATAACCTTGTGTTTATGATAAATGGGGATGCCTGCACAATCATTCATTCATATTCTGAAACACTCAATCCTGATTAGGGTTGCAAGGAGGCTGGCACCAATCTCAGCCAACTTTGGGTGAGGGCAGAGTACACCCTGGATGGCTCACCAGGCAGTCACAGGACAGAAACATGGTGACGGCTATGCAGCTCCTCTTGTTGAAAGTCAGCAATGATTTCTTTACATGAACCATTACCACAGGCAGTGAGAGACATGGTTGGCCTTTGATAACCCAGTTAGCTGCACTGGGGAAACAGTGACAAGCCGTTGAGAGTGGGGTTGAACCTTCAACCTTCTGCCACCACTGCCCCTGCACAGTCATTGCACATTATTATTTTATTTAAGAATAATGTTTGTAGTGGGGTGGGGGTGCATTTCACAGGACTTAGTATAGCGCCTAGTGCTGTAGAGCAGCTGTAGTGTAATTGCTTAGACTTCTCGCTTCCAGCTTCATCTGCAGCCGCATCAAGCTCATTGAGTGAAAAGAAGACTACGTGTGTAAGTCCTTTCTGATGGTACAGAGCTTCTACTAAGTCAAGACACTCACATTGCCTCCTTGCGGCACACCCCGGTAACTGGGCACCTTACAGCCACAGGCAAAATATGTGAGGGATCTCGAAGCAGGTTGAGCCCCAGAGGTGCAGTATGCAGGCCCACTGGCATGTGGACATGCCCTTGTACTCGCTAGTCAACTATCTGCTGCCTTGCAGATAAAGCCCTTGAGGTAAAGGCTAAGAGATGGACAACTCTGACTTACAACCTCCAGCTATGAGCAAATAGCACCACTTACTTGTGGTCATCACGAGAGTGGCAAAGGCGAAGGGAGACACCCCCTACAGAAAATCCAGAATGGAGCCCCGAAGGCGGTTGGTGCTCGAGTAGCGGCACCTCCCGGCAACTCCTGTAGCCAAGTTGGTACCAACTGTATTGGCTAGCCCCTTCCGTTGGACACTACCAGCTAGGCCGAGAAGGGGGATCTGTCAACTGGGAATCTCAGTTCCTCCACAACGTCGCCCTGGCCTGTGCCTTGGAGAGGTCACTCCAGTGCTGCCTTCTGCAGCAGCTCAACACGGGGAGATGCAGTTACTGGTTAAAAGCCCAGGGCTAACTGGCGTAAGCTTGGGCGCCTAGGGCTATCTCCCAATGTTGGGAGGAATCATTGAGTCTCATTGGCCAGCTACCGCCCGCCTTTAGCTGGGCAGCCCCCAGCCAGAAAGGTGCTGGTCCGCCACAGTCCACTTACTTCAATGAGTGCTTAAAGTGTAGGCCAAAAGCCAAAGCACGGACTGTAAACACTGCACCAGGCAATAACAAGAAACCAAAGCAGCCAATGCGGAGTCTGGCAACCTGGAACGTCAGAACAATGTGTCCTGGCCTCTCTGACGACCTCCAGCAAATTAACGACGCCAGGAAAATTGCCATCATCGACCGAGAGCTAAGGAGGCTCAACATTAACATTGCAGCACTGCAAGAGACGCGACTACCGGGCAAGGTGGGGAGGAGTGCGGATTGGTAAAAGCAGGAGCGGCTGAGATGGAGCCTGCTATTGCCACCAAACGTGCAGCCCTATTCACTCACAAGGAGCCCTCTGTGTGCGAATGCTTGCTGCACTGCGTGCTGCAAGAAATAATACACAAAAGATCACAAGGCATTGTGCCAACAACTACTGGCTTAACCTCTGCCAGGACATACAGCTTTCTGCAGATCTTGGAAACGAGGGCAAAATGTACGAAGACATGAAGAAGGCTTTAGGTCCCAGTGCCATCAAGAGCGCCCCACTATAATCAGCTGCAGGCGATGTCATCAAGGATCGTAGCAAACAAATGGAGAGATGGACTGAGCACAACCAAGAGCTCTACTCGAGAGAAACCACTGCCTTGAACACAGCCCTTGAGAACATCCCTCCACTGTCTGTTATTAATGAGCTTGACACTCCACCCACCATCGAGGAGCTCAGCAAGACGATAGACTCCATCTCAAGCGACAAAGCTCCAGGCAGTGACAACATCCCGCCTGAAATTGTCAAAACCGCAAAGGAGAGCTCGCTCTTGAAACACCTCCATGAGCTCCTACTGCAGTGCTGGGAGGAAGGGGCTGTTCCCCAAGACATGTGGGATGCCAAAATCATCACCCTCTACAAGAACAAGGGAGAGAGAAGTGATTGCAACAACTATCGTGGCATTTCGCTCCTAAGCATAGATGGCAAAGCCTTTGCTCGTGACGTCCTCAACTACTTGCCGAACATGTGTATCCAGAGGAGCAGTGTGGATTCAGGGCAACCAGGTCAAATAGATATGGTTTTCTCTGTGAGGCAGCTGCAAGAGAAGTGCCAGGAGCAGAGACAACCCCTCTATTTGGCCTTCATTGAGAACTGTTTACCCTCCTCCAGCGAATTGGATGTCCCCCCCAAGCTTTTGAGCATGATCAAGTCGTTCCACCAGGACATGAATGGCATCTTCCAGTTTGATGAATCATCCTCAGACCCTTTTCCGATCAAGAATGGTGTGAAGCAGGGTTGTGTCCTCGCTCCAACCCTTTTTGGCATCTTTTTCTCCCTGCTCCTGTGCTATGCCTTCCGGGACTCTGAAGACGGCATCTTCCTCCATGCCAGGAGTGATGGAAGCCTCTTTAACCTGGCACACCTCAGAGCAAAGACCAAGGTGCGGAGTGTTCTCATCAGAGAGCTGCTCTTTGCTGATGATGCTGGTCTTGTTGCCCACACCGAGGAAGTGCTCCAGCGTCTCATCAACTGCTTTGCTGGTGCCTGCTATGAATTTGGCCTCACCATCAGCCTTAACAAGACCAATGTCATGGGCCAGGATGTCAGCAGTGCTCCTAGTATCAACATCGGCGACCACACCCAGTGGTGGAAAAGTTCACCTACCTCGGATCAATCATGTCAAGCAACCTCTCTCGACGCCAAACTGAACACCCATATCGGCAAGGCATCGACAGTGATGGCCCGTCTGGCGAAGTGAGGCTGGGACAAATCCATGCTAACCACCAACACTAAGATAAGAGTCTACAAGGCCTGCGTACTGAGTATTCTCCTTTATGGCAGTGAAGCATGGACCCTCTACTACTGTCAGGAACGCCAACTGAATGCCTTCCACCAATGCTACCTTCGCAGACTACAGGGCATCACTTGGCAGGACCATGTCTCCAACATCGACATCCTGGATAGAGCAGATGTGCCCAGTATGTTTGCCCACCTGACCCAGAGACACTTGCGATGGCTTGGCCACGTCACCGGAATGGACGACGGCCGCATCCCCAAAGACTTACTGTAAGAGGAGCTGGTTACTGGGACCAGGTCAAAGGGATGCCCAGCTCTCAGGTTCAAGGATGTCTGCAAGTACGACCGGAAGGCTGGAGGCCTCAACTCCTCCGTCCTGGAGTCAGCCGCCTCCAACCGCTCGGACTGGCGGACCACCGCCCAGGATGTCATCAGGACAGCAGATGAGAGAAGAGACACCCGCTGGGGAGAGAAGAGACTCCACAGTCAGCGGAGACTGGCCCCACCCCCAACACACTGCGAGGACTTCATCTGCAGGGGCTGTCGCAGAATCTGCAGATCCCGTGTCGGCCTCTACAGCCATGCCCAACACTGCAGCCCCCTGACCAAAGACCCACAGAACAACCCCCCCCCCCCCCCATGATCGTTTGAGATTGACGGGGCCAACAACAATGTTTGTAGTACTGAATTCTTTCTTCCCTGAATACATTAATTTTGATTAGTAGTTGAATTTTTTTTTAATGTTTCAGTGTGACATGAAAATAATCCAACCAACAGGTGAACAGAAAAACCAACCAAAAAAAAAAAAAACTTTTTTACTTTTTCTTTACAGTGGGTGCCAATAATTCTGGAACATACTGTGTAGTACTAGAACCTGACTTATTAACTCCATTTACTCACAGGAACACCGGGTAAACCAGGCATGCCGGCAACTCCAACCCGCCCAGGGTCTCCTTTCTCTCCTCTCTGTTAAAAAAGAAATGAAAAAAAAAGAACTTAAATGAATTCAGTCATCCTAAAACAAAGAACACAGATCGCACAAAAACCAGAAAATCTGCATTTTAAATTGAATATTTTCTTATATACTACATTATTTGTGACATCAGCAGAATATCTTCTGTATGTCACACCTTGCCTCAGATATAATATCTTGCTGAAAGCCTAATTATACAACTTATACAGTGGTACCTTGAATTACGAGTGTATTTTACAATGAATTTTCCATGATATGTACTTTGATCCCACCAAAAACCTGCTCCATCCAACCAGCAAAATTTTGATTTACGAGCTTTGCTGGGGAAATGGCTTTTTCGGGCCGATTAGCCTTGTATTCTTCTGCATTTATTCCTCCGTGCTCCGAGATCGCCTTGTGCAGTGCTTCTCAATTATTGTCGTTGGTCCCCCTCGAGGAAGAAAAAAAAAAACATTTCACGCCCCCCCAGCACCCCGTACGAAATTATAAATAGTGTTTACTGCACTTCATACTGTTTGATTGATGCATGTTCCCAGGGTCATACATGCACCACCTGGCAGCACACCGCGCCCACCATGGGAAGCACTGGTCTCACTATTTGAGAAGCACTGGCCTTGTGAGAGCTCACCACGGGCCTTTCCTTGCTGGCATTTGTAGCGTACACATGCACAAAATTCTCCTCCTCCTCCTTCTCTGTTACGCACCACCTCATGCCTGCCGACGTGACATCTTCACGCCCACGTGACAATTTTACCGCAGTCAATGATCAAAAGGGTTAGTTGACTTATTGTTTATTCTTGTTTTATAATTATTTATTGTTATTAATGTTAATGCACATGTATTATTGTTATTATTACTATGAAATAGTTATTGTTTTTACATGTTTATCTTTAATCTTCTTCTTTTTCTTTCGGCTGTTCCCTTCAGGAGTCGCCACAGCAAATGATCTGCCTCCATCTCACCCTATCCTCTTCATCTTGTACTCTTACTCCAATGACCTTCATGTCCGCTTTCGCCACATCCATAAATCTTCTCGTTGGTCTTCCTCTGGGCCTTCTGCCTGGTAGTTCCAACCTCAGCATCCTACTACCAATATACTCACTATCCCTCCTCTGTACATGTCCAAACCATCTCAATCTAGCCTCTCTGACTTTGTCTCCAAAACATCTAACATGTGCTGTCCCTCTGATGTACTCGTTTCTGATCCTATCCATTCTCGTTACTCCCAAAGAGAACCTCAACATTTTCATCTCTGCTACCTCCAACTCTGCCTCCTGTCTTTTCCCCAGGGCCACTGTTTCTAAACCATACAACATCGCTGGCCTCATCACCGTCTTGTACACTTTTCCCTTCATTCTTGCCGATACTCTCCTATCACACATCACACCGGACACTTTTCTCCATCCATTCCAACCCGCCTGCACGCGCTTCTTCACCTCTTTTCCACACTCTCCATTGCTCTGGATTGTTGAGCCTAAGTACTTAAAATCCTCCACCTTCTTTATCTCTGCCCCCTGTAACCTCACCGTTCCTCTTGGGTCCTTGTCGATCACACACATGTATTCTGTCTTACTGAGACTAACCTTCAATCCTCTCCTTTCCAGGGCATACCTCCACCTCTCTGGATGTTTATTTTTAATATATTAGGTCAAATATATGTGTATGTGTCAGGTCATTTGAATTTGGGAAGGGGTTGGATCGGATTAATTGGTTTTCTATTACAGTCGGCCCTCTACTTAGGAAAATCTCTGAATATGAAAAATCCAGGTTACGAAAAACATTTTCCTAAATATTCGTCCTCTAAACAACCTCATTTTACTAAAAGCGCCAAACGCGCCATTCAAAAATTCAAACGCGCCATTCAAACATTCAAACAATGCGCGAGTTGCTCTCTCATTGGCTGTCTCCCAACATTCCGCCCCGCTGGCCTCCCATTGGCCAGGAGGGAGCTGAACTGTACCCATTCCTGTACCTATACTTCCTGTTTGTCACTTCCTGTTTGTTCGTGAAGGAGAGTTGAACAGGACTGTTGGCTCTTGAGGGTTTTTTTTGAGAGTGATCATTGCAGCGTTATATTTCATTATCCATCATGGACCCCTGAAAGTGATTCCCGGTGACACCGAAAAGAAGAAGCAGGCTCCATTATCAATCGAAGGAAGCAGGAGATAAAAAAATACGAAAGTGGGATGCGGTGGAGCGAAATTGCAAAGGATTATGACCGAAACCCCTCTACAATCGGGACAATATTGAAGCAGAAGGAGACCTTAAAAGCAGAGATACGGTGACAGAGGTGATTATTTCAGAATGATATTGAAGCAGAAGGAGGCATTAAAAGCGGAGCGACAGTGACGGAGGCGATTATTTTGGAAAAAGCAACCGCCATATTTAAGGACCTCGTGAAGGGAGGTGGGGATGGGGGGGATTCTTCAGACCAACAACCCCTGGACTTTAAAGCGTTGCATGGGTGATTCGAGAGATTTAAAAAAAGGTAAATAATTTTCTTTTACTTTTAACACATATTTCATACAAAATTGGTGTACTTTTATCATTTTTAAAGGGATTATGGGGTAGTCTACTTACAAAAACTCCAGGTTATGAAATAGGCACTGGAACCAATTAATTTCGCAAGTAGGCCGACTGTATTTCCTCTGGGAATTTTTGTTTTATCTAACGGACATTTTGACTTACGAGCTCGCCCTCGGAACAGATTAATTTTGTAAATCAAGGTCCCACTGTATTTCCTTTAATGTCCTGCAAATAGAAAGGTTACTTACAGCTCCTGGTTCTGCTTTCTTTTCAGGATCTCCCTTAAATAATAACAATAATTAGAGAAAAAAAAAATCAGGATTACACTTAGACTTCAGCTATAGGAAGGAGGGGAAGTGTTGTACAAGGCAAGCAATAAGAGATGCCCTGTAGGTGAACCTTTGGTCCCTACATAGTAAAGATTATAAGGTTATTGTTCTGACACTTGAAGCTCAAACGATATTAAAACATTCTTTATTTTAGCCAATCATGTTGCAGCTATCCAGTTTAAGTAAAGATGGCACAGTTCTGCAGAGGTTAACATGTCAGCTTTACAGCAAGAAGGTCCTGGATACAAGTCGTGGGCTCAGGCATTACTGTGTAGTGTGATGATCTCCCCTTGATTGTGTGGTTTTCCTTCGGGTACTCCGGTTTCCTCCCACATTCAAAGCATGTGCATTAGGCTAATGCACAGTTACCATTTTCCCCTAGGTTTGGATGCGAGTGTGAATGATTGTATGTGTTGGTCCTGCGATGGTCTGACAAACTGTTCTGGGTGTACACCATCTTTGCCAATTAGTGGCTGAGCTAGGCTCCAGTTTCTCACTGACTCTAATAGCATTAAGCAATTTGTGAAGATCAGCAGTTTGTGAAATACTCAAACTGACACCAACAAACTCCACAACACAAACACCCAAGCCCAGAACTCAAACCCAGGAAACTCTTGCTGAGAGGTGGATGTTCTAACCATTACCCCACTGTGCAGCGAGTTTATTAAATTGATAAATTCTAAAAATACTCACTGCAAAGTCCGTAAATCTTGATAGTCCTGGTTTTCCTGGTGGACCCTGGGAAAAATAAGCACATGCTAGAGAATGAGAGCTACTTCTTAATGTTATGGTGTTTTTGGTTTTGTGCTTACTGGTGGTCCTGGTAGTCCTGCATTTCCTTTTAGGCCTGGGAGTCCGTGCTCACCTGGATCACCCGGCTCACCCTAAAACCATACAAAATTCACAACACATTCATTTCTAATAAATAAAATGCATATTATTATTATTATTATTATTATTATTATTCAACAGCCTTTGAAAAATTATCAGTTAAATGCTTTACATTGCAATTATTATTTACCATTTTTATGTGGAGCTTACAAATGGTCGACATGTTCAACGGGGTCAGCACAGGAGGCTCAATATTGTCCTGAAGTTCAAACTTAAGGTGTGTAAACGTTCCTGAGAAAATCGTGTGCTAACTCGAACGGAGTGGCGGTCAACTTGCTATGCTAGTGTGAAGTGCTATGGGAACTGATGTATCACTTCACTCAGGGCGTGCCGTTTAACTTGTTAAACAAGGTCACAATCTCAGTTAACAGCAACAGATACCTTCATCTGTCAAGACTGCCAATGCCATTGCTGCATACAAATTGGGCTGCTTTACCACAGCATGTTTGGATAATCGATTCAGAAGGGAAGAAATACGACAATCTCACAGCTCAGTCCGCCACCTAGGCTGTTTTTCTTCCAATAAAAATGTTAATGGATCTCCAAGACCTGACAAGTGTTGGCACAGTGATTTCATTTATCTTCTTCTTCTTTGTTTTCCTTTCGGCTTTTCCCTTCAGGGGTCGCCACACGAATCATCTGCCTCCATCTCCCCCTATCCTTTGCATCTTCTTCTCTTACACCAACGACCTTCATGTCCTCCTTCACCACATCCATGAATTGTCTCTTTGGTCTTCCTCTAGGCCTACTGCCTGGTAGTTCCAGCCTCAGCATCCTATTACCAATATACTCACTATCCCTCCTCTGTACATGTCCAAACCATCTCAATCTAGCCTCTCTGACTTTGTCTCCAAAACGTCTTACATGTGCTGTCCCTCTGATGTGCTCATTCCTAATCCTATCCATCCTCGTTACTCCCAAAGAGAACCTCAACATTTTCATCTCTGCTACCTCCAGCTCTGCCTCCTGTCTTTTCCCCAGGGTCACTGTTTCTAACCCATACAACATCGTTGGCCTCAACACCGTCTTGTACACTTTTCCTTTCATTCTTGCCGATACCCTCCTATCACACATCACACCGGACACTTTTCTCCAACCATTCCAACCTGCCTGCACACGCTTCTTCACCTCTTTTCCACACTCTCCATTGCTCTGGATTGTTGAGCCTAAGTACTTAAAATCCTCCACCTTTCTTATCTCTGCTCCCTGTAATCTCACCGTTCCTCTTGGGTCCTTGTCATTCATGCACATGTATTCTGTCTTACTGAGGCTAATCTTCATTCCCCTCTTTTTCAGGGCATACCTCCGCCTTTTTAGATTTTCCTGCACTTGTTCTCTGCTCTCACTGCAGATCACAATGTCATCTGCAAACATCATAGTCCATGGGGAATCTTGTCTAACCTCGTCTGTCAGCCTGTCCATCACCATAGCAAACAAGAAGGGGCTGAGAGCTGACCCTTGATGCAGTCCCACCTCCACCTTGAACTCTTGTGTCACACCGACAGCACACCTCACCATAGATGTCTTACATCTCTCATACATGTCCTGCACCACTCTAACATACTTCTCTGCCACTCCAGACTTCCTCGTGCAATACCACAGTTCTTCTCTTGGCACCCTGTCATATGCTTTCTCCAGATCCACAAAGGCACAATGCAGCTCCCTCTGACCTTCTCTGTACTTCTCCATTAACATCCTCAAGGCAAACACTGTATCTGTGGTGCTCTTTCTTGGCATGAAACCAAACTGTTGTTCACAAATGCTGACCTCTGCCCTTAGTCTAGCTTCCACTATTCTTTCCCATAACTTCATCGTATGGCTCATCAACTTTATCCCTCTGTAGTTGCCACAACTCTGCACATCTCCCTTGTTCTTAAAAATGGGCACCAGCACACTTCTCCATTCCTCTGGCATCCTCTCACTCTCTAAGACCCTGTTAAATGTTCTTGTCAGAAAATCTACTGCTACCTCTCCTAGACACTTCCATGCCTCCACCGGTATGTCATCAGGACCAACTGCCTTTCCATTCTTCATCCTCTTCAATGCCCTCCTCACTTCACCCTTACTAATCTTTGCTACTTCCTGGTCCTCAACAGTCACCTCTTCTACTCTTTTTTCTCTCTCATTTTCCTCATTCATCAGCTCTTCAAAGTACTCTTTCCATCTTCCCAGCACACTTCTGTCATCAGTCAATACATTTCCCTCTCGGTCCTTTATCAATCTAACTTGCTGCACGTCCTTCCCATCTCTATTTCTCTGCTGTGCCAACCTGTATAAATCATTTTCTCCCTCTTTACTTTCCAACCGAGCATACAAGTCATCAAACGAGCTCTGTTTGGCCTTTGACACTGCTACCTTTGCCTTATGCTGTGTCTCCCTGTACTCCTGTTTACTCTCTTCGGTCCTCTCAATGTCCCACTTCTTCTTAGCTAACCTCTTCCTTTGTACACACTCCTGCACTTCCTCATTCCACCACCAAGTCTCCTTATCTACTTTCCTTCCAGATGACACACCAAGTATTCTCCTACCTGTCTCCCTGATCACATTAGCTGTAATTGTCCAGTCATCTAGAAGCACTTTCTGACCACCCAAAGCCTGTTTCAACTCCACCTTAAAGACAACCCGACACTCCTCCTTTTTCAACTTCCACCACTTTGTCTTCTGCGCTGCCTTTGCCTTCTTCACCTTCCTCACCATCTGCATCATCCTGCACACCACCATCCTATGCTGTTTGGCAACACTCTCACCCGCTACTACTTTGCAGTCACAGACTTCCTTTAAATTACATCGCCTGCACAAGATGTAGTCTACCTGTGTGCTCCTACCTCCACTTTTATAAGTCACCCTATGCTCCTGTTTCTTCTGGAAGAAAGTATTCACCACAGCCATTTCCATCCTTTTTGCAAAATCTACCAACATCTGTCCTTCTGCGTTCCTGTCCTGGATACCAAACCTACCCATCACTTCCTCGTCCCCTCTGTTTCCTGCACCAACATGTCCATTGAAGTCTGCCCCAATGACCACTCTTTCACCTCTGGGGGTACTCTGCATCACTTCATCTAACTCCCTCCAGAATCTCTCCTTCTCTTCTCGCTCACATCCTGTCTGTGGGGCATAAGCACTAACAACATTGACCATCACACCTTCAATTTCTAACTTGAGACTCATCACTCTGTCTGACACTCTTTTCACTTCTAGAACATTCCTGACAAACTCCTCCTTCAAAATGACTCTGACTCCATTTCTCTTCCCATTCACACCATGATAAAACAGCTTAAACCCTGCTCCTATGCTTCTAGCCTTGTTACCTTTCCAACTGGTCTCCTGAACACACAGTATGTCCACCTTCCTCCTCTGCATCATGTCAGCCAGCTCTCTACCTTTTCCTGCCATAGTTCCAACGTTCAAAGTCCCTACTTTCAGTCCTAGACTCATGCCTTTCCTCTTCTCTCTCTGGCAACGGACACGCCTCCCGCCTCTCCTTCTTCGACGTCTTTGACCAACAGTAGTCCAATTTCCATAAGCACCCTGTTGGTCGATGGCACTGATGGCGGTCGTTGTTAACCCGGGCCTCGACCGATCCGGTATGTCATTCTTTCTTGTGATTCGCATAGTTTATTTGGCATTTGTTTTACGCCGGATGCCCTTCCTGACACAACCCTCTGCATTTATCCGGGCTTGGGCCCGGTTTGAGGGAGAGACACTGGTTTGTGCCCCCCCCTCACGGCTGCATTGATTTCATTTATCTTACATTCATTAATTTTCTGAACCGCACAATCCTAATTATAATAATAATCCATCTCAGCTGACTCTGGGAGAGGGCAAAGTACACCCTGAACCAGGCCATCACAGGGTAGAAACATGCTCATGACCAAAAGTCAGTAATGGTTCTTTTACATGAACCTCTCACCACAGACAGTGATAGACATGGCCAGCATTTGATATCCCAGTTAGTTGCACTGGTGGGACAGCAGTGACAACGCGGTGATCGTCGTCGGCAGCCGTATGTCTCGAGAGGCGATGGTGTAGCGCTATGGTAGGCATTTGCGGAAGTGACTGTAAAGGCCCACCCTAGAGTGACAGTTTCTTAAACAATTACTGCATACAAAAGGGCTTTGAGGTGCCATGGGGGCTGCCCTTTCTTTCCTCTTTGCTCTTTTCTCAGCGAGCTTGTTTATTCTGTTGCTTTCGGCTTTGTTGATCCCCTCGTTGACAGTTGTCTTCCAGAGCTGGCATGTTTCAGCAGTGCCTTCCCAGGTGTTGATGTCGATGCCAGATAATTTCATGTCCCGCTTTCACACGTCCTTGTACCGAAGCTGTGGTCTTCCTGTGCGGCGGGAGCCCTCACTCAGCTCTCCATACAACATGTCTTTAGGGATGCGCCCCTCGTCCATTCGCCGTACGTGACCCAACCATCTCAGTCGTCTCTGGCTAAGCAGTGCGAGCAGACTTGGCATTCCAGCACGCTGTAGCACCTTGGTGTTGGTTACTTTGTCTTGCCATTTTATATGAAGCAGAGGCCTGAGACAGCGGAGGTGGAAGCTGTTGAGCCACTTTTCCTGACCAGTGTACGTGGACCAGGCCTCACGGCCATAAAGGAGTGTGCTGAGTACACAGGCCTGGTAGACACGTAGCTTGGTGTTCTCCGTTAGCTGGGTGTGACTCCATACACGCTTGTTCAGTTTGGACATCACTGTGGCAGCTTTCCCGATTCTGCATGAGATCTCTGTGTCAAAAGAGAGAGTGTTGGTGATAGTGGATCCCAGGTAGGTGAAGGAGTCCACGACCTCAAGCTGCGTGTTATTTATGTTGATGTTTGGGACTGTGTTTGTGCCCTGGGCCAGGATGTTTGTCTTCTTTAGGCTGATGGTCAGTCCGAATTCATGACAGGCGATTGACTAGCTCTTGAAGACCAGCCTCAGTGTGGGACGTCAGTGCAGCGTCATCCACGAACAGCATCTCGCGGTTGAGGACATGCCTCATCTTCGTCTTAGCGCATAGTCGAGCTCTGTTAAACAATTTTCCATCTGATCTGGTGTGGATATGCATCCCTTCCTCACTGTCAGAGAAGGCATACTGAAGAAGCATCGAGAACAGTATCCAAAAGAGTGTCGGTGCTAGGACGCAGCCTTGCTTCACACCACTGCTCACTGGGAAGGCTTCAGAAGTCCCACCATTGAAGCAGACTGTGCTGTACATGTCCTCGTGAAAGGAGGTCATAATTTGGAGTAACCATTGAGGACATCCAATCTTCTGCAGGAGGCTGAAGAGTCCGCTTCTGCTGACCAGGTCGAATGCTTTAGTCAGGTCTATGAAGGCAATGTCCAGGGACTTCTGCTGCTCCCGACACTTCTCTTGCAGTTGACAAAGTGAGAAGATCATATCGACTGTGGATCGGCCTGCCCTGAAACCACACTGCGATTCTGGGTACACCCGGGAAGCAAGAATCTGAAGGCGAGTAAGGACAACACGAGCAAAGACTTTCCCTATGATGCTAAGGAGGGAGATGCCACGGTAGCTGTTACAGTCACTGCAGTCGCCCTTGTTTTTGTAGAGGGTTACAATGTTTGCATTGCACATGTCCTGGGGGATGAACCCTTCCTTCTAGCATAAGCACAGCAGCTCATGGAGGTGCTGTAGGAGTGCTGGCTTTCCACTCTTCAAGACTTCAGGGGGGATGCCATCCTTTCCAGGGGATTTTCCACAGGCCAGACAATCAATGGCTTTGCCCAGTTCGTCCACTGATGGCAGGTAAGCCAGATCCTCTACTGGTGGGACAGCAGTGACAACGCGGTGATAGTGGGGCTTCAACCCTTGAACTTGGGATCAGTATTCCAGCACCCTAACACCGCGCCAGCACTGCCCATACTTTACATTAAATACAAAATTTAAATTTAACCTCATGCAATTGTTAAACTTATGTATGGTGCGCAATCCGCCACCACCAAGAAGGCCTGTGTTCGGTTCTTGGGCTCAGACCATTTTTGTTGCTATGCAGAAGACACAACTTTACCTAAAATCTGGTTCCAACAACTCAGCTCTCTTGCCATCTCCAAATCATTCCACCTGCCTGGAGGAGATAAAGGCAGGGATGAATTTAAACCTTCCACAGTATCACCAGTATCACTTTCTCCAATCATGACATTCTACCATTTCCCATCATCACTAACCTTGGTGTAAAAATGGACCCTCACCTCACCTATGAAGCCCACATCCAAAAGCTGTCCAAAACCTCTTTAGAGAACATCATTAAACTCCTTCCATCACTTAGCTTGGAGGTTGCAAAAAAGCTGATCTACACTTTTGTCTCCTCCAAGCTGGACTAATGAAACTCACCACTCATTGGGATTCCTAGCAAAAGTGATCAAAAGCTCCAATACACGCAGAACAGTGCTGCTAGGATCCTGATGAGGGACCAAAAATTCAACCACTTCAATCCATTTCTCAAGACATTTCATTGGTCCCTTGGTTCACTTGCACTGAATACAAAGTCTCACTTCTCACCCATCAATGTATACATGGGGACAGATCTCAAGGACCTCCTCACTACCCAGACATCCTCAGGCTCCCTAGATTCCACCACCAGCTACAACTTTAAAACCCAAAGGACTAAACTCCACACCATAGGGGATTGGGCTTTCTGTTCTGCTGCTTCACACCTAATGGAATGCCCTCCCAGACCATCTGAGGGTACCGTAGACCATTTACACTTTTAAGAATACCTTAAAAATCCAGCTTTTTAAAACAGCCTTCTGTAGTTAATTTTGTGTTCTGTGATGTTTTCATGTGTAATTTTACTATGCAGTACTTTTAGATTCATAATGTTGTTAAATTTGTATCAAATTCTTCAGACTTGCACTTGGCTCAATGGTTATTTTAAGTTTCTTCAATTATTCTTAATTGAATGACGATGAGTGACCTTATTTGTGGTACATCTCGTCTCTCAGTGCGAGCAGTGCATCTGGCTTCAGAAGCTTTAATCTGCAACTGCATTCCCTCACTCTCCAGTCATCATCATCATCATCATCCAGGTAATCTGGGATTGGGCTGCAGGAGCAGCAGCCTAACTAATGAGGTACAGATGTCTCTCTTCGGAGCTACTTCCTCCAGCTCTTCTGGGGGGACACCTGGGTGTTCCCAGCCAAGTTGAGAGAATAATCCCTCTAGCATGTTCTAGTTAAGACGAATGAAGCTAAAAGGAAAATGTCATCCTCAAAAAGCAGACACAAGATCCAATGACAACCAAACTAGAACCCCTCAATGCCTCAGCTGCACCTAGGAATTCTGTCCATAAAAATTATGAACAGAATTGGTCACAAAGGACAACCTTGGCCAACTCAAACCCTCATTGAAAATGAAATCAACCTATTGTTACCAATACAGACCAAGCTCTGACTCCGGTGATACAGAGGTCAAATTGCCCATAGCAACTGGTCTGGTACACGGTACTCCCGGTGCATACCCCACAAGATAACCCCAGGGAACAGTTAAAAGCCTTCTCTAAATCCAAAAACACATGTGGACAGATTGGGCAAACTACCACATCCCCTTCATGATCCTGTTGAGTGTATAGAGTTAGTTGAGAGTGTTGCTTCCATGAAGAAAACTATATCGTTCCTCTTGAATTCAAGGTTCAACTATCTGTCGGATCCTCCTCTCCAGTACTCTCGCATAAACTTTCCCAGGTAGGCTGAGGAGTGTGATTCCATGAAAACTGCCAGGTCTGGAGGGTGGCCTCCTCTGTCTATCGGAGCCAGCTCACTACCAGGTGGTGATCGGTTGACAGCTCAATTCTTCTCTTCACTCAAGTGTCCAGAACTTGCGGTTGCAAGTCTGGTGACACGACTACAAAGTCAATCATCGAACTTCGGCCTAGGGTGTCCTTGTGCCACCTGCACTTATGAACACCCTTATGTTCGAACATAAGTGTTTGTGATAGTCAAACCGTGATGAGCACAGAAATATAACAACAAAACACCATTCGGGTTGAGACCGTACAGGCTGTACCTACCAATCACACCCTTCCAGATCACACTATTGCTGCCCACATGGGCGTTGAAGTCTCCCAGGACAATGAAGGAGTCCCCAGTGTGAGCATTCTCCAACACACACACACACACACACACCCTAAAGACTCCAAGGAGAATGCATACTCTGAACTGTCGTTTGGTGTATAAGCACAAACGACAGTCAGGACCCATCCACTCACCCGAAGGCGGAGGGAATCTACCCTTTAGTCAACCTGGGTGAACGCCAATGTGGGGGCAACAAGGATGCCCACACCACCTCGCTGCCTCTCTCCATAAGCAACTCCAGAATAGAATATGGTCCAGCCCCTCTCGAGATGGATGGTTCCAGAGCCCTAGACATGTGTTAATGTAAGTCCGACTATATCTAGCCAGTATCTCTCCACCTTACACACCAGATCAGGCTCCATCCCTGCCAGAAAGGTGACATTCCATTTCAAGAGTCAGAGTCAGTAGCCAAGGATCAGTACAACAGAACCCATGCCTTCAGTTGCCACCCCTGCAATTGACCCCTATAGCTCCTCCCACAGGTGGTGGGTCTGTGGGAGGGCAGATTGATGTCTCCATTTTGGACTGGGCCTGGCCGGACTCCATGGGCAGAAACCCGACACCACCAGGCACTCACCTTCAGGCCCCTCCCCCAAGCCTGGCTCCAGGGAGGACCCCTGTGACCCTTGTCCAGGCAAGGGAGACCTTTAATGTCCTTTAATGTTTTTCCAAACTTGTTTTTGAAATGCACTTCAGCTGGACCTTCACCTAGAACCTGTTTGCTTTGGGTAACCCTACCAGGGGCATAATACCCTCAACAACATTTCTCCTAGGATCATTAGGACATGCAAACCGCTCCACCATGATAAGGTGGCAATTCAAGAAGGGGCACTCTTCAGTTTTTCCTTTAGGGAATAAATAAGGATTAAATATCCTTAGTCATTTTTTTTTAAACTGGAAACTTGTTTAATTTAATATCATGTTCAAAACTTTCAAACATACAGCCATCCATTAATGATCCACACCATTTATTCATCAGGATCATGAGGAAACTGGAGCCAATCTCAGTTGACTTTGGTTGAGCTACGGGTCACATTTTAAACTACTGCAGAACTAACACCTACACAGATCATCATTCACACCCACATTATTCGTCTATTAATAATTTAGAGAAGTCATATGAACTCCACGGACAAAAGCACTTTGCCAAGCTGTTAATTATTTTAAGGTGAATGTCGTCAGTGGTGGCTTGGTGCTAAAGGGCTCTGGATCACTGTTCAGTTGGGGGTCGAGTCCCACTCTCCATGGGTTGTCACTATCCCCCCAGTGCAGCTAACTGGGTTATCAAAGGCCGGTCATATCTCTCACTGTCTATGGTGAGAGGTTCATGTAAAAGAACCATTGCTGACTTTCGACAAGAGTAGCTGCAAAGCTGTCAGCATGTTTCTGTCCCTTGCTAAAGGGTTGTGTAAAGAAGGGCATCCAACGTAAAAAGCTATGCCAAATCAAACATGAGATGATTCACTGTGGCGATCCCTGGAAAAAAATGGAAAAAGCTGAAAGGAAAAGAAGAAGAAGTGGTCTTCACTAAGCTTCTATCAACACCACTAACAATATCCAACTCCACAATGCACATAACTGCAAACATGCCAACAGTGGTTAAAGATCTGGATTATGAATATAAAGTTAAAGAATATTCTTCTATGCATTTCTTCTATTGATCTTTAAGTTGAGAATGGCAAAAAAAATGAAAGAAAAGAAAAAAGCTGCAAAGTGGCATAGTGGTTAGCACATCTGCATCACAGCAAGAAGGTCATGGATTAGAATTCTTGGCTTGGTGAAGATGTTTCTGTGTGGGGTTTGCATGCGCTCTCTGTGCTTGTGTGGGTTTCCTCCACGTCCTCCAGTTACCTCTGAGAGTTCAACAACCTGCACTTTTAGGTGAACTGGATATCTCAAATTTCTCTGTTTTTTTGTGAGTTTGAGTCTGAATGGTTGTGTGTGGTGTCACGGTGGTGTAACGGTGAGCACGTCTGACTCACAGCAAAAAGATATTGGGTTTAATTCCCAGACTGGCCGTTTCTGTGTGGAGTTTGCATGTTCTCCCCATTCTTGAGTGGGTTTCCTCCGGCTACTCTGGTTTCTTCGCACAGTCCAATAGCATGCACAGTAGGTTCATTGGCTGTTCCAAATCATCCATTGGTGTGAATGGGAGTTTAAATGGTTGCGTGTGTGTGTGTGATGGCCAATTGATGGTAAAGTTAATTGTTCAGGGTGTACCCTGTTTTGTGTCAGTTCAAACACCACAGCAAGCATATACCGTATTCAATGTGATAAGCGCCCAGGGCGTTTTAAAAATTGGAGTGGGTGGGCGCTCATTAAAATGGTACTAGCGGAGTGGAACGGTAAGTGCTTATTACCATCGAGGTGGAAAAAAATGAATAATAACAGAACAATAAAAGAGTTTTACTGGTATTTGTATTATTCATTTTGTGGTATCAACCAAATTACTTACATGAAAGCTGAAAATTAACAGAAAACAGCATAATTTTTAAAAAAAGACCCCTTACTCTTCCCTCCCGATCTTCTTCTTTTTCTTTTGGCTGTTCCCTGAAACATTTTCCCCAGAAGTAAAATTGAGCCAATCAACACAAATGTCAACTTTAGCACATGCCACGTGGAACCAATCAACACGAACATAAACAAAAGCACATGTCCAGGAACGTGCTTAAATTTAGAAAGTTAGTGAGCAGGAGAATCGGGTGAAAAATACTCGTCATCACTTTCTGATAGGTTGATATCTGGCTCATCGCTCCATTCATTCAGAGCATCCTATAGTTTTGCTGTAGCAGTTTCTAATGGTTCATCAGTTGTTGAACAAAATATTTTCCTGTTTTTTAAAGCACAGTAGAACAATCAAATGTGTTGTTACTGATGAACATTATAGACATTCCCCAGTGGCAGGGGGTCTTGAAATACCGTGTAAACTTACTTTACGTAAACAGGTAGTGAACGCCTCATTTTACCATTACAGAGACTGATCGAATAAAATTGGTAAGTTTGATCTAAGATTTTGCTCCCAGTACACATAGGCGGTTATTAGATGTGTAAAAAACATGGGGGGAGGGGGGGCTTATTGGAGCATGGCGCTTATGTCGGTTACGGTATATATAATTGGTGTATTCGATCGGATATGATGAAATCTGGTACCTTGATGATTTTGATGTCATCTGAGATGGTCAACTAAGAGGGAAGAAACATATTCAATTAATATCCACATATTTGAGTGCAGTCATAACCAGAAAAAACGGTTGTTCGTAGTGGTAGCCGTAAGAACGACCATAGGCAGTGGTGGCTTAGTGGTTAATGCAACATGTTACTAATCTTGACAGTCAGGTGTTCAATCCCCGATACCGTCACTTTTGGGCTGTTGAGCAAGACCCTTAAACCTCAATTGCTCAGGTGTATTAGGGGAAAAAATGGATAATTGTAAGTCGCTCTGGATAAAAGCATCTGCCAAATGTCATAAATGTAAATGCAGGGAACACAGAATATAATTAAATAAAACATGCAATGATAATAATCAGTCAGAGGAATCATATCTGTGTTCATGAAAAGCCCACAATTGGAAATTTGTGACCTCACTTGATAGTTTCCAGGTGGGCCAGGTCTCCCCTGAAGAAAAAGCAAACAGAAAAAATAATTTAAGTCAATTATAGGTGTTGGCACTTGTTATTTAGCAGAATGCACATGCATGTTCATACTGGGATCTTGTCCATCACCTTGTCTATACTGTGTAAGCATGCCTGATATCAGTGAGATGTGAAATCTAGAACTTGATCTGTTCTTTTATTCAACATTTCCAGATCACTATGTTGGGGTTAATTTCAGGATAATAATTGGTTCACTCTACATTATTCCTTACTTAGGATATCCTTAATCCATACTTGGGAATTGTGCTGTAAATTCCATACAGTAGAGTATATCCAACATTACAAGAGAGATCCGATGAGACATCATCTGAAGAGCTAAGTTATGCTAATGGACATTATATCCTGAGCTTAATACTGAGAAAATTAGATTTTTCATCCTCATGGACATCACAATTTATACGCATCCCAAATTCAGGAATACAGTGATCCCTCACTTTCCGCGATTAATGGGGACCGAGAATATCAATAAATACATATTCAGTGCTCTGAATGCTTATAATAACAATTAAACATTCAAAAATAATGCATAAGATGTAAATAAAATATAAATACATACACATATAAACGTGCCGCGTGCACACAGATGCGCATGCATAGTCAGATGTGCACCTCACATAAAAATCTAAGTAGTTTTGATGGGGGATTTGGGGTTGATTTTTTGTTTGTTTTTGTTTGTTTGGGGGAGGTTGCATAGTTGGCCTTGTTTTGCAACATTTTCCTTAACTTTCTCTGATTCTTCCTTAATTTCTTTATTTTTTAATTCGATGAATATTTAAAAAATAAAAAACGCAACGCACTGAAGCCGCATGAATCGAAGCACGAAGTAGCAAGGGATCCCTATGTATTAAAGCAGGTTCAGTCATTTAACCATCAGCCGAATCATTAAATTCTGCGATGGGTGGGGCTGAGGTCTATCTGAGGCGACACTAGATGAAGGTAGCACACACACACACACACACACACACACACACACACACACACATATTTTATTATACTAGTCCGTCTCAAAAAATTAGCATATTGTGATAAAGTTCATTATTTTCTGTAATGTCATCATCAGTTCATTTTCTGTACCCGCTTAATCCTAACTTGGGTCACGGGGAGGCTGGCGCCCATCCCAGCCAACTTCGGGCGAGGGCAGAGTACACCCTGGACAGCTCGCCAGGCCATCGCAGGGCGGAAACACGCTGACGGCTTTGCAGCCTACTCTTGTCGAAAGTCAGCAATGGTTCTTTTACATGCCTCACACCATAGACAGTGAGAGACATGGCCGGCCTTTGATAACCCAGTTGGCTCCACTGGGGGTTTCTGTAATGTACTGATAAAAATTTAACTTTCATATATTTTAGATTCATTGCACACCAACTGAAATATTTCAGGTCTTTTATTGTTTTAATACTGATGATTTTGGCATACAGCTCATGAAAACCCAAAATTCCTATCTCACAAAATGAGCATATCATGTTCAGGTCGTCTAAACGAGCTATTAACCTAATCATCTGAATCAACCAATTAACTCTAAACACCTGCAAAAGATCCCTGAGGCTTTTAAAAACTCCCAGCCTGGTTCATTACTCAAAACCGCAATCATGGGTAAGACTGCCGACCTGACTGCTGTCCAGAAGGCCATCATTGACACCCTCAAACAAGAGGGTAAGACACAGAAAGAAATCTCTGAGCGAATAGGCTGTTCCCAGAGTGCTCTATCAAGCCACCTCAGTGGGACGTCTGTGGGAAGGAAAAAGTGTGGCACAACCAGAAGAGGTGACCGGACCCTGAGGATTGTGGAGAAGGGCCGATTCCAGACCTTGGGGGACCTGTGGAAGCAGTGGACTGGGCTACAGGTGCCGTATTCCCCAGGTCAAGTCACTTTTGAACCAGAAACAGCGGCAGAAGCGCCTGACCTGGGCTACAGAGAAGCAGCACTCGACTGTTGCTCAGTGGTCCAAAGTACTTTTTTCGGACGAAAGCAATTTTTGGATGTCATTCGGAAATCAAGGTGCCAGAGTCTGGAGGAAGACTGGGGAGAAGGAAATGCCAAAATGCCTGAAGTCCAGTGTCAAGTACCCACAGTCAGTGATGGTCTGTGGGGCCATGTCAGATGCTGGTGTTGGTCCACTGTGTTTTATCAAGGGCAGGGTCAATGCAGCTAGCTATCAGGAGATTTTGGAGCACTTCATGCTTCCATCTGCTGAAAAGCTTTATGGAGATTTTTCAGCACGACCTGCTCACAGTGCCAAAACCACTGCTAAATGGTTTACTGACCATGGTATTACTGTGCTCATGGAGCCATGAGGTAGGGGGGCACTAACCAGTGTCTCTCCCCCTCATGCTGGTCCCAAGCCCGGAGAAATACAGAGGGTTGTGTCAGGAAGGGCATCCGACGTAAAACCAATGCCAAACTTTAAATCGGAAGTATTACCCCCATACCGGATCGGTCGAGGCCCGGGTTAACAACGACCGCCATCAGTGCTGTCAATCAACAGGGTGCTGATGGAAATTGGACTACTGTTGGTCGAAGACGTCGAAGAAGGAGAGGTGGGAGGCGTGTCCGTAGGCAGAGAGAGAAGAGGAAAGGCATCTAGGACTGAGAGTGGGGACTTTGAATGTTGGAACTATGCAAAGAAGAGGTAGAGAGCTGGCTGACATGATGCAGAGGAGGAAAGTGGACATACTGTGTGTTCAGGAGACCAGGTGGAAAGGTAGCAAAGCTAAAAGCTTAGGAGCAGGGTTTAAGCTATTTTATCACGGTGTGGATGGGAAGAGAAATGGAGTAAGAGTCATTTTGAAGGAGGAGTTTGTCAGGAATGTTCTAAAAGTGAAAAGAGTGTCAGACAGAGTGATGAGTCTCAAGTTAGAAATTGAAGGTGTAATGCTCTATGTTGTTAGTGCTTATGCCCCACAGGCAGGATGTGAGCTAGAAGAGAAGGAGAGATTCTGGAGTGACTTAGATGAAGTGATGCAGAGTACCCCCAGAGGTGAAAGAGTGGTCATTGGGGCAGACTTCAATGGACATGTTAGTACAGGCAACAGAGGGGACGAGGAAGTGATGGGCAGGTTTGGTATCCAGGACAGGAACGCAGAAGGACAGATGTTGATAGATTTTGCAAAAAGGATGGAAATGGCTGTGGTGAATACTTTCTTCCAGAAGAAACAGGAGCATAGGGTGACTTATAAAAGTGGAGGTAGGAGCACAAAGGTAGACTACATCTTGTGTAGGTGATGTAATTTAAAGGAAGTCAGTGACTGCAAAATCATAGTGGGTGAGAGTGTTGCCAAAGAGCATAGGATGGTGATGCGCAGGATGACTCTGATGGTGAGAAAGGTGAAAAAGGCAAAGGCAGAACAGAAGACAAAGTGGTGGAAGTTGAAAAAGGAAGAGTGTTGTGTTGTCTTCAAGGAGGAGTTGAAACAGGCTTTGGGTGGCCAGGAAGTGCTTCCAAATGACTGGGCAATTACAGCAAATGTGATCAGGGACACAGGTAGGAGAGTACTTGGTGTGTCCTCTGGAAGGAAAGTAGATAAGGAGACTTGGTGGTGGAATGAGGAAGTGCAGGAGTGTGTACAAAGGAAGAGGTTAGCTAAGAAGAAGTGGGACATTGAGAGGACCGAAGAGAGTAAACAGGAGTACAGGGAGACACAGCGTAAGGCGAAAGTAGCAGTGGCTAAGGCCAAACAGAGGGCGTATGATGACTTGTATGATAGGTTGGACAGTAAAGAGGGAGAAAATGATCTATACAGGTTGGCACAGCAGAGAAATAGAGATGGGAAGGACGTGCAGCAAGTTAGATTGATAAAGGACAGAGAGGGAAATGTATTGACTGATGACAGAAGTGTGCTGGGAAGATGGAAAGAGTACTTTGAAGAGCTGATGAATGAGGAAAATGAGAGAGAAAAAAGAGGAGAAGAGGTGACCATTGAGGAGCAGGATGTACCAAAGATCAGTTAGGGTGAAGTGAGAAGGGCATTGAAGAGGATGAAGAATGGAAAGGCAGTTGGTCCTAATGATTTCCCTGTGGAGGTATGGAAGTGTCTAGGAGAGGTAGCAGTAGATTTTCTGACAAGAACATTCAACAAGGTACTAAAGAGTGAGCAGATGCCGGAGGAGTGGAGGAGAAGTGTGCTGGTGCCCATTTTTAAGAACAAGGGAGACGTGCAGAGTTGCAGCAACTACAGAGGGATAAAGTTGATGAGCCATACGATGAAGTTATGGGAAAGAATAGTGGAAGCTAGACTAAGGGCATGAAAATAGCGGAGATGAAAATGTTGAGGTTCTCTCTGGGAGTAACGAGGATGGATAGGATCAGAAATGAGTATATCAGAGGGACAGCCCACGTAAGATGTTTTGGAGACAAAGCCAGAGAGGCTAGATTGAGATGGTTTGGACATGTACAGAGGAGGGATAGTGAGTATATTGGCAGTAGGATGCTGAGGTTGGAACTAACAGGCAGAAGGCCTCAAGGAAAACCAAAGAAGAGATTTATGGATGTGGTGAAGGAAGACATGAAGGTCGTTGGCGTCAGAAAAGAAGATGCGGAGGACAGGGTGAGGTGGAGGCGGATGATTTGCTGTGGCGACCCCTGAAGGGAGCAGCCGAAAGTAAAAGAAGAAGAAGAAGAAGGTATTACTGTGCTCAATTGGCCTGCCAACTCTCCTGACCTGAACCCCATAGAGAATCTGTGGGATATTGTGAAGAGAAAGTTGAGAGACACCAGACCCAACACTGTGGATGAGCTTAAGGCGGGAAGGGGCCGAACGACGACTCCGGCGCTTGGGATCGCAGGGGATGAAGGCCATGTAGCCGGCTGGTGCAATCGCCTCGTCGGGTGTACTCTCCTTGAGCCATGTTTCACAGAAAAACAGTATGGAACAGTCCTGTAGATCCCTCTGCGCTGCAATCCGAGCATGAATCTCGTCCATCTTGTTTCGTAGGGACTGAACATTTTCAAGCAGTATTACTGGAATTGCTAACCTTCCATTTCTAACCAAGCGCCGGAGACTCTGAGAACTCCGCCTGGGCTTATTGTTAGCCAGGGTGCGGCTAGCATTGAGCTACCATAGCATATTAGCTCAGGATAGGAGTTGAGCCTTCTCAATTGCCTGAAGACTCCGATCTCATAGCTGTAGTAGGGTCGACCAGTCATAGACGAGGATAGTGCAAAACATGAACAAACAAAACAACAAATAAAACAAATTATAACGAACAAAGAAACAATTTGACTCTGAGAACTCTGTGACGTTGCCCTCTAGGCAGCGCCATTTTGGAGACGTCACTCCAAGACATCACTCCAAGTTCAATGTAAAAGGACATGAATAAAGCGTAATAAAGTTTATCCTTTTGGTATCATTTGTTGAACATGCTATAGAACAAAAAATCTCACGTACATCTTATTTCTACAGAAGAGACACCCAGCATTTTCTATTGCTTAGCCAGAGAAGACGCACAGCGTTTGAGTGGCATCATGGAGCTTAACTGGTAATTAAAACACACAAAAAAGAGGCTCATTGACAACTTGTGCGCGAATGAGGAAAAAGGGGCGTTAAAGCTTCTCAACCAATAAGCAGGAAGGAGGACAGCCATTGGCTGAATTTGAGTGATATGTCAGTTGCTTGGCAGTCCGTGAATACTCAAACTGTGAGTGCAAAACAGCAAATAGTCAAGGGCCTACTGTATTTATATTGACCTAAGAGTGTCTTTTATAACGAATTTTCCATGATACGAGCTTCGATCCCACCAAAAATCCACCCCATCCAACAAGCAAAATTTTGATTTCTGAGCTCTGCTGGGGAAATGGCTTTTCCAGGCTTATTAGCCTCATAATCGTCTGCGTTTATTCCTCCACGCTACAAGAACACCTTGTGCAGTGCTTCTCAATTATTTTCTGTGATGCCCCCTATCATCATCTTTTCCTTTTGGCTGTTCCCTTCAGGGGTCGCCACAGCAAATCATCCACCTCCATCTCACCCCGTTTTCTGCATCTTCTCTTACTCCAACGACCTTCATGTCTTCCTTCACCACATCCATAAATCTCTTCTTTGGTCTTCCTCTAGGCCTTCTGCCTGGTAGTTCCAATCTCAGCATCCTACTGCCAATATACTCACTGTCCCTCCTCTGTCCATGTCCAAACCATCTCAATCTAGCCTCTCTGGCTTTGTCTCCAAAACATCTTACATGGGCTATATGGGAAAATCTACTCCAAAAGAGAACCTCAACATTTTCATCTGTGCTACCTCCAGCTCTGCCTCCTGCCTTTTCCTCAGCGCCACTGTTTCTAAGCCATACCACAGTTCTTCTCTTGGCACCCTGTCATATGCCCCCTATAGGAAGAAAAAAAAACATTTCACCCCTTGCTGTGAGGCGGCTGGGCTAAAGGTACTTTTTCTTTTAACAGACAATACATGCCACCACTGGTTCTCGATGCTCATTGACTGTTAATACATTATGACATCTGGGAACATTTCCTTAAAAAATTTATATTCTTGAAAACACATTTTGCAGAATGTGAAGAATACGGCTGCACAAACAGGCTCAGAAATCACAGAAAACATAACATAACAATAACACACACCGTACTCTGAAAACATTTCAGTTCAGATGTCTGCAAAGACCATGTCAACCTGACCTGCTAATGCTGTCACCTCCAGGCAGAACAACTTGGCACAAAGAACAAGCTTTTATGTCGAAAACCAGAGGCAGTTCCTATGAAATTCCTTCATAAAAATTCAAAGGATGACGACAGACAGGAGCAGAGCCTCGCCGAAAGGAACCAGTAAAAGGTTTGAGGCATTAGTACACAGGGAGTTTTATCACATAAAATGTCATTTCCTGCTTGTTTACTTGTGCTGGACAACCCGAAGCAATGAGTTCACGTCACTTTCAGAGGAAAAAATGGTTGTTGCACATTGCTTCGACCGCTGCTAGTAATCTATGGGATAAAATTTCCTAGTATAGTGCTGGATATATATATAAGGAACAACTCCCAAAATCACGGCATGGATTTACCTGGTACAGCGGTACCTTGACTTACGAGTGTCTTTTATAATGAACTTTCCATGATACAAGCTTAGATATCACCAAAAATCTGCACTATCCAAAACGAGCAAAATTTTGATTTACAAGCTCTGCTGGGGAAATGGCTTTTCTGAGCCAATTAGCCTCGTATTCTTCTGCGTGTATTCCTTCGCGCTCCGAGAACACCTTGTGTAGTGTTTCTCCATTATTTTCAGTGATAGGAAGAAAAAAAAACATTTCACACCCCCACCTCCCCAGCGCCCCGTACGCAACTATAGATAGTGTTCACTACGCTTCATATCGTTTGCTCGGTGCTTTTTCCCTACAACATAGAGAATGCTGTTAGAGCGCCAATGCCACCTACTGTACAGGATGCACAATTACAGTTAATTCTAGTACAGTATGGAAAAAAAGCATGTTTCCCAGGGTCATCATCTAATCTGAAAAATATAGATTTAAATATCATTTATAATGCAAAAAGCAAGCACTTTTATCAACTAAAAATTACAATGCAAAATTTAAATAATTACACGTACTTGCTCTCCTTTTGGACCGTCAGGACCCTGTGAAGAGCAAAAATAAAATGTATCACACAATTTTTACACCAAATGATGCTGTACAGACACTCCCCGACTTATGTTTATCCGTTTTTTCGATTTTACGGGTTTTTAAAAAAAAAAAAGTCAAATTTTGAGTTTAGACGTACCTACGTAATACGCCAACGTAATGACGCTGTGTCCATTGTTTACAAAAGATGTCATCTCTGTGATCTTTGTGTTTACACTGTTTTTGCGGACTTTTGTAACCCTAAGCAAATATGGTTGGTCAGAAGTATAAGCCTACTAGTATGGGTGCAAGTCTCATACTCAGAGATGAATTAACTATCTGCTCGGATTGGCACAATCTACCATGGATACTCAGTTAAGCAAAGAGAGTTGTAAAATGAATGAAAACCTGAATCCAGAAAAGAAAGAACTCTCCGCGCTGCTGGTGATTCAAATCAGTGCAGGCTGAGTTCTAAATGAGTTCAACGGCCCCTTGCTCACTTCACTTGAAAGATCGGAAGTCCGTATCACCCACAGCAAGTACACTACTTTCGGTTTTGAGCGCCTCACATATTGTAAGCGTTGATTGGCTGTTTTAAGCTTCATATAAAGTGACTCAAAATAAATAATTGACATATTAGAAATTAATGTTGATATTATTTAATATATTTGTGGGGCAGTGGTGGTCTATAGGTATAGGGCGCAGGATCTCTGATCCTAAGGTTGGGGGTTCAAGTCCCCACAGGGTTGCCACTGTCCCTCCAGTGCAGCTAACTGGGTTATCAAAGGCGGGCCATGTCTCTCACTGTCTATGGTGAGAGGCATGTAAAAGAACCATTGCTGACTTTCATAACGAGTAGGCTGCAAAGCCGTCAGCGTGTTTCTGTCCCTTGTTAAGGGTTGTGACAGGAAGGGCATCCGACGTAAAAACCAATGCCAAATTAAATGTGTGAATCAGATTATTCACTGTGGCGACTCTCGAGAAAGTAAAAAAGCTGAAAGGAAAAACAGAAGATTATTTCATATATTTGATATTATTTTACAATGTTATGTTTATAAAAATTGATTTAGGGGTGTTTTATGAGATACGGTAATGGTATTTATCGATGTACAGTACAGTATGAGCGTCATACGTCATTGTAACAACTTACGTTCACTTTCAACTTACGTTTGGCCATCCGGAACCAATTAAAAACGTCAGGGAGCATCTGTATTTATATAATTACAAACAGTACTCTTTCAACACAATTTACAAGCAATCATCATTATTAATAAAGTTATATTAACCCTATCAACTCCACAGGACAGTCACATGACCTGGACTTACATTCCTAACATTATTATAATCAAGCTGTCATAACAAATACATGTGAAGAATATTAATACTTTAAAACTTCACTATTCTGGTATAGATTGTTCAAGATAAAGAACTGTATAATAAATTAGACTTTAAATAGCATTGAAAATGACTGCTGGTTCTTACAGGAAGTCCAATTTTCCCAGGATCTCCTTTCATACCAGTGCCTCCAGGTTGTCCAGGGAGACCAAGAAGGCCCTGAGATTAAACAAAAGTAGAAATGAATCAAGCCAATAAAAAAAATACAACATTTATTCATTCACAAAACCACTTAATGCTTTTAGGGTTACAATGAGGATGGAGCCTATGTCAGCCAACTCTGTGAAATGGTGGAGCATACCCTGAACAGCTTGCCAGGCCATCACAGTGCAACAAGCACACAACTATTTAAACTCATAATCACACCTGGGGCAATTTGGAACAGACCAATTAGCCTAATGTGCATGTTCCATGATCGTGGAAGGAAACCAGGACACTCAGTGGAAACCGGTTTTCCTTATTTGCACACAAGTTGCAATGTGCCTTTCTTTTAGTGTGTTTTAATTACCAGTTAATCCACTCAAACACTGGCTAAGCACCAGAAAAAGGTAATGACATTGGATGTCTCTTCTGAAGAAATAAGACTTTCTCCTGAAGAAACAACAGTTTCCTCTGAAGTGCCTGAAGAGGAATAATCATCTGAACTGTTGTAAAGCACAGTAGCTTAAAGTCTTTTTCAATTATTATTCCAGTACAGTACCTAAGTTAATGTTTAGTATGTTTGTGTGTGTTTGTTTTCTCTCTGCTCCGGCTGCTCACTTGAAAGATCAGAAGTCCGGATAAGCTGCGCTTCGTCTCACAAGCTCCGTGTGTCACTTGCGACAAACGCCTCACGTTCAAAGTGGAAGGACTTAAAGGGTACCTGTAGTGAAAGCGCTCATATACCTAATTTGATGTAATGTGTATAGCTACTGACAAAACACCTATAAGGTGTTTATTATATTCTCTCACAATCCAGCTTTAAGTGATTTAAGGGCTTCACTAACGTCAAGCTTCAGAGCACAGGAGTTTTGCAGCGTCGCATTTCCTGTGACGTCACATCGTTGACAAAGCCTCTACGGGAACTGCAAGATTGCAATGTAAACCTATGGCTATATACCTGACAACAACACACGCTCACGGAAATTTGGAAAAAACAGACATTATAGTAGTTTTTTTAAACCATGGATGAAGACAATTTCGCAGAAGGAGCAGAAGGTTATTTATATGAACCACTGAAGAAAGACTATCCACATTTAGTGAAATCGGACCAGGAAAGTGACGACTCGGAGGACGATATTGGAGAGTCGGCAGAAGCTCTTACACGGGAAAATCGTAGCAAACAACCAGCAAATATTTGATGCTCTTGTGGAAAATGCATGCGTCAAAAAAACGATCAGGAGTGCTATTGTTGTAAAGAACATGAATTGTTTGAGGAAAATATACTGACATTCTACAATTGGCTATACAACTGTCAACGATGTTACATCACAATGACCTTGGACCCTGGTGAAAAAAAGCCAACATGTCCGCTCGCTGAACCTTCGTGAGCAAGGAATGTCATACAGAAGAAAAGGAAATGTGGACTTATACATAAACTACCGACATCACGCGATGTTTAAAAGTTAATAATAGGGTATAGTGGATATTTTTTTTATACTGTCAATTTTGGGTACAGGTATCCTTTAAGCAGCGCGTGTTAATTGAGTTAGCGTATGGTTTGTGTTTATAGGGAGTAGATGAGAGGATTTAATTCAGATGGGAACTGCATTCAGCCTAAGCAGCTCAGCCACGTCCTTCAGCCGGAGCGGAGAGAAAACAAACACATAAATATTCTAAACATTAACTTAGGTACTGTACTGGAATAATAATTGAAAAAAGACTAAACTACAGTGCTTTACAACAGTTCAGATGATTATTCCTCTTCAGACACTTCAGAGGAAACCGTCATTTATTCAGGAGTCTTATTTCTTCAGAAGAGACATCCAACGTCATTATCTTTTTGTGGCGCTACAGCTTAATTGGATAATATATACATACAAAATGAAAATATACACATACTGCATATATATAAAGTATGCTGTATAATGTTTATATATTTTATTGATAAATATAACAGTAAAAGTTTTTTCTTAATCATTACTACATTTTACTACATTAATACTGTATTAATGAGTAAGAATGTCTATAGCATGTGTTTGAGAAGTATATTTTAGCGAATGTAATAGATACATAGTATTTTACTTCCACTTGATCATTCGTGCATGTAATATGATACATGGGGTTTTACTTCCGGGTACAGAACTCGCAGATTATCTTCATTCGCAGGAGGGGCCGGAACCAAACCCCTGCAAATAACGAGGGCCTGCTGTACCAATATTAATTCATTTCCGTATGCACAGTCTGAGGCTGAGAGTTTCTGTTTAAATAATTTCATGGGCAGTTATTTAAAAACTGAGTTTCCGAATGATGTCATCGAGGTCCAAGTTGTCATGTACAAGTATAGAACTTTGGTACATTGATGCCATTCATTGACAGATTTTTGTTGGAGGTGTGAAAAGGTTCAGATTACAATCATAACCTATGCCGTGAGAAACTATATTTTGACCAGGATTCAGATATTTAAGCACAAACAGGCTCCCGAATGTCACATCGACAAGGTGCGTGACTATTAACCAAGAGATCGCAAGTTTGAATCCAGGTTAATGCCACGGCCATCCGTGGCTGGGTCTTCATGGGAGCTAATTGGCTGAGCTCTCACGGAAGGGAAGTCACTCACTTCCCTGTCACTCACAGCGATCGCCAGGCAATCATGGGCATCCATGAGCTCATTTGTATGAGGGGGTGGATAGCGCTTTCCCTCTGTTTACAAATACGCATGTGCCACAGATTGAAAAGTGGTGGGTGTCACAGAGGGGTGTGTGTGCAAGCTTTCGCCCCTCCCTGGTTGGTAGTGGTTGCATGATGGAGAGGGTAATACCTGATGTGTGGGAGTTGGATACGACTAAATTAGGGGGGAAATGAGGGGAACTTTAAAAAAAAATTGTGCACAACTTCCTGAAATACTGAAAAAATGATATTCAGGCCTTGATGTGGTCATCATTCTGAGACTTGATTTTCTGATTTTTGATTTGTTCTCCATGTGCTTGCATGGGGTTCCTCTGGGCACTCAGGTCTCCTTCCAAAATTACTCTAAGCTGCCTTTCTGTGCCAATGCGAGTGTGAAGTAAGCTTGCCCCACGATCCTGATTGATTATTGGTATAGCTATTAGATGGATATTTTATTGGATAATTGGATGTATGGATGGGTGAACTTTGTCCTACTAATCATAATGCTGATAAAGTTTTTTCTCATGTTTAAGAATGAAGAACGCCGTTACATGTCAGGGTGGCAGAGAACTTGTGATTGTGATTGATTACCCTCATGCCTTTCTCTCCTGGCTGTCCTTGAGAGCCAGGCTCTCCCTGTGGAAAAATAACCCACCATGAGTCAGGCAGAAGAATGTGTCAGGTACGTCCAAGTGATATAAACATGCATGAGTAACTTTATATATCTATTTATATACATTAGTGTGTATATTTTTTGTTTGTTTTCCCTCACCTTAGGTCCAGGCTCGCCTTTGGAGCCGGGAAAACCCTGAAATAATTTGTTTAAAAAAAAAAAGATTTTATTGATTTGACTCATTCTGATCCAATTAACAGTTTCCTGAAGTCAGTTGTGTTCAGGTCTGGATTATTATACTCTACTAAACACTCAGAGTTCTTACTCAAGGTCTCGAATTGATGTGTCTGTAATCAGATGTGAATCATAGAGCGAGAAGATGAAAATAAAAAGTTTATTTTAAACTGAGGAGCAAATTCAGGTGAAAGCTTTAAAAAAAATAAATAAATAACAGACTGTACACACACACACACACACACACACACGCTCTCTCTCTCTCTCTCTCTCTCTCTCTCTCACACACACACACACACACACACACACTCTCACTCACACACACACACACACGCGCGCGCGCGCGCACTCTCTCTCTCTCTCACACAAACACACACACTCTCTCTCTCTCTCTCTCTCTCACTCACACACACACACACACACACACACACACACATACACACACACACACACACACACACACACACACACACACACACACGCACGCACGCACACTTCCATGGTTTACTTACATCTTTACCTCTTAGTCCAGTAGGTCCCGGGGTTCCTGAGAGACCCATGTTACCCTTTTCCCCTTTAAAGCCGTCGTTGCCCTAAAGAAACAGACATTGTTTTCAGTTTGAAACTATTCTTAATATTCCTAATACATGTCTATCAGTGCACTGACTTGGAATGATTACACTATTTTAACTTGTATGATACACAACACATTAAGCCCCTGAATACATGCTTATTGGAGCGTGTAAACATCCAAGTGCTAATCGAAGAATTATCCAGTCAAGTGAATATGCTATTGGCTCTCAAACACTTTGATAAATTAAATCTTAACGAGACTCCTACAGGAGTAACACTGGTACTGGAAATAAGTAGACTTAAGTGTCATACAGATGAAAGGTGGTGGAAGTAAAAACATATCCGACCTAGAAACACTCAGAGAGTGCAAACCTCCCCCAAGGAAGGACAGTCTCTCTCCTGTTTTCTCAGGATCAAAGCGACCTCATTACATTTTTTTTGCAAAGTTGTTCCCAAACAGCCATACGAACACTGGAAAAAGCATAACCTCCTCGGCGAAGATAATATAAATGCAAAATATCAGAGTGTACAATGTTGTTTATTAGGTAAAAATAGAACAACTTTACTGCCGTAGTGATATATCGGTGCGAGCAGTGATGGAGGAGGCCAAGCACTTTATGTCCACTGTCCAAATTGTTGGAGAATTCATTCATTCATGCTTGTTCATCACAATGTTGGCTGTTAGAAAACTCTATACGAATAAAATTAAATAGAATTGAAATTGTGTGATTGATAACATGACCAAGAACGACTTTATTTACCTTGGGTCCGGGTTTCCCTGATAATCCAACATTACCCTACGCATAAACACACAGTTATTTCTATACCAATTTAACCAATTGGATTTAGCTGACAGTCTAGTTTTTTACGACACTTACCCGTTCACCAGTCTCACCCTTAGGTCCTGGCTGCCCAGGAATCCCGAAACCAGGGCTGCCCTTTTACAAACACAGAAGCAGTAAGTCAATACACATTGTAGCTTGAAGCCTTTGTGAACAAAGTGATCAGCTGTTTACACAACCACAGCTTTACCTTTTCACCTTTGTCTCCTTGGACACCTTTATTTCCCTGAGGTCCAAAAGGTCCGACTGGGCCGATATCCCCCTGGACCATCGTGACAAAGCTTAAATTACTTATCACTGGTTTTACTAATAACCAACACAGGAATGCATGATAATGAATATGTTAACTGTATGTTGTGTTTGATCCTGTAACGAAACACCAGAGAGTCTATTAGTGGCACATAGAAATGAAAACACTGACAAGTTTCTAAATGGGGAAAAAAATGATAAATTCAAAACACAATATTTGAAGGAATTTGGTCCTGATCATTATCTGGCTGGGTTGCCTCCAGGATGCCTTCGAGGTGAAGTGTGTCAAGCATGGTGAGACACTTTCGTGGACTTTGGACACAGTTGTGAGATTTTATCTTGCGGTTGGCTTTGGGAATGGCTTGGTATACTGCAGAAAACCAAGGCCTGGGCACCTTTGCTTAAACTGCTGCCCTCGTGACCCAGATAATCAGCATCAGACAATTTTTCACAGTATCGATATTGTGTCATTATATTTCCCAGTTGTAGCATACAATTTTGGTTCTACCCAATCAAGTTTTCTCTGAATTCATTGTGAACCAATTACACTGCCCGGCCAAAAAACAAACAAACAAACAAAAAATCGCACAATGAATATGTTGTTGATCCGCCCGTATCCTCGGTTACAGCATGTAAAGGTCATGTCATTGTTTCAACAAACTTGAACAACTTAACATTTATTCTCACCCAGTGTTGGGTTCATTTCTCACCTGTGTCTTGAACTGATGAGGGGAAAAACTGAACCACTCCTTAAAGTCTTCTCCAGCACATCCCGAAAACTTTCACGAGGGTTAATATCAGGACTCTGGTTGGCCAATACCTATATGAAATGATTCCTCATACTCCCTGAACCTCTCTTTCATTATTCGAGCCCCCATTTTATATCTGAGCCATTAGGGAAGGAAAAGTGCATTGATGTGATAACCTGCACATTCAGTACATTCAGTACATTCAGATCATCAGCTGCATCGGTTTATTGCCGCATTAGTGTTGCTTTGATTAACATTAAACACTCTCCACGAATATATTACAGTTTTGACTTTAGTTTTGGCCGAGCAGTGTATATTCCAAGCATAACGTATAATTACCCAGAGTGCCGTGAAAATCAAGTGTACAACCAGAGCACTACATATGTGAATACAACACAAGTCCGACCGATTTCGTTTCAGCACCCTGTTTAATTATCAGGTTGGATAAGGGGCCATCCAACATTATATATAAATCTAAATAATAAAAACCATCATTTACTTGTAATATTTAAATATCTTTTTAATGCGAATGTATTTGTGGTTACTCTACAATTTGCGTCATTGTTTATTTAATAGTTGGTTACTACAGCATGTTTCCGGAGCTTTCAGTGCACATGAAGCTATGTGAACTCAGTCGGCTGTCTCCATAAATAGTGTTCTCCATATATAACTGTTAATATAATAAACAACTGGATATGAGAGAGAGAGAGAGAGAGAGAGAGAGAGAGAGAGAGAGAGAGAGAGAGAGAGAGTGAAAGAGAGAGTGTATGTGTGCGTGTGTGAGAGAGAGTGAGAGAGAGAGTGTGTGTGTGTGTGTGTTTGTGTGTGAGAGAGAGAGACAGAGTGAGAGAGAGAGAAGAGAGAGAGAGAGAGAGAGTGTGTATGTGTGTGTGAGCGAGAGAGAGAGACTGAGACAGAGAGCGAGAGAGAGAGTGAGTGAGAGAGAGAAAGAGAGAGACAGAAAGAGAGAGAGAGAGAGAGAGAGAGAGAGAGAGAGAGAGAGAGAGAGAGAGAGAGAGTGCACTTTCCGACACAGCGTTAGTACATTAAGCAGTTTGGTATACTAGTATAAGTGACTGAGTGTGATATTGTGAATGGGCAGCATGGCGGTCTAGTTAGCTCGTCCACCTCCCAGCAGGAAGTTCCTATGTTTCGCGTGCTGGGGTCGGCTCTGCGTATCATTATGGAGTTTGGATGTTCTCCCTGCGCGTGTCTGGGTTTCCTTCAGTTACTCGGGTTTCCTCCCACAGTCCAAACGCATGAACATTCGGCTAACTGTTTCCTGGCTGTGAATGTAAACGGTTTTGTGTGTGTGTGTGTGTGTTGGCTCCATAATAGCCTGACGTGTTGTCCAAAGTGTACCTCGCCTTTGCCCAGAGTCGGCACAAATGGGCTTCAGCCACCCCGCAGACAAACCTATTTTCTTCGGCCAAACCTTGACCTGAATTGTGTTGTATGTAAAACAATAGCAACAACAGAAACATCTATAGGTGTATTTGTAAATAGACCGACGGTGAGACACAAATGGCAGCAGAAGCATGAGTCAACAGCGCTGTATTACTGGTATCGCGCGCTTACTCATCGCTTCATAACTGGCAGTGCTGCGACATTACTGTCAGTCACCTTCATGCTCCGAGTGTACAACACGTCAAGTCAAACTTTTAATGAACATCACAAATCACACAGTTGAATGCTGCTGTGAATTGAGACCTCAATCAAAACTTTGTAATGGAGTGGAGGGTTTTTTGCAGTCACATTTATTGATGAGTAGACCTTTGGGAGATTTTAGTTTCGCACGAGTCTCCTGTTTGCCAATTAACAAAGTATGAATCATCATAGAGACGGCCATATTGCTCGCTTTTATCGATGGAGATGAAGGCATCCCACAGAAAAAAAAAAAAAAAGTAGCTGCCAGATTTGATTAAGTTCAAGGAAAAACAAGCGCAGTGTGCGTGGGAGCCTCCTACAGGTGGCCTACCTTCACTTCAGAGGCTCCATCATCTCTAGCCGGGTTGTATGTCAGTCAAATTTGTTATTAGTTTTGTAAATAACACACAAATACAATGTTATGTATACTATTCTTATTTCCTAATATAACACCCTCCTTACCCTTACACCCTTCTTCCCAGGGGGTCCAAGTATCTGCGTAAAAAAAGATTGAGAATGAGTATCCACTGATGTGAAAAAAATCGGTCTCATATGAGTGAATTGAAGTGATTTTGTAATGTTTTACGCCTTTAGCTGGGTCTCCTGGTGCTCCGTCGTGTCCCTGTGAAACAGAAGAAGATCTCATAAACCTTATACTTATCGGTCTGAGAAAGGTCTGATTATTATACTCGTTGGGTGGCATGGTGGCATAGTGGTTAGCATGTCTGTCTCACAGCAACAAGATCCTGGGTTTGAGTCCCAGGCTCGGCGAAAGCGTCTCTGTGTGGAGTTTGCATGTTCTTCTTGCTTGGGTCTGCTTGGGTGGGTTTCTTCACTCAGGTTTCCTTCCACATCTCAAAACTTTCAAATTAGACGAGTTGGCTGTTGAATATGGCCACTCGGTATGTGTTATGGTCTGTGTTTGGGGGGACTTTGAATGTGGCTGCTCTTCTAACTCTGTTTCTCCCCAGCGATGCAGGCTCCGGCGGAGGGGCGTGGTTCACCTATGCAGGCTGACTGCAGCGCACACACCTGATCCCACTCCCTAATCTACTACGCTATAAAGACAAGCAGCATGTTCACCTCGGTACCAGAAGATTGTCTCGCATCACGTCCCTGTTTCCTTGTGTTCTCTCTGGTTCCAGGTTCCAGCTCCATGTTCGACCAGTTTCCTGCACCTTAGTTTCCCAGAGTTTAATGTTTATTGTGTTTCGCTTCGTCACCAGTAGTTACCGTGTTTGCCTCCTGCTTGAGTGTTTCCCCTTTGAGTCTCTGTGTTATCTCACACTGTCTCCTGCATTTCTGGGTCCGGCTGAAAGTTCAGTACATCACAGTATGAGTGTTAATGGCTGTGTGTGCGTGTGTGTGCGCGTGTGTGTGTGTGTGTGTGTGTGTGTGTGTGTGTGTGTGTGTGTGTGTGTGTTGGCCCTGCAATGGACTGTGGAGTTGTCTAGGGTGCTTTGCCTTCACCCAGGGTCAGCTCAGATAGGCTCCAGGGCTCCCCACCACTCTAGTAGGATTAAGTGTTTGGTGAATGAATAAATGAATGAATGATACTCGTTCACAGTGGTGGGTCATCAGGGCCAGCAAGGCTTCGCTATCACTATCAGAAGCACTGACCTACATTTACAACTGACATTCTAGTATTTTTTTTACATTAAATTGTATTAATTTATTTCCACCATTCAATTCTCTTCATTTCGTAACATGTCTATTGGCTGCACTGCTTCCAGTACGTGTATGTGGATGATGTTAGATTTGTTTTGTCCAATCAGGTTTCAGCTTTTATGTGCTACCATGTCGGTCTGCTCAGGACCTTCAGAATCAGCAGCGCTGGCCGATTTCACTTAAACTATATTTGCGATGGTGCTGTATCTTTAACCAATCAGATTTCAGATTCAGCTCACTGGAACAGGTAGTGGGCCTACAATCCCGTCAGCATGTTTCTGCTCTCTGATTGGTTGGTCATGACAAAACTAGTTGAATAGTCTGTAGTGATCCACATACAATACATTTAAGTTAGAATTTTTTGACACTCATAATGGCTGACGGATTTGGAGAAATTAACCAGGTGTCGGACATTCTTAAATATCCATCTTCAAGGTGACCTTTTCCAGAAAAGCTTGGCATCGTAAGGAGAGGCCAATGAGGTGGAGGTAAGGTTTACACTTGTTACATTTAGCTGAGCGCCAAGTGATGCCATTCTCGGTTACCATCAGAAATGCGTGAAATGCCCCTCTCTCTCTCTGCAATGCCACAGCTTGTTATATCATGTTTTTGTATATTATTCATGGTTTGTATAACTGAAGAAGAAGCTGAGCTGGAAGGCAAAGCTCTCAATTTACCAACCAATTTCCTACCCTCATCTATGGTCATGACCGTTGATCAAAAGAACAAAATCGTGGGTACGAGTGTCTGAAATGAGCTTCCGTTGCAGGGTGGAAGGTGATATAAGGTGATAAGCTCGTCCAACCGGGAGGAGCTCGGAGTAGAATCGCTGCTTCTGGGTGGGCATCTGTTTAGAATGCCTCCTGAATGCCTTCCTGGTGTGGTGCTACGTTCATGTCCAACTGAGAAGAGACAACAGACCAGACCCAAAACACCCTGGAGAGACTTGGTCTCTTGGGTGGTCTGGGAATGCTGGAAGAGCTGGAGGAAATGGCTGGGGAAGGGGATGTTTGGGCGTGACTGCCTAGGCTGTTGCCCCCGTGAGTGGAAGTGGAAGATGTTGATGATGGTGTTGATGAGTCACACTTGTAGTTGTCTCACAACATTTTTGATGGCTTCTACCTCCCTTGTTGAGATCAGATTTTTTTGGATTAAAGCCTTCTCCAAGCGACAGTAACAAACCATACATCAGCCATTTTGATTCAAGCGTTATCAACTCAGACACAAAGAGTAATTTAAATAAAGTTATAAATAATGTGGATTTGTTCCAGGTACTTCGGTTTCCTCCCACAGTCAACATCATATTGATCTGTCTGTTCCAAATTGCCCCTAGGTGTATAAATGGTTGTATTTATGTAAGTCCATCAATAGGCTTGTGAGCTGTTCAGAGTGTACCCGCACTGTTTTCCCAGTGTCGGCTAAGATGAACTCCAGCCTCATCACAACCTTAGTAGAATTAAACTGTTCGACAAATAAGTGAGTGGGTGGTGTGCTTTGAGGTTGGCACGATGACATAGGGGTTTGCACGTCCACCTCACAGCAAGAAGGTCCTGGGTTTGAGTCTCAGGTTCTGAAGGGCGTTTCTGTATTGAGTCTGAATGTTTTCCTCATGTTGCCCTGTGATGGTCTGGCGATCTGTTCAGGGTGTGCCTTGTCTACGTGAAGAGTTGCTGAATTTGAGCCTTCCTGTGACCCGAATAGAATTATGCGGTTCAGGAAATGAATGCGTGAGATAGTGAAATATTTACCTTTGGCATATAAAAGGTCTGTCTGTCTTGTCTGTCTTCCTTTCGGCTTTTTCCCTTTTACTCGGGAGTCGCCACAGCGAATCATCTGATTCGCACGTTTGATTTGGCAGAGGTTTTTACGTCGGATGCCCTTCCTGTCACAACCCTCTTTTAGCAAGGGACAGAAACACGCTGACGGCTTTGCAGCTACTCTTTACGAAAGTCAGCAATGGTTCTTTTACATGCCTCTCACCATAGACAGTGACAGACATGGCCCGCCTTTGATAACCCAGTTAGCTGCACTGGGGGGGTGACAACCTTGTGGAGAGTGGGACTTGAACCCCCAACCTTTGGATCAGCGATCCAGCGCCCTATACCACTAGACCACCACTGCCCCCACCTTTGGCATATAAAAGGTAATTTTTTAAAATATAATAGGGCACCGATCCGTGCAGATGATAAGTCAGTGGAGCATAAACTTAAACACAGCAGAACATCAAAGAAATATGAATAATTAATACATAAATTAATTCATACACAGCTTGATAAATAAGACACATTGTGTACATGAGTGCTATCTAGTAGAGGGCGGAACGGTGGTGTAGTGATAAGCACGTCTGCTTCACAGCAAGAGGGCGCGGATTTGATTCTCAGCTCAGGCATTTCTGCGTTCTCCTCATGCTTGAGTGAGTTTCCTCTGGTTTCCTCCCACAAACCAAACCAAAACAAAAACAAGCGCAGTATGCTAATTGGCAGTTCCAAATCACCTCTAGGGATGAGTTTTGCGAGTGTTGGCCCGGTGATGGCCTGGTGAGCTGTCCAGGGTGTACCCACCCTTGCCCAGAGTCGGCTAACATGGCGGCCAGCCTCTCTGCGACCCTAATTAGGATTAAGCAGCTTAGAAAATGAACGCTGCGTAGCTAAGAAATTGAGTAAAACAAGCACACAGATGGTTGTTTAATGTTTAAATGTTTCAATTCGTTCATTCATTTTCTGAACCACTTAATCTAAAGGCAGAGAACACCCTGGACAGCTCGCCAGGCCATCGCAGGGTAGAAACACGCTGACGGCTTTGTAGCTCCTCTTGATGAAAGTCAGCAATTTTTCTTTTAAATGAACCTCACACCACAGACAGTGAGAGACATGGCCGGCCTTTGATGACCCAGTTGGGGGGGGGGGGGGGGGGCAGTGACATCACTTGAACCCCCAACCTTAGGGTCAGTGATCCAGCACCCTACCACCAGTCCACCATTGCCTTGGATAAATGTATTTTTTGATACCAAAAGTTGACATTCACCTTCTCACCCTTTGGTCCAACAGCTCCAGGCAGGCCCTGAGTTCAGAACAAACAGAATGTATGATCTCTTAAACATCATTAGTATTCAACAACTGCAAATGGCTTCAGGTGCTTTCGTGCTTAATGTGACACTGATTCAACTTCTCCTCTTCTTTTCTCTTACACCAAAGCCTGGTGTCGAGTCAGAAGTTCTGCGTGCGGAATTATTAATGGGCGGTACGACAGCTAACTGATCCACTCGTACGTGTAGTCAAAGTCAGTGAAGTTTCACATTCAACTCAGTCAAAGTTCATTTATACCCGTGAATTCCATCAGCAGAGTTAAAATGGGAAGATGAATAATTTATCATGACAATCAAGGATATCAAAACTCCTCCTCAAATTTTATCAGGGTGAAACCTCAACCAGGAATGTGAATCATTTTAATTAATGCAGATCAAGGGAAGATCGAGCCGAACTCAAACACAGGGATATATCTAATACAGATTGGGGGGGGGGGGGGGGGGTGTGATACAAATTCTTTCTCCTCACTCATCAGCTTCTTTAATTTCCCCAGAGTGGCCCAACTCATTCTCTACTAACAGCATGGCTGTATAACTGAAATAGCATCCAAGGGGCAGGCCTACTATAGAGATGATTGCAGAGGAAACATGACAAAAAAAAAAAAAAAAAGAAATAAGACATTACTGGGTGTCACTGATGTTCCCTGAACCCCCTCTTTGCCCAGTTTTCATCTCACTTAAGCCGGAGCCATTTACAAAAATAATTTACTTGCAGTGGTTACAGAACATTTGTAGACTCTTGTTTTTTTTGGTTGCCATTGGTTGGTATTTATATTCATGATAGATGCTTTTATTGATCACTGCTTATACATGGCTACAGGGTGGCATAGTGAGGGGCGGAGCTAGCACAGGGGGCCAAGCCTATTCCTGGTGATCTACCGTGCTAAATATTTTAACTCCAACCATAATGGGGCCGATTTGAGAAATCCAAACCTCACTTAAAGTCTTCATTTCCAGATCGTAAGTCTTAATTTGATGATTATGTGCTCAGGTGGACATAATTATGGTTGGAGTCAAAATATTTAGCACGGTAGATCACCAGGAACAGGATTGGGCACCCCTGGGTTAGGACGATCGCCTCACAACAAGAAGGATCTGGGTAGATTCCTGGGCTCGGGATATTTCTATGTGGAGTTTGCATGTTCTCCCCCGTGCTTGGCTGGGTTTCCTCCGGGTACTCCGGTTTCATCCTACAGTCTATAAACATGCACAGCAGGTTAATCAGCTGTTCCTAGTCTCGCCCAAAGTGTGAGAACTATCTGATTATTGCCTTAAGAAGTCCTTGATAAGCTAAAAAGGTGAGTTAGACCCACGTTGGAGATAAAACCTGCATGGAGGTTGATCACCAGGAAGAGTACTAGAGATCCCTGATGTATAATCAGTCAAAGTTCTTCCAGAGAACAAGATTGATATGAGGTCAAGACTTCACTTACTGCTAATCCATGAGGTCCAATGAGCCCGATATCTCCACGATCACCCTGTAACAGAGCGGGGGTTCCGGTTAGAAATCAGTCAAAAGTGATAGACGTCATTTATACAATTAATAAACTTTTCAAATTCTCAATGAGACTCGGGTCTACAGTTTTACCCACAATTCTTAGTGTTACTATAGTAGCCTTAGGCTTTTAGTTTTTACTATATTTGTCATCAACTTAGGTTTGTTTCTTCTATCTTAAGTTTGCACTGTTTACTGAAAATACTGACCGAAACTGTGAACTTCCCTTTGGGATTAATACAGTATCTACCCAATCTAATCCAATCCAATCTAATCTAATCTAATCTAATCTAATCTAATCTAATCTAATCTAATCTAATCTAATCTAAACATAAGGGCATCTGCCAAATGTTGTAAATGTAATCTAATCTAACTAAGTTTAATTGTCTTTTATTAATAACTCCAACAAAAAGAGTTTGTTTGTTGTTTGGCTCGCTGTTTAATTATTTGCAAATTTATGTAAAGGGTTATAAAAAGATTTAAATTATTTTCTTAAGAAAGGTGGATAACCCCCATTAACTTTTGGTAGTGATTCAGATTTAAAGATTCTTTAACATTGTAAGACAATGTGGAAATGTGCTATTATAGTTGGAAGCGTTGTGTACCGATTACAGCCCAATATTCCGACAGCCCGTTGTTCTGGCAGCTCTAAGTCTAACCCTAATCCACCGGATTTAAGCACGTTGCCTGTCCTATATGAGCACCGCTGTCCAGCCACCAGACTGTTGAAAACATGGAGCTGTTACCTGGGTACTTTGTTTCTTTCTTTTTTTACTCTTTTTTGTTGTTTTTTTGTTTTGTCTTGTTTTACAGTTGACTTTGGTTTGTGGCCTGAGAGTGCCCTTGTAGTTTTTTGTTTGTTATCAAGTTAACAACAAAAAGGATTTGAACAGATTTTAATGTATATTTAATTTATTTAATTGGTGATTGGGTTGGCAGTCTGGTAGTAAGGTGCTGGATTATCGATCCCAAGGTTGGGAGCTCAATCTCCACTGTCAACGATTGTCACTGCTGTCCCCCCAGTGTAGCAAACCAGGATATCAAAGACCGGTCATGTCTCTCATTGTCTGTGGTGAGGTTCAAAAGAACCATTGCTGACTTTCATCAAGATGAGCTACATAGACGTCAGTGTGTTTCTGCCCTGTGGTGGCCTGACATTGCCTCCAGCTTCCCTGCGACCACAATCAGGATGAAGCTGTTCAGAAAATGAATCGATGAATGATAATTGGAGGGGTGGAGTATGGGCGGGGTAAAACTACATTAGATTTTGGAAATAATCTAGATTGAATTTTGGATGCAGAAACTTTGAAAAGTTTTTTATTCTTCTTTCTTCTTCTTCTTCTTATTATTATTATTATCACTTGTAATAGTAGTAGTAGTAGTAGTAGCAGTATTGTGGGATTTTTTGAAAGTGAGGCATTACACCAGGCCCAGTGCAGTTTCTATTTTTTTGTTTGTTTGTTTGTTTGTTTTTTTGCTTCTATGGCAGAGGTTTGCACTCTGAGCGCTCTGGTTATTAATTAGTTTACCACTTAAGGTCAAGGTAAGGAGCACTTCTTGATAATCCTGTGCCTGGTGATAATATTGCGAGTGTCAGACTATAAAAGCATCCTGGAACATTTCTACTCCGTGTGCACTAATGTCCCCGGGCATGGACGTGTTTCTGCTTATGCGAAATCCACCTCACCTTCATTCATTTTCTTCACACAGCTGAATGAATGTCGTAGGATTCCAATTTTAATAGAATTTTCCAAAAACAAAATGAGCTTTCCTCTGTAACTGTAACTGAGAAGAATATACAACCCCTGGCAAAAATTATGTAATCACCAGTCTCGGGGATGTTCATTCAGTTGTTTAATTTTGCAGAAAAAAGCAGATCACAAACATAACACAAAACTAAAGTAATTTCAAATGGAAACTTTCTGGCTTTAAGAAACACTAAAAGAAATCAAGAAAAAAATGTGGCAGTCAGTAACAGTTACTTTTTTAGACCAAGCAGGGGGAATAAATTATGGAATCACTCAATTTTGAGGAAATTAATATGGAATCGCGCTGGAAATTTCCATTCCAAAAACTAACACCGCATCAGATTAGATCTGCTCATTAGTCTGCAGTTAAAAAGGAGTGATTACACCTTGGAAAGCTGCTGCACCAAGTGGACTGACATGAATCATGGCTTCAACACGAGAGATGCCAGTTGAAACAAAGGAAAGGATTATCAAACTTCTTAAAGAAGATAAATCATCTAATCTGATGCAGGTGTTAGTTTTAGGAATGGAAATTTACAGGCTGATTCCATATTTTTTCTCAAATTGAGTGATTCCATAATTTATTCCCCTTGCTTGGTCTAAAAAAGTAACTGTTACTGAGTGCCACATTTTTTCTGGATTTCTTCAAGTGTTTCTTAAAACCAGAAAGTTTTGTGTCATATCTGTGATCTGCCTTTTTTTCTAAAATATTAAACAACTGAATGAACATCCTCCGAGACTGGTGATTCCATATTTTTTGCCAGGGGTTGTAATCGTTTGGGTAAATGATGAGTCTGTACATTACCTTTTCTCCTCGTTCCCCTTTCAATCCTCTTTTTCCCTAAACACAGACAACAGAAATATAAGAAGTATAAACAGAAGATTGAAATTTAAGACAGAATGGTTTCTGTACATACCCTCAGGCCACTCGATCCGGTCAGTCCTTGAATTCCTTGTTCACCCTGAGAATGTGCCAATTTTTTATCTAAATGTACTGCTGAATTCACTATATAAACACAGCATTTGATGAACTGATGACTACAAGTTTACCTTTATTCCCTCTATTCCTGGGAGCCCCATATTGCCCTGAAACCAGCAGAAAAGACCTTTTAAAGCAACACTACATATCAACATTGTATCTTTACCTGCGATTATTACAGTACGAACCTTTTCTCCAGGAAAGCCCTGTAGACCTTGGACACCAGGGACTCCAACTCCATTTTCTCCCTGCATCAAACCAAGAACGAATAAATAAACCTGTGCTCTTTTTCCACCAGACAAATGCAGACTGAAATCCCTGTGCTATCATGTCTAAGTGCCAACACTGAATGAAGTAAGTCTGATCTGAGGTCTAAGAGGAAGATCATGAAGTGAGGAGGGAAAACAAAAGGTGCTGGTTCTAACAAGTATTTTGGGATTGAACCTTTATGTCTGTTCTACATTATTAATACTCACTTTTTCACCTTTCTCTCCAGGAAGTCCAGGATTTCCATCCACTCCTATTGGTCCAGGTAAGCCTGACTGACCCTTCCATCCCCAGAAAAAAAAAATTGAATTTTAAATGATTTAGTGTACTGTACTTTAAACTAAATGCACATTTCGTGGCTTGGACAGAAATAGTACAGTGTAATGTTTTGTTGGACTGTCTTTAGTCTCGATTACACCACATAGTTTCCACCACATTTATTTCCAAACAGTGTAGGGTTCATTTCTCACCAAAGTCTTGAATCAATGAGGGGAAAACTGAACCCCTCCATAAAGTCTTCTAGCACATCCCAAAAACTTTTCATAGGGTTAAGGTTAGGACTCTGGGGCGCCCATACATATGTGAAAATGATTCCTCATGCTCCCTGAACAACTCTTGTATTATTTGAGTCTCATTTCGTGCCATCAAAGAGAAGAAAAAGTGCATTGATGTGATAACCTGCTTATTCAGTACATTCAGATCATCAGCTGCTTCATTTTATTGCCACATTAACATTGCTGAGCCTCGACCGGCACAACCAGAGCAACAATGCCATGGAAATTACACGGATAAAGAAGATATCACGGATAAATGCACTTCATGAAAATATTAGAGTGCAAGATTTTTATTTATTTATTTTTCAATTTATGATAGTTTAGTTACACCATAGGCTGACACAGTAAATATATTACTAGTATATTATAAATATAACATTTGCCATATAAGGACAATACAAAGACAATTCACATTTATGTACACTGAAATGATGAATGTAATACTACCTATTCATGATGAAATTGGAAATAAGAGGTATTAAAATCAAAGATTACCGTATTCGATGTGATAAGCACCCAGGATGCTTAAAAATTTGGCGTGGGTGGGCGCTTATTAAAATTATTACCAGCGGAGTGGAACAGTAAGTGCTTATTATCATAGAGGTGGAAAACATGAATAATAACAGGACAATAAGAGTTTTACTGGTACTGTATTTGCGTTATTCATTTTGTAGTATCAACCAAATTACTTACATGACAGCTGAAAATAAACAGAAAACAGCATAATTAGAAAAAAAAAAAAACTTTAATTTTCCCTCCCAGTGCTCTTCCTTTAAATATTTTCCCTCAATGTAAAATCGAGCCAATCAACATGAATGTCAACTTTAGCACATGTTACATTGGACCAATCAACACAAAGGTCAACTTTAGCACATGGCAAGTTGAAAAGCACATAGCCAAGAACATCTTTAAATTTATGAAGTGAGTGATCAGGAGAATCGGGTGAAAAATACTCATCATCACTTTCTGATAGGTTCATATCTGGCTCATCGCTCCAATTATTCAGAGCATCCCATAGTTTTTCTGTAGCAGGTTCTAATCGTTCATCGATTGTTGGACATTTACCAAGAGAATAGCAAAATATTTCTCTGTTTTTTAAAGCACAGCGGAACGATCAAATGTGTTGTTACTGATGAACATTATACATATTCCCCAGTGATAGGGGGTCTTGAAATACCGTGTAAACTCAATTTTACAGGCAGTGAACGCCTCATTTTACTGTTACAGAGACTGATCGATCAAAATTGGTAAGTTCAAAAACTTGGGGGGGGGGCGTTTATTGGAGCAGGGCGCTTATTACATCGAATACGGTCATGATTGTTTACAAATATATGCAGAAGAAGAACTAACATTTTCTCCAACCTCCCCCTTCTCTCCTTTGGGTCCAGGTTTCCCACGTGGACCCTGAACCAAATAAATAAATAATTACCATTATACACATCTTAGAAATTGTTAAATGATGGTATATTTCTGGGAAATTAACTCACTTTAATGCCAGGCTCTCCAGTCTCACCCTGTGAAGATATAAAACAGAATCATAACATTTCATTTCTAAAGCCTTGTGACTTTCAGGCCTGCATTTAATCCTCGCTGTTGTATTTAAATAAAACATTGTCATACAAATGCTTTCAATAGTTACCTTGGTGCCTGCTTTAATAAACACACACTAGCTTAGGCAGCTCTTGTTAATTAGCTGATTAAAGCACTGGCACACCCATGTTTTCTTTACATCTACAAAAAAATGTATCTTAAAGTAGACATATATAAGTATAACAGATTGCTGCTATGAGAAGCATCATTAGCTAAAGCAATAAAATTTAAATAAATTAATTTCTAAATTGATATTTGTCAAGCAAACAGTTACACAGTGATCACTGGACTCATTTACATTGGATCGGTTGTAATGACAGAATAAATCCCTTCAGAGATATTCAGGGTCACTCCAGTACATGTTGGGGTTTCCATCAGTTCCTAAAAATTTATCTTGAGATGATAACTCGGTTGCTGTACATTATGCTGGCTGTGTAGTATAAGACGCCTTACGAAAAATACTATATTAGAATATATACAAATGACTCACGAGTTTAATCTGTTCCAAGGGCAAGCTCGTAAGCCGAAAAGTTCGTTAGATGAAACATTGGTTCACATAAGAAATAACAGAAAACCAATTAATCTGTTCCAACTCCCTCCCAAACTCATATAACCTGCCACAAACACGTATATTTGACCTAATCTTCTTCTTCTTCTCGTTTCGGCTGTTCCCTTCAGGGGTCACCACAGCGAATAATCTGCCTGCGTCTCACCCTATCCTCTGCATCTTCTTTTCTTATATCAACTACCTTCATGTCCTCCTTCACCACATCCATGAATCGTCTCATTGGTCTTTCTCTAGGTCTTCTGCCTGGTAGTTCCAACCTCAGCATCCTACTACCAATATACTCACTATCCCTCCTCTGTACATGTCCAAACCATCTCAATCTAGCCTCTCTGACTTTGTCTCCAAAACTTCTTACATGTGCTGTCCCTCTGATGTGCTCAGTCCTGATCCTATCCATCCTCGTTACTCCCAAAGAGAACCTCAACATTTTCATCTCTGCTACCTCCAGCTCTGCCTCCTGTCTTTTCCCCAGTGCCACTGTTTCTAACCCATACAACATTGCTGGCCTCAACACCGTCTTGTATACTTTTCCTTTCATTCTTGCCAATAGCCTCCGATCACACATCACACCGGACACTTTTCTACAACCATTCCAACCCGCCTGCACACGCTTCTTCACCTCTTTTCCACACTCTCCATTGCTCTGGACTATTGAGCCTAAGTACTTAAAATCCTCCACCTTCTTTATCTCTGCTCCCTATAACCTCACCGTTCCTCCTGGGTCCTTGTCGTTCACACACATGTATTCTGACTTACTGAGGCTAACCTTCATTCCTCTCCTTTACACGGCATACCTCCACCTCTCTAGATTTTCCTGCACTTGTTCTCTACTCTCACTCCAGATCACAATGTCATCTGCAAACATCATAGTCCATGGGAAATCTTGTCTAACCTCGTCTGTTAGCCTGTCCATCACCATAGCAAACAGCAAGGGGCTCAGAGCTGACCCTTGATGCAGTCCCACCTTCACCTTGAACTCTTCTGTCACACCGACAGCACACCTCACCACTGTCTTACATCTCTTATCCATGTCCTGCACCATTCTAACATACTTCTCTGCCACTCCAGACTTCCTCATGCAATACCACAGTTCCTCTCTCGGCACCCTGTCATATGCTTTCTCCAGATTCACAAAGCACAATGCAGCTCCCTCTGACCTTCTCTGTACTTCTCTATTAACATCCTCAAAGCAAACACTGCATCTGTGGTGCACTTTCTTGGCATGAAACAAAACTGTTGTTCACAAATTCTGAACTCTGCTCTTAGTCTAGCTTCCACTATTCTTTCCCATAACGTCATCGTATGGCTCATCAACTTTAACCCTCTGTAGTTGCCACAACTCTGCACATCTCCCTTGTTCTTAAAAATGGGCACCATCACACTTCTCCATTCCTCCGGCATCCGCTCACTCTCGAAGACCTTGTTGAATGTTCTTGTCAGAAAATCTACTCTACCTTTTTAGACACTTCCATACCTCCATCAGTATGTCATCAGGACCAACTGCCTTTTCATCCGCTTCAATGCCATCCTCACATCACCCTTACTAATCTTTGCTACTTCCTGGTCTTCAACGGTCACCTCTGATACTGTTTTTTTCTCTCTCATTTTCCTCATTCATCAGCTCTTCAAAGTACTCTTTCCATCTTCCCAGCACACTTCTGTGATCAGTCAATATATTTCCCTCTCTGTCCTGTAATTTGCTGTACATCTTTCTCATCTCTATTTCTCTGCTGTGCCAACCTGTATAAATCATTTTCTCCCACCTTACTGTCCAACCTATCATACAAGTCATCATATGCCCTCTGTTTGGCCTTTGACACCGTCATCCTGGACACCACCATCCTATGCCTTCTGGCAACACTCTCACCCATTACTACTTTGCAGTCACTGACTTACTTCAAATTACCTTATGCTCCTGTCTCTTCCGGAAGAAAGTATTCACCACAGCCATTTCCATTCTTTTTGCAAAATCTATCAACATCTGTCCTTCTGGATTCCTGTCCTGGATACCAAACCTGCCCATCACTTCCTCGTCCCCTCTGTTGCCTGCACCAACATGTCCATTGAAGTCTGCACCAATGACCACTCTTTCACCTCTGGGGGTACTCTGCATTACTTCATCTAAGTCACTCCAGAATCTCTCCTTCTCTTCTAGCTCACATCCTGCCTGTGGGGCATAAACACTAACAACATTGAGCATCACACCTTCAATTGCTAACTTGAGACTCATCACTCTGTCTGACACTATTTCCACTTCTAGAACATTCCTAACCAACCCCTCCTTCAAGATGACTCCTCCATTTCTCTTCTCATCCACACCATGATAAAACAGCTTAAACCCTGCTCCTAAGCTTCTAGCCTTGCTACCTTTCCACCTGGTCTCCTGAACACACAGTATGTCCACCTTCCTCCTCTGCATCATGTCAGCCAGCTCTCTACCTTTTTTTTGTCATAGTTCCAACATTCAATGTCCCTACTCTCAGTTCTAGACTCATGCCTATCCTCTTTTCTCTCTGCCTACAGACACGCCTCTCCTCTCCTTATTCAATCAACAGTAGTCCAATTTCCACCAGCACCCTGTTTGTTAACAGCACTGATGGCGATCGTTGTTAACCCGGGCCTCGACCGATCCGATATGAAATTCATTTTTATGATTCGCATTTCAATTTTTGGCACAAATTTTACACCGGATGCCCTTCCTGGCGCAACCCTCTGCATTTATCTGGGCTTGGGACCGGCGTGAGAATGAATACTGGCTAGTGCCCCCCCACACACAGCTGCATTATAATTTCGGCTATTGAAGATAAACATGTAAAAACAATAAATATTTAATAATAATAATAATAATAATAATACATGTACATTAACATTAATAATAATTAATAATGAATAATAATAAAACAAGAATAAACAATAAGTCAACTAATCTTTCCGATCATCGACTGCGGCAAAGATGTCACATTGGCAGGCATGAGGTGGTGCGTAACAGAGGAGAAGGAGAATTTTGTGTGTGTGCAAGCTACAAATGCAAGAAAGAAAAGACTTGTGGTGAGCTCTTACAAGGCAGGTGTTTCTCAAATAGTGGGGCTCGTTGTGATGGCAGGGGGGTGCATATGACCCTGGAGAGTATGTTTTTTTGGCTTACTGTACTAGAACTAAGTATAATTGCGCATCCAGTACAGTAGTTGGCAGTGGCGCTCTCATTGTAGGGTTATGGCATAGGGGAAAAGCACCAAGCAAACTATATGAAGTGCAGTAAACACTATTTATAGTTGTGTGTGGGGTGCTGGGAGGTGGGGGGTGGGGGGGCATGAAATGTTTGGGGTTTTTTTTGCTTCCTAGAGGGGGCATCAAAGAAAATAATTGAGAAGTGCTGCACAAGGTGCTTTCGCAACGCAGAAGAATACGAGGCTAATCAGCCCAGAAAGCCATTTCCCGAGCAGAGGTCGTAAATCAAAATAAATTTTCTGGTCAGATAGGGCAGATTTTTGGTGGATCGAAGCTTGTATCATGGAAAATTCGTTATAAAAGGCACTTGTAAGTCAAGGTAAATTCATCCTCATTAATTTTCTAAGCTGTTTAATCCTAATTAGAGTTGCAGGGAGGCTGGTGCCTATTTCAGCCGACTATGGATAAGGGTGGGATGCACCCCGAACAGTTCACCAGGCCAACGCAAGGCATACATACAACACACATACAACCATTCACATTCACACTCTCACCTCGGGGCAAGTTGTAACAGCTAATCAACATACTGTGTGTGTTTTTGGACCAATAGAGAAAACTGGAGTAGCAGAGTTTTACTTGTTCCATAAATTCCCATTTGTTTTTAACGAATAATTGTAATGTTTGACATCCTAAAAGCTGCCCAGGCAGTTTAAATCCCTCTCCTTTAACCTATTGACTAAAATTGCTCAAGTTTAAATAAATTACCTTTATGGAAACGCCAGGAATACCAGATGGTCCGGACTGCCCTGGGAGTCCTGGAGGTCCTGAGACCCCTGGCACACCTGGAGGCCCCTGAGGACCCTGTTATAAAAAAAGTATACGGAAAAATTTACAAACTGTGATTAATCAATTATGATTCTAACAATAAAATTACACAAAAAATGTGCAGGAGAATGCGATATATACTAGAAACCAAAGAAATCAGTTAACTTAAATAAACATACTGATGATCCGGGCTCTCCTTTACGTCCTGGAGCAACATCCATGCTTCCTATCACATAGCCAGGTTCTCCCTGCAAAACAATTCCATCCACATTATTTGTAAGTGTACAAATTTAATGTTTATAAGCTATCTGTCCAGGTGAGTAAAGGAATGAAGCTTACCTGACCGGGCTAAGCATTGTTGCTGCATAATGCAGTAGCACACAGATCTGATACGGATTTCAAGGCATCATATCAACAAAAGTCTCACAGTTATTACAAACCACCGTGATTGTAGATCACAAGACAAAAGATTAATTTGAGTCTCGCAAATATAGTTAATATATTCAAGCATGATGAAACTGTGTGACGCAAGTAGAAGAGTTACTGCATGTATACTACACACTGTGTCATATATACTGGATCAATAATGAATGAGGGCAGCAATTACCGATTCCAAGGTCAGGGGTTGAAGCCGCACTATAACCGGGTTGTCACTGCTGCCTCCCCAGTGCAGCTAACTGGGTTACCAAAGGCTGGCCATGCCTCTCACTTTCTAGGGTGGGAGGTTCAAGAAAAAGATCCATTGCTGACTTTCGTCAAGAGAAGCTGCATATCCATCAGCATGTTTCTGCCCTGCGATTGCCTGGTGAGCCATTGGGGGTAGTCTGCCCTCGCCCAGAGTCAGCTCAGATCGGTGCTAGCTTCCCTGTGACCATAATAAGGATTAAGCGGTTCAGGAAATGAATGAATGAAAAGGTCTATGAACATCTGTAGATGTCTACAGATTGGATAGTTTACATCACAGCACTTTGCTGTGTAGTGCTGGGCTCATGGTCAGGGGGTAGTGGGTTCAAATCTCAGTTAGAACCCATTGTTGATTAGAGAAATTAACAGGAAAAAAATTAGAACGTCATTTTCACTAATTGGTTTCACATGGTTTGTGGCTCGCCACTTATAAGCGCAAGTAATGTTCTGCTCTTCGTTTCCACTAATTAAAAAGTTGCTCGAGCCAAGATTGGTTCTGCCTTCCAATTTTTAAAAGTCTCTCTTACCATCATGTCCTCTCCAGATTCTTTTGTTTTGCATTGCTCATGATTTACTTTCTAACTTCTTTTAATTTTTTTTATTACAAAACATTCTGACGCATGAATTTTGTAGCTGCTGAGATGAAACCGTGTTCTCATATTCCAGTCTCTTTAGAAATCATTGCTACTCACTGTATTTACTGCAGCTAAGTCTAAAAACCATTTCAGTAAATTTAAATTGCATGTGAAGCCATAGAAAAAAAGCCTCTTCCATTTTAGAGAACTTTAACAATGTCTGCTGCCATTTTCAGATACGTAACAGGAAACATTACGATGCTTTGCCAGTGATCCAATTAACATCTGTCCACAGGCTGTATTTGTACTTTCTTAAAGTGAAATGCACTGAACATGTGTATATTTTCATTATCAGGTTGTTTTTAACTTACAATTTCAAATTTGCAATCTTCTGAATCTGTCTGATAGTTTGCATTCGCCAGTTTGAAAAGGTTGCTGTTTCACTCTTTAACTCTTATTAGTTCATGAATCCCTGAGTTGATATCAGGGTTGAACCAAAAGTAATGGAAAAGTTGCCATAACATTTTAATGACACACACTGTTCAAATTATGCATGTCTGTAGAACAACCCTTCCACAATAATAACTCAAATAATCCTTCATTTCCATAGCAGGTCCCTCACCAAGGTCCGTTTGACAGTGTGGTGGCTGACTGCCCAGGGGCACAGGTTACCTTTATGTCTGTCCTCCTTCTGGTTCTCTCTCTTTTAGCTATGCTGCCATAACTAGTCATGCCGGAGTCCCTGCTGCACTCAGCAAGAATACATTCTTCTATTTCCATTTTTCCATTACACTATTATGAGTAAACCTAACAACTCTCTCTCTCTCCTATCTCTCTCTCTCTCTCTTTCTCTCACTCACTCTCTCTTTCTGTCTGTCTCCCTCTCTCTCTCTCTCTCCTTCTCACTCTCTCACTCTCTCTCTCTCCCCCTCTCTCTGTCTGTCTCTCTCTTTCTCTTGCTCTCTCTCTCTCTCTCTCTCTCTCTTGCTCTTGCTCTCTCTCTCTTTCTCTTGCTCTCTCTCTCTCTCTCTCTCTCTCTCTCTGTCTATCCCCTCTCTCTCTCTCTGTCTATCACCCCTCTCTCTCTGTCTATCCCCCCTCTCTCTCCCTCTCCCCTCCCTCTCTCTCTCTCTCTCTCTCTCTCTCTCTCGCTCTCTCTCCCTCTCCCCCTCCCCCTCTCTCTCTCGCTCTCTCTCTCTTGCCCTCTCTCCTCCCCTCTCTCTCGCTCTCTTGCTCTCTTCCTCTTGCTCTCTCTCTCTCACTCACTCTCTCTCTTTCCCTTCTCCCCTCTCTCTCACACACACAGACACACACACACGCACACATTCTTTCTCTCTCTCACTCTCTCTCGCTCTCTTTCTCTCTCTCACTCTCTCTCGCTCTCACACACACACACACACACACACACACACACACACACTCTCTCTCTCTCTCTCTCTCACACACACACACACACACACACACACACACACACACACACACACACACACACACACACACTCTCTCTCTCTCTCTCTCTCTCCCTCTCTGTCTGTCTTCTTCTCATACTGTTTAAAGTGCCTTCCTCTTCTCCCTTCTCTTCTTCCCTCACTCTCTCTCTCTCCCTCTCTCTCTCTCTCTCTCTCTCTCTCTCTCTCTCTCTCTCTCTCTCTCTCCCTCTCTCTGTTTTTGTTGAGGTACACATTCTCCTTCTGCGATGCCGGTGATCCTGATTGTTCTGTTTACTGTGTTCTGTGGTCTGTCCTGGTGTGCTGATGCTGGCCAGAGTTCATCTTGGAAGCCCATCCTTCCTGCTGATGAAGAACTAAATGGACCCAGATTGTGCGCTAACAGGCTCTGAACAGAACTGCTGGTGATATCAACCCTTTTCCCGACAATTATTTGGGACTTACATTTTGGACCGTAATGAATTTCTCACTCTCTCTCTCTCTCTCTCACACACACACACACACACACACACACACACACACACACATGTATATAGGGATCCCTCACTACTTTGCGCTTCAATTCATGTGGCTTCAGTGTATCAAGTTTTTTTTGGTTGTTTTTTTTTTTTTTTATTTAAATATTCATTGAATTAAAATGCCACAAAACAAGGCCAATTATGCAAAAAAAAAAAAAAAAAAACTTAAACAAACACAAAACAAAAACAACCCAAAACTTAACATCAAAACTAGTTACATTTCTGTGACGTGTGCATCTGAATGTATGCACATGCATGTGCGTGCGTGCATGCATGGATCTGTATGTGTGTGTGTATTTATATTTTCTTTACATCTAATGCATTATTTTTGAATGCTTAATTGTTGTTATTATAAGCATTTATAGCATTGAATATGTATTTATTGATATTATATACACATACATGTACCTACATGTCAGTCAGGGTGGTGGGTGGTGGGGGGTGATTCTACTTCACGGAATTCGGTGGTCACGGGGGGATCTTGGTATCAATTAACCGCGGAAAGTGAGGGAGCCCTATATATATATATATATATATATGAACAGTAATAGAGAAATTGTGCAAACTTTTATAATACTTTTTGTGCTCCCGAGTGGCACATCGACAAGGTATGTGACTTGTATAAGGCAAGTTAATGGCAAAAATAAGAGTATGCAGACATTAAACTTACAAATCAGGTATAAATGAGTGAACTTCTGAATAAAATAAAAGTAGGTACAAAATTCTGTTTACATACATCTAACAAACACAAGTCTGATTATCCATATGAAATAAAAGAATACCATGCCATGTATTCATATGCGAACTAGTTCAGTATTATAAACGAAATACAAGGAGTTCATATGACTTTTTCACATTACTTATGCAGGTTTTATGATCTTTCCACTTGCACACGTTTAAACACTTTGTAACTTAATAACACTATCCTTTATAGTTAAGTATTTGGACTTTCGAGTGGCACATCGACAAGGTATATGACTATTAACCCAGAGATCACAAGATCAAATCCAGGTTAATGCACAGAGCTGTTCGTACCAGGAGTCCATGGGAGCAGATTGGTCGAGATCTCACAGGAGGAAGGGATGACATACGCTAACTTCCCGGTCACTTACAGCGATCGCCAGCAATTACAAGAATCTGTGAGCTCATTTGTATGAGGTGGTGAATAGCACTTTCCCTCCAAGTGAGTTACAAAGCCCAAAGCCCCTAAATATGCATGCGTCGCAGTTTGAAAGGAGGCGTGAGGCTAGCATTGCAACTCACAAATGGGGCGTGTGCATGCTTTCACCCTTCCCTGGCTGGTGGTGATCATGTGATATGGAATGTGGGAATAATGATGGAATAAATAATGGGTGGGAGTTTAATATGACTAAATTAGGAGGGAAATGGTGAAAAAACCCCACTATCCCTGAGAAAGTTAGATTCACCTTCACCGATTTTTTGCTACTTGCATAAAATTTTCTCAAACAATGGTGACATCTTTTGAAAGACACTAGCTTCAGCTTTCAAAAGAACATTTTGAGAGCATAATTTTCATCCAAAGCTTGCTTTTAATATAAAATATACTCATGGATATTTAAATATATTTTTCGGATAGTTTTAATGTCCAATGAAGTGTCTATTATTTTTTAAATTTATTTCTAAAGTTGTTTCAGTACTGGGTTGTGTCAGAAAGGAAATCCGACGTAAAAACCTATGTCAAATCAAACGTGCGAATCAGATGATTCGCTGTGGCGACCCCTGAAAAAGGGGAAAGGCGAAAGAAAAAGAACTCGATTGTGAAAAGACCGATTACCACATTCATCAAGTGAAAGCCAAAAAAAGAATTAAAATGGAACAAGATGTTTAATATTTCTACCATATTTCTAAGGATTATGATTATGGTTCAGTTTCTTAAATTTGTTTGAAATACCATCTATTTACACTATGAAGACAAGTAAAACTTACTCTCTCCCCTCGATGACCTTTTGGTCCAGTAATGCCAGGCGGTCCCTGAAAGCATATTATAACAATCATCATTAAATGGAACTAAAACATTCTTCCACTATGTCCTCAAACTGTTGAGTGGATGCAGTAATAATGTGTAGAACATAGCAGGAACACAGTAGATGCTAATACGGGTATGGCATGGCATATTCGAGGATACATGGACGAACTGTGGACATGTTACACAGTAAGAGCTTGATCAGAATTTATTGACAATGACACTGACGTAACCTCGTATGGACTTTACTTGTGTAGTACATGCATGTTGAAAGCAGATGTGGACAGGATAAAGCTTGCCTCACAAAGCAAAACCACAGCACATGGTGCAGAATTTATAAGGACCATTCAGATGCACTGAGAATGTGATAAGCATGTAATTGGTTATTCTTGGAATGCAGTAAGATCACATGGGATGTGGCATTGCATGTGATCATGTAGGTGGTAAGAAATTACTGGGAACATGTGAGATTCAGTGAGAACCTGGGATGGATATAATAAGGATGTAGTGTGAATGTTAAAACTAAACCTCCCACCCGACCTCCACCCACTCAGTCTATACATGGCTACACCTTCATGGGCTGAGTGTGACCAGACAGACAGATAGACACATAGATAGATAGACAGATTAATAATTCCTCATTTCAAATTTTAGGTGATTCCGATTTACATGGACTTATTTAATTAAGCCTGGGTTAAAAACTCTGTCTGGAGTCTGCACATTCTTTCCGTGCTTGCATGGGTTTCTTCCAGGTACTCGGGTTTTCTCCCACAGTCGAACGGCATGTACATCAGGCATTGCATCCAAGTGTGAGTATGGGTTAAAATGATTGTGTGTGCCCCAATGCAGCCTACTGAGTTAACAAAGGCCGGCTATGGCTTCAGAAAGGTACATCGACAAGTTGTGTGTGACTATTAACCCAGAGATTCAGAAATTTGGACCGAGAGTCCACGTTCGAGCTCTCACGAGAGGGAGGGATGGTATATACTGACTTCCTTGTCTCTCAGAGTGATCATCAGCCAAATCAAGGGTGTCTGTGAGCTCATTCATACAAGGGGAGGATAGCGCTTTCCCTCCGAGTATGTTAGACCGTCAACAAAGCGTGGGGTGGCTAGTATTGCACAATATGGAGGGAGGCGTGTGCACGCTTTTGCCCTTCCCTGGTTGGTGGTGATCATGTGATCGGGAATGCAATACCCGATGGGTAAGAATTAGATACGATTAAATTGGGGGGGGGGTTTAAATCATTCTTTTTAATAAATCAAAGGCCGGCCATGTGTCTCACTGTCTGTGGTTAGAAACATGTAAAAGAACCATTTCTGACTTTCGTTAAGAGTAGGCTGCCCTGTGTTTCTGCCCTGCACTGATCTGGCAAGCTGTCCAGGATGTACTATGCCCTTGGCCAGAGTTGGCTGAGATGGGTTTATTTAATTAATTAGGATTAATTACGTGATTCAGAAAATGAATAAGTGAATAAATGAATGGTTGTGTGTGTTGGCACCATAATGGACTGGAGACCTGTTCAGGGTGTACCCTGCCATCGACCAGAAATGGTTGAGACAGGTTCCAGCCTTATAGGACTCAATAGCTCAAGCAAATAAACAAATGAATGAATCAAGAACATATGTTGTGATGAGATATTTACCGTATCTCCAGGAACACCAGGAGAGCCCTGTGAAATAAATAGTCAGCCGTAATCAAAGTAAAAATTATATAATATTTATATCTGATGTGATTGGTCAGGGTTTTACCCTCAGTCCAGCAGAACCAGGAGGTCCAGTTCGACCGGGTCTTCCTGGTACCCCAGGAATTCCATCTGTCCCAGGGAGACCCTATAAATAATTTAATAATTGTTATAATCTCTGTTATTTTACTAAGAAAATGCTTTGTTTAGATTCAGTAGAGTTATTTAATTGTATTAAATAGGTTTGCATTGATTTTATTTATTTATTTATTTTTTAATTCATATGACCTGGTGGCTGGTGGTAAGATGCTGGATCACTGATCCCAAGGTTGGGGGTTCAAGCCCCACTCTCCACGGGCTGTCACTGCTGTCCTCCCAGAGCAGCTAATTGGGTTATCAAAGTCCGGCCATGTCTCTCACTGTCTGTGGTGAGAAGTTCATGTAAAAGAACCATTGCTGATTTTCAACAAGAGTAGCTGCATAGCCGTCAGCCTGTTTCTTCCCTGCGATGGCCTGACAAGCTTTCCAGAGTGTATTCTATCCTCGCTCAGAGTTGGTTGAGATGGACGCCAGCCTCCATACGACCCTAATCAGGATTAAGCAATTAAAAAATCTGTTCATTTTCTGTAATCGCTTAATCCTAATTAAGGTCGCGAGGAGGCTGGCGCCCATTCCAGCCGACTCTGGGCGAGGGCAGAGTACACCCTGGATGCCTTGCCAGGCCATCGCAGGGCGGAAACATGCTTACAGCTTTGCAGCTACTCTTGTCGAAAGTCAGCAATGGTTCTTTAACATGAACCTCCATCATAGACAGTAAGGGACATGGCCGGCCTTCGATAACCCAGTTAGCTGCACTGGGGGGACAGCAGTGACAACCCGTGGCGAGTGGGGCTTGAACCCCCAACCTTACGATCAGTGATCCAGCACCTTTACCACCAGGCCAACTAACAACTAACAAACTACCACACAATCTGGTAATTATAATCTCTGAACAGAATAACCATTAAAAAAGTCACTACAAAAAGACTGCACATGTGTGATATTAAGGTTTGGCACATGGTATACTCACCCGCTCTCCTTTCTCCCCTTTAATCTTTAAGGTGAACGGATCATATTCAACACCGTCGACCTTTGGGCGCTGTGAACCAGATACAATCGCAAGTTACGAGTGAGATCAATAGAAGAATAAATCCAGATCCAATTAATAATCATGTCTGACTTACCAGACCACCGTGTCCGGATGCATCCCCCTAGAAATTGACAAATAGGCACAGTACATTATTATTAATTCATTAATTTTCTACACAGATTAATCCTAATTAGATTCACGGGGAGGCTGGCACCCATCTCAGCCGACTCGGGTCGAGGGCGGGGTACACACAGACCCACACACATACAACCATTCACTCTCACACCTAGAGGTGATTCAAAACAGCCAGTTAGGGTGCTGTGCATGTTTCTGGAAACCAGAGCACTTGGATGAAACCCAAGCAAGCACAGAGAGAACTTGCAAATTCCACACAGTAACGTCCCGAGCCTGGGAACCCAGATCTTCCTGTTCTGAGGCAGACGTGCTAATCACGGCACTATCTTGCCGACAGTATGTTATTATATTATGTATATATTTACGTAAATTACAGGAGTGGAGTTAAACTCATTGGCTCATTTTATTTGGTCAAGTATGATTATGTATGATTATCACACATTCTTTGCACCAACCATTACCACGAACTGTAATTCATCATCTATTCACTACGGCAAACATATTTCAACTGTCATTTATTGCTAAAGAAAGATTGCAAGCCAGCATGTTGCTGTCAAGCATCATCAGAAAAGGAAAGTAAATCAGGTTAATGAAGACAAATTATAAACAAAACTAATCATTTTCCCATGCAGGTTTCCTAGTTGTCCTTTTTCTACTGGGTTATCGGACCCTTGATAACTTGGAAATTTAGACGTGGCCCTCAGTGAAAATAAGTTTGACACTCCTCCTGTATATAATCACATCCTTTTCCTACATGCTACTCAGGGCTCTAGTCGGGCGTACACACAAGTTTACACCGTATACTCACTTTTTTTTACCACTATAGCACTGGTCCTATCTGTATGCAATGAACATGAGCAAATACACAATCCAAGTGGCTCACAAACAGATAGGCAGGCAGGCAGGCAGGCAGGCAGACAGACAGACAGACAGACAGAAAGATCGGCCATTAATCCCAGAGGGAAATTTCCGAAGTCTGTTCACAGAATATAACAGCATTTTAGTAGCTTTTCCACTGTAAGGGAGGATAATAAGAACTGCTAAAAGAGAACAAAACTAAATATTTCGATGTAAAACCAGAAATACAGCCAGTCCTTGGGAGTTTCTGATGCTGGTGGCTCGGGCTGAACCCATTGTAATTGGTATTCACCAAGGCTGGATGCTAAGCTAAACAGTTCTATTCATTATTCAATGGAATTAAAAAACACTTTATTTGAATTAATAGGAATTAAAATAATAGGAATTCTTTATGTATAGTATAGGCAAACTTGCATAGTAGTTCACATGGTCACCTCATTGTAAAGTCCTGGGTTTGAGTCCCAGGCTCGCCAGAGTGTTTCTGGATGAAGTTTGCATGTTCTTTGTTGCATGTGATATCTAGGTTTCCTTCAAGTACTCTGGTTTCTTCTCACAGTAAAAAGGCATGCATATTAGGCTGTTCTAAATTACACCCAGGTGTGAGAGTAAGCGTAATGTGTGTGTGTGTGTGTGTGTGTGTGTGTGTGTGTGTGTGCGTGTGTGTTGCAATGTGAGCTGTTGATCTCGCCTTTGCCCAGTGTTATCTGAAATAGGCTCCAGCCTCCCCTAAACCCTAGTAAGCCCGAGTAGGATTAAGCAGTTTGGCAAATAACTAAGTGATTGAGTGTGTAAATTCATTTTCCTTTGACTTGCACAACAGTTGATGACAGATTACCAGATTGTGTTAAGTTAAGCAACTTTAAATATCTTTATTTTTAATTAGCATTTGGAATTCTGTTTAATATTTGGAATTATTCAGCCAGTAATTGAGAAAATGAATTATTACTTTTTCACAATGCAGTGTGTATGGACAGAATAAAACAGTTATTACACTCGCTCTCATCATATACGCCCAAGATATCTGTTCATATACAACCCAGGCTCATGGGATAACTGAATTGTACAAATGAGTAGTGCTAGATGATGTCTTACTTTTTCTCCTTTTTGACCCTGTATGGGAAAATTAAGAGAGTCCTAATTAGTAAGGTCTGAATGACTGGTTTATTGTGTTGAAGAGATGCAATATTAGATATAATACCTTGCACTGGATAGGACAGGGACCCTCAGGCTTTGGAATGGACACCGGGTCACTTGTTGGTATGTCCAGTTGCACAGGCTATGGACAGAGTAATGGATACAGTGGTGAAAATAATTACTTACAACAAATACGTTTCAATCTTATCACTGTGCCAGAAAAATCT
>CM045733.1:7490000-7515000 GCA_024760905.1 Plotosus lineatus
AATATTTTCATAGAGTAACTACATGTATTTAGCAGTCAGTCATTGCCTACGTGTTAACACTAATGTCACGTGGGCAGGCATGAGGTGGTGCGTAACAGAGAAGGAGGAGAATTTTGTACATGTGCATGCTATGAATGCCAGTGAGGAAAGGATTGTGGTGAGCTCCACAAGGTCGGTGCTTTTCAAACAGAGGGGCGCATTGTGAGGCTAGGGGGGGTTATGACCCTGGGGGACATGCTTTTTTGCCATACTGTACTAGAATTAAGTGTGATTGTGCATCTTCTACAGTAAGTAGCAATGGAGCTCTCACTGTATGTGGTGTAGGGAAAAAGCACTGAGCAAACGATATGAAGTGCAGTAAACACTATTTATAGGCACGGGGGGGGGTTTCTTCCTAAAAGGGCATCACAGAAGGCATCACAGAGGGCATCACAGAGGGCATCACAGAAAATAATTGAGAAGCACTGCACAAGATGTTCTCGGAGCGTGGTGGAATACACACAGAAGAATACGAGGCTAATCAGCCCGGAAAAGGCATTTCCCCAGCAGAGCTCATAAATCAAAATTTTGCTTGTTGGATGGGGCGGTGAACCGGTTTTTTTGGTGAACCGAAGCTCATATCATGGAAAACTCGTTTAAACGGCACTCATAAGTCAAGGTACCATGGTATTGCATAATTGATTGTGTGCTTTATTTTATTGAAGTCAGTAATCTTGCTGAGATCTGTTTTAACAAAACAACCACTCATCATCTTTAACAAAACTACCACTGTGATGGCGTAAACACATGAGTGTTTAATACAGTATTTATTCATAAATCCTGGTCGGTCTAGCATTCTTTGACACTGCAGCATCAGCTGAGGTGAAGTCAGCCATGGTCCAGGCCCTTCACAAGGAAGCCACTTCTCATCCTCACCGTCTTGTCTTCAACCCTGCAGTATCTCAGGAGCAGTCGTCTGATTACAGCGTTGAACACGTCACAACAATTCCTCATGAACAGCCCGGATACATGGAGCAGTGACAATGACTATACTGAGGGACAGCGGAAAGTGAGAATCTGAAAGTCCTTAATGACGCGGCTGAGCGAGGTGTGGCCTTGATTCAGGCGTTCAATGGAGTCCTGAGTAATCAAGAAGAACAGAAACAGTTCTTGTTGTAAGTTGTAGAGAAACACCGCCGTGACTTTACAAATGGGAACGCATCCACCTTGGCAGCTCTCGCTGTAGCTTCTTCTTCCTCAACATTTTCATCTCTGCTACCTCCAGCTCTGCCTCCTGTATTTTCCCCAGCGCCACTCTTTCTAAACCATACAACATCGCTGGCCTCAACACCATCTTATACACTTTTCCTTTCATTCTTGCCGACACTCTTCTATCACACATCACACCAGACACTTTTCTCCAACCATTCCAACCTGCCTGCACACGCTTCTTCACCTCTTTTCCACACTCTCCATTGCTCTGTTGCCTGCACCAACATGTCCATTGAAGTCTGCCCCAATGACCACTCTTTCACCTCTGGGGGTATTCTGCATCACTTCATCTAAGTCACTCCAGAATCTCTCCTTCTCTTCTAGCTCACATCCTGTCTGTGGGGCATAAGCACTAACAACATTGACCATCACACTTTCAATTTCTAACTTGAGACTCATCACTCTGTCTGACACTCTTTTCACTTCTAGAACATTCCTGACAAACTCCTCCTTCAAGATGACTCCTCCTCCATTTCTCTTCCCGTCCACACCGTGATAAAACAGCTTAAACCCTGCTCCTAAGCTTCTAGCCGTGCTACCTTTCCACCTGGTCTCCTGAACACACAGTATGTCCACCTTCCTCCTCTGCATCATGGCAGCCAGCTCTCTACCTTTTCCTGCCATAGTTACAACATTCAAAGTCCCTATTTTTAGTCCTAGGCTCATGCCTTTCCTCTTCTCTCTCTGCCCATGGACACACCTCCCGCCTCTCCTTCTTCGACATCTTCGACCAACAGTAGTCCAATTTCCACCAGCACCTTGTTGGTTAACAGCACTGATGGCGGTCGTTGTTAACCCGGGCCTCGACCGATCCGGTATGAAATTCTTTCTTGTGATTCACATACTTTATTTGGCATTTGTTTTATGCTGGATGCCCTTCCTGACGTAACCCTCTGCATTTATCTGGGCTTGGGACCAGCGTGAGGGAGAGACACTGGTTTGTGACCCCAAACACGGCTGCACTGGCAGTTCTTGCTGTAGTGGCTACTGACAGTTAATGTGTGGACCACTAATAATACAAATTGTGTTAATCTGAACACTGTATTAAACTGTTTGTGTTCAAAATCATTTGTTGATTGAACTGGAAGTGTTTGATATTGATGATTTCTGTGGTTTTATATTTTTATGTTAAATTTAACATTAGATGAATATTTCAGGCGTTTGCGGAATATTACAAATAATTTTGTAACCTTAGGACGATTGAGCTACCAGTAAAAATTATTATAATACATCCAAACTTTGGCACTGTTTTTCTTTACATATTATGAACACATTTATGGGGTGGGACAATAAAAATTCGAAACTTTATTTTTTTTTGTGGCACCCTAACTTCCTGGTTTTCACTTTTTTTTTTTTTTTTTTTGCACTCCTGTCTCACTACGTGTTGCCCTGTAGTCAGCCTGCCTGTCGATGCTTGTACCTTCTGACGGGATTCTGATTCTGATAAACAATAGCACTACTGAGTCTCTCTGCTATAAAGCAAATTGCTTATATATCATAAATACAGATCGATCTTTCAGGCTGACGAGACAGTTTAAAATGTGAACCGCGACACTACACTGTTGGTAAGACGGTAGTGGTGGATAAATGTGTCCAGTAGGTCGAGATCATATAATGACACCTGGCATGTGCTATTAACCTAGAACATGTGCTACTCTGGAGGGTGGTTCCACATCATCCTGGGCTTTCCCATCAGTCACCAGCACCAACACATGAGGAACGTTCTGCCTCATCCCCAGAGACTCTCGGAACAGTTCCTTCAGAACATACCCGATCCCTCGGCCTCCACGTATGAAAACAACAGAACAGAAAAATGTCAAGTATCTCAGATATTGATTATATTTTAAAGCCCAATTTATTCATTCGTACCATGCAGGCATGCCTGTGTGTAGGTGTTCACCTGTTCGGGTGTTTCCTCCTCCGTAGTGAACCTGCCGGAGCGCTTTTAGCACCGAGCTGCGATCTCTATGAGTGTTCAAGCTGAACTCGATCCTGGGTTGATCACTGTAGTGAACCACAGCTATCTGAAACGAACGAACAAATACAAATCCAGACCACATACAAAAGATTGTACTCACATTACATTCACCACTTAATAGCTGTGCCAGTATAATCAGACCATGGAATCATTGGAGTATACGGTGTCTCAGTTTGTGTATTAGTATACATGTATTAACTTTTGTGAGTCCAGAAAAGTGTTTATACCTAAATGTATTGTACTATTCAAGATCTTCTTTTACTTTCGGCTGCTCCCTTCAGGGGTCGCCACAGCAAATCATCCGCCTCCACCTCACCCTGTCCTCCGCATCTTCTTTTCTGACTCCAACAACCTTCATGTCTTCCTTCACCACATCCATAAATCTCTTCTTTGGTCTTCCTCGAGGCCTTCTGCCTGGTAGTTCCAACCTCAGCATCCTACTGCCAATATACTCACTATCCCTCCTCTGTACATGTCCAAACCATCTCAATCTAGCCTCTCTGACTTTGTCTCCAAAACATCTTACGTGGGCTGTCCCTCTGATATACTCATTTCTGATCCTATCCATCCTCGTTACTCCCAGGGAGAACCTCAACATTTTCATCTCCGCTACCTCCAGCTCTGCCTCCTGCCTTTTCCTCAGCGCCACTGTTTCTAAGCCATACAACATCGCTGGCCTCACCACCATCTTGTACACTTTTCCCTTCATTCTTGCTGACACTCTCCTATCGCACATCACACCGGATACTTTTCTCCAACCATTCCAGCCTGCTTGCACACGCTTCTTCACCTCTTTTCCACACTCTCCATTGCTCTGGATTGTTGAGCCTAAGTACTTAAAATCCTCCACCTTCGTTATCTCTGCTCCCTGTAACATCACCGTTCCTCCTGGGTCCTTCTCATTCACACACATGTATTCTGATTTTCTGAGGCTAACCTTCATTCCTCTCCTTTCCAGGGCATACCTCCACCTCTCGAGATTTTCCTGCACTTGTTCTCTGCTCTCACTACAGATCACGATGTCATCTGCAAACATCATAGTCCATGGAGATTCTTGTCTCACCTCGTCTGTCAGCCTGTCCATCACCATAGCAAACAAGAAGGGGCTCAGAGCTGACCCTTGATGCAGTCCCACCTCCACCTTGAATTCGTCGGTCACACCGACAGCACACCTCACCACTGTCTTACATCTCTCATACATGTCCTGCACCACTCTAACATACTTCTCTGCCACTCCAGACTTCCTCATGCAATACCACAGTTCTTCTCTTGGCACCCTGTCATATGCTTTTTCAGATCCACAAAGGCACAATGTAGCTCCCTCTGACCTTCTCTGTACTTCTCTATTAACATCCTCAAGGCAAACATTGCATCTGTGGTGCTCTTTCTTGGCATGAAACCAAACTGTTGTTCACAAATGCTGACCTCTGCCCTTAGTCTAGCTTCCACTATTCTTTCCCATAACTTCATCGTATGGCTCATCAACTTTATCCCTCTGTAGTTGCTGCAACTCTGCACGTCTCCCTTGTTCTTAAAAATGGGCACCAGCACACTTCTCCTCCACTCCTCCGGCATCTGCTCACTCTCTAGTACCGTGTTGAATGTTCTTGTCAGAAAATCTACTGCTACCTCTCCTAGACACTTCCATACCTCCACAGGTATATCATCAGGACCAACTGCCTTTCCATTCTTCATCCTCTTCAATGCCCTTCTCACTTCACCCTTACTGATCTTTGCTACATCCTGCCCCTCAATGGTTACCTCTTCTACTCTTTTTCTCTCTCATTTTCCTCATTCATCAGCTCTTCAAAGTACTCTTTCCATCTTCCCAGCACACTTCTGTCATCAGTCAATAGAGTTCCCTCTCTGTCCTTTATCAATCTAACTTGCTGCACGTCCTTTCCATCTCTATTTCTCTGCTGTGCCAACCTGTATAGATCATTTTCTCCCTCTTTACTATCCAACCTATCATACAAGTCATCATATGCCCTCTGTTTGGCCTTAGCCACTGCTACTTTCGCCTTACGCTGTGTCTCCCTGTACTCCTGTTTACTCTCTTCGGTCCTCTCAATGTCCCACTTCTTCTTGGCTAACCTCTTCCTTTGTACACACTCCTGCACTTCCTCATTCCACCACCAAGTCTCCTTATCTACTTTCCTTCCAGAGGACACACCAAGTACTCTCCTACCTGTGTCCCTGATCACATTTGCTGTAATTGCCCAGTCATTTGGAAGCACTTCCTGGCCACCCAAAGCCTGTTTCAACTCCTCCTTGAAGACAACATGACACTCTTCCTTTTTCAGCTTCCACCACTTTGTCTTCTGCTCTGCCTTTGCCTTTTTCACCTTTCTCACCATCAGAGTCATCCTGCACACCACCATCCTATGCTGTTTGGCAACGCTCTCACCCACGATGACTTTGCAGTCACTGACTTCCTTCAAATTACATCGCCTACACAAGATGTAGTCTACCTGTGTGCGCCTACCTCCGCTTTCATAAGTCACCCTATGCTCCTGTTTCTTCTCAAAGAAAGTATTCACCACAGCCATTTCCATCCTTTTGCAAAATCTATCAACATCTGTCCTTCATGCGTTCCTGTCCTGGATACCAAACCTGCCCATCACTTCCTCGTCCCCTCTGTTGCCTGCCCCAACATGTCCATTGAAGTCTGCACCTATGACCACTCTTTCACCTCTGGGGGTACTCTGCATCACTTCATCTAAGTCACTCCAGAATCTCTCCTTCTCTTCTAGCTCACATCCTGCCTGTGGGGCATAAGCACTAACAACATTGAGCATTACACCTTCAATTTCTAACTTGAGATTCATCACTCTGTCTGACACTCTTTTCACTTTTAGAACATTCCTGACAAACTCCTCCTTCAAGATGACTCCGACTCCATTTCTCTTCCCATCCACACCGTGATAAAATAGCTTAAACCCTGCTCCTAAGCTTTTAGCTTTGCTACCTTTCCACCTGGTCTCCTGAACACACAGTATGTCCACCTTCCTCCTCTGCATCATGTCAACCAGCTCTCTACCTTTTCTGTGCATAGTTCCAACATTCAAAGTCCCCACTCTCAGTCCTAGACTCATGCCTTTCCTCTTCTCTCTCTGCCTACGGACACGCCTCCCACCTCTCCTTCTTCGACGTCTTCGACCAACAGTAGTCCAATTTCCATCAGCACCCTGTTGATTGACAGCACTGATGGCGGTCGTTGTTAACCCGGGCCTCAACCGATCCGGTATGGAGGTAATACTTTTGATTTGCATTTTAAGTAATTGGCATTGGTTTTACGTCGGATGCCCTTCCTGACACAACCCTCTGCATTTCTCCGGGCTTGGGACCGGCATGAGGGGGAGAGACACTGGTTAGTGCCCCCCCACCTCATGGCTGCATTTTGTACTATTCAAGATATCTTTTGTAAAAAATAAAAATAAATATAATAAAAAATATAGTCGAATAACCAAAAACACAGGGGACTTATACAAAAGAATATCTAAAAATTTAGAATTTTTAAAAGTTGCTCTTCAGGCTGCCACACCATTTCTCCCCTCCCACAGCCCAACGCACATCTGGCTAATTATAGTGGCCTCATGTTACAGGGTTCCCTCATGCTTGTCTTCCTTCTTGTTCTGTATTTTCAGTTATGCTGTCATTGTCATCCCTGCTTGTACTCAGCACTCATAAACGTCTGTTTTTTAAACTATTACACTGTTATCAGTGTGCCCAACAACCTCCTTCTCTCTTCCTCTCTATGACATTTTTTTTTTTTTTTTTTTTTTGAGGTACACATGCTACTTCTGAGCTAACAGCGATCTTGATCAATTTGCTCTCTGAATTCTGTGATCCATCTTGATGTGCTACTACTGGTTGGCGGAACATGACTTTTCACTGCGGATGCAAACTTATTCATTCATTCATTTTCTAAACCACTCAATCCTAATTATGGTCGCTGGAAGGCTGGCGCCCATCTCAGCTGACTCTGGGCAAGGGCAGAGTACACCCTGCTCACTCCACCACCACTATACATCTTTCCTGCTGGTTCAGGAATCAAGCCACCGACCTTTCGGTCCCAAATCCTGCTTACCTGTGACCCTGATAGGATTAAGAAGTTTAGTAAGTAAATAAGTGGAGTGAGTGAGTGGTTTTCTTGTCACATCTATCACAGACAGTTCTCCATGCCACCAGATGGCAGCCTCCTCTGATTTCTTGAAACAGATTGCTATTTTCATTTCAGGTTTAGAAAATATTTAAATGTAATGGGCACCAAGCTATAATGCTAACGCTACACCGCTATAACACTTTATTATTTTGCTCTGCACAGCTTCTCCGGGTCAAGCACAACAACCCACTTACTTAGTTCTTTGGATTTCTCTTTTAGGGTTAAATTTGTTTATGTACCACCTGTGACCGCCAGTTGTTATGTTGGCTATTGTTATTCACTGTCTGGCCCATATATGACCAGGAAGTGTTTATAACTCTTTATGTGTGTGTGGCACTAGCAACAAAATCTCAGCAGCAAACTGACAGGCAACAATCAAATCATTTCCTGTGTGTACACCACCCCTGTAGTGTTGGTAATATGCTGTGTTATCAGAGAAATAAAGCATTTCAAAACAAGTCGTCATGTTTTCAGCCATGTCGTAACATTGTCTTACCTGTGTCCCTTGTGGCCCAATTACAGGGAAATAGGTCGCGATCCTGAACAGGAAGTCCTTCAGCTTGCCAAAGTTATTACTTCCAATGCTCCAGGACTCATCAACCAGAAACACAATGTCTGCTTTTGTCCTGCTACACACTGAGGCAGGTTAAAAAAAAAATAAATAAATAACAACAAAAAATATTCATAAGAAAGTAATTTATCAGTCACTTCGGCAAATGTAATAATATAAGAGCGGAAAGATATTTTTTAAACAGCTGTTCAGAGCGCAAGGGGGCCTGGTGGTGTATTGGCTTGTGGGTCATCAGGAAGGTCCTGGGTTTGAGCTCCCCCTGTGCTTCTGTGGCTCATTGGCTCTTCTAAATTACCCCAAAGTGTGAGTGTGATTGTGAATGTGTGTGTGTGTGTGTGTGTGTGTGTGTGTGTGTGTGTGTGTGTGTGTGTGTGTGTGTATTTGCCCTGCGCCTGTCCTTCAATCTATTCAAGGTAGACTGCAGATGGCTGAGATGGGCTCCAGTCTTCCCACAACCATAGTAGGATGAAGCGGTTCGTCAAAGAAGAATGAGTGCCTGTGCTTTCATGGGTTTCCTGTCGGTATTCTGGTCCTCAAACAGTCCAAAGACATGCACATTAGTCAAAATTGCCCCAAGTGGAGAGTGCGAGTGTAAATGATTATGCGTGTGTGTGTGTCTGCTTGTGTGTCTGTTGGCCCTGCGATGGAGTCAAATAAGAACGAGTCCTCATGGGTTTTATCTGGGTATTCCAGTTTCTTCCCATTGTCTAAGGATAGGGGCATAAGGAAAAATTGCTCCTAGAATTGATTGTGTGTGTGTGTGTGTGTGTGTGTGTGTGTGTGTGTGTGTGTGTGTGTGTGTGTGTGTGTATGTGTGTGTTAGCCTTGTGATGGACCCAAGGCCGGGCTGGCTGAGATAAGCTCCAACCACACAGAGACCCTAGCAGGAGTAAATGGTTTGAAAAATGGATGAAAGAATAAATGTTTAAAGAAAAAAAACTTGTGATGCTTTTATACCTTTTCCCCTTCAAACCACACCGTCACCAATTTTCTAAAAGTGCCTGTTTAAATACTTACAGTTCACTGAACAGAAACAAACCTGAACACACGCAGGAAATGGTGCAGCTGCTTGAATGCTATTATGTCAGCAGTTTTGGTTTAAAAGCAGCACATATTTGCATAACCCTGAAATTAAATTGTTTAAGTAGCTCAAATTTCAATGTGCACTCAGACAGAAACTTTGTGTAAACAATAAACATTACCAGGTCCAGATGGAGGGGAGTGAGCAGAGGGTGTGGTTTGGCCTCTTGATGCAGTAGTGATCATGTCTGTGGGTTTGGATGCTTTAGTGACGGTCAAGTTGGGCTTCACAGCAGGTTTCTGAGTGGTGCTGCTCTTACTGGCGTTCATGATGGCTGCAGTGTACATGCTGGCTGGAACAGGGGCCGGTGTAGCAGACTGGACAGGAATGAGGCGAGTGGCACCAACTGCATCATCCCACACATTCAAGACATCAGTGTTTCAGATTTATTATCACATCTACAGTATGAAAATTTAACATGTACATTCTATAAACCACTGTTAAAACACACACATGTATATGATTTGATCACAAAACTGGTACATTTTTCCAATGGCCCAACTTTATTTGTGAATCAATGCATTAAAATCTTTAGTGCGTGCCTGGGAGATACAATCATATCAAAATATGTAGATATGGTGAACACAGTTTCTTAAATAATTCAAATACTTCGTACTTTACGCCTTTATCAGGTTCAATTTTGCAACAATAGAAAGACTTTATTATTTTCATGTCCAGCTGAGCCTCTACTAAGGTCTCCACAGTGCCAATAATCACATGAATCAGAGCACAGGTACACAATGAACCACGGAATTTGCATGTTCTTGGCAAAATTGGTAAATAAGCACCAGGATTAAAACAGGATCGATGATGTACGTAACTTTTCGAGTCCATGTTACATGGTGTATGTTGTGCTCCCACCGATCACTGACGGTTTGGCATTTATCGACTACTTACACAATTACAGGGATCCCTCAATTAATGCGGCTTCAGTGCATTGCGTTTTTTAAAAAAATAAATAAATAAATGTTCATTGAATTAAAAAAAATAAGGAAATTAAGGAAGAATAGTTGAGAAAGTTAAGGAAAATGTCCTAAAAAAGGCCTATTATGCAAAAAAAAAAAAACCTAAACTAACACAAACCAAAAAGTAACCTAATCTCCTATCAGAACTGGATACATTGCTGCATCTGTGTGTGTGTGTGTGTGTGTGTGTGTGTGTGTGTGTGTGTGTGTGTGTGTGTGTGTGTGTGTGTGTGTGTGTGCATGCACGCGCAAGTGCACGTCTGCGCAGCCACGCCAACCCCCCCCCCCTCTGCTGGAGCCTAGTATTAAGTGTACCTCAGGATAATGTTTAATCATATTTCATACTTATATTTATGATCTACCTTTCTGTAGATTTTATTCAGTGTCTATTTTTACTTGTTCTTCAATTTCATTTCACTTTCACTTTCGACCTTGGACAGTTTTGTTGGTATCTCAGGGTGTTTGCAAAACAAATGTTGGTGAGTTGGAGTGCGTCTGTATTTATATTTTATTTACATCTTATGTTATGTTTTCAATGTTTAATTGTTATTATAAACATTTATAGCAGTGGATATGTATTTATTGATATTATATACACATATACATGTACTGTACATATACGTCAGTCGGGGGTGGGGGGGTGATCCTACTTCGCGGATCTCGATGGTCGTGTGGGGATCTCGATCCCAATTAACCGCGGGACGTGAGGGATCCCTGTAATATTTAAAGTTATTATTGGGGAATATGAGTGTATTCATTCTGTCCATTTTACTTACTGAATTTCTGATTCATCCTACTGATAATTTGATGATGCTGCTTCTCCAAAGAATAATATCCTGCATCTACCAGATTTTAATGCATATTGGCCTTGTGCATTAAATGTAACAGGCCAGTGTCATACATTTCAGGACCAATTTCATGATTGGACCCATATATAAAACATCATATAGATGTGCAGTATATATATGTTATCATGTGATCACATGACCTAAATACCCATGTTCCTCGCCTTCATCGATCTGACCAAGGCATTCGACTTGGTCAGTCGGTCTGGCCTCTTCACCCTCCTCCATAAGATTGGATGTCCCACCAAGCTCCTGAAGATAGTCGAGTCATTCCACGACAACACGTCTGGCACAGTTCAGTATAACGGAACATCATCAGACCCCTTTCCAATCAAGAGCGACGTGAAACAAGGGTGTGTCCTGGCCCCGACACTTTTCGGCATATTTTTCTCTTTGCTCCTGCGCTACGCATTCAGAGAGTCCGAAGATGGCATCTTCCTCCACACACGGAGTGATGGGAACCTCTTTAATCTCGCCCGCCTCAGGGCAAAGACCAAGGTGCGCAAGGTCCTCATCCGGGACATGCTCTTTGCTGACGACGCTGCCCTCACTGCTCACTCTGAAGCCACCCTTCAGCGACTCATCAATCACTTCGCGGAGGCATGCACAGAGTTTGGACTCACTATCAGCCTCAAGAAAACCAACATCATGGGTCAGGATGTCAGCACAACTCCCACAATCAACATCGGCGATTACACCCTGGAAGTGGTGGACAAGTTCACCTACCTTGGCTCCACCATCTCCAGCAACCTATCCCTGGATGCTGAGCTAAACATAAGGATAGGCAAAGCAGCAACATCCATGGCCCGCCTAGCGAAGCGTGTGTGGAACAATCCCAGGCTGACCCTAAACACGAAGATGAAGGTGTACCAAGCATGCGTGTTGAGCATGCTTCTATACGGCAGTGAGGCCTGGACCCTATACATGCACCAGGAGCGAAGACTAAACGCCTTTCACCTGCGCAACCTCAGATGACTCCTCGGCATTACCTGGCAGGATCGTGTCTCCAACTCGCGCGTCTTGGCCCAGGCAGGCATGTCAAGCATGTTCGCCATCCTCTCCCAGAAGCGCCTGCGCTGGCTCGGACACATATGCAGGATGGATGAATTCCGCATTCCAAAGGACATCCTCTATGGCGAGCTCGCCTCAGGAACACGACCAACAGGACGACCCGCCCTGCGCTACAAGGATGTCTGCAAGAGGGACCTGAAGTCATGCAGCATCAACCCAGTAGATCTCGAGGCAGCGAGCTCCGACCGCTCTAGCTGGCGTGGAAAGGTAAAATCCGGTGTGCAGCAGGCCGAGGAGGAGAGAGAGATCCAGCATGAGGAGAAGAAGAACCGCAAACAGCAGAGAATTCTGTCTGCCACAGCCTGCCCCACGATCCCTACTGCAGAATACACTTGCAGCAAGTGTGGTAGGAGCTGCATCTCCCGCATTGGCTTATTCAGCCACAGCCGGCGCTGCAGCCTCTCAGCTAATTGATAGACCTGCCTAGGTGCAGACTCCATTGTCTCTAGAGACAGACGGATGCCAAGAACATGACCTATACATACATAAATATAAAGTAAGCATGTTTCCCTTCTGTAATACTAGCCACCTACATCTTTACATACTGCTGTGCATGCATATTCAGGGACAGCATTACACACTCAGAAGCAGTATCCACCCTCTTGTATGTATGAACTCAAAGGCACCCCTCATAACTTTAAGTAACAGGGGGAGGTGACTGCATGCCATAAGTCCTTTCCATTAGAGTTCAACCAACTGGTGTGCACCAACCTGGATTCAAACTCATTTTTTTCATGATGATAGCAGAGTGCCTTATTAAAGTGCCACTTGAGTGGTGAACATTGATGACGTGCCATTCAGATGGTATTTTTAAAGTTTGTACAGAGTCCTCTTTAGCAATTGGCCTACTCATGGGTATCATTGTATAACCATCTGTTTAACTCTCAAAGGTATACTGTATTTCATAAATCCTATTTATTTATATTCATATATATATATATATATATATATATATATATATATATATATATATATATATATATATATATATATATGTGTGTGTGTGTGTGTGTGTGTGTGTGTGTGTGTGTGTGTGTGTAAGAATATAAATTTATTTCTCTTTTGTTACTATAAACTTGTAAACTTTTTTGAACAAAATTGTGAAGCTTTTTTGTAACTTTTTATCCTTTTTAAATCTTTGTTCAACTCTTACCGATCCGTTTGGTTATGGTCGTGACAGGACCTTCTACTTCTCCATAGAGGGGACGGATGGTGAAGATATAAGTTCTTCCATACTGTAGGCCTTTTATTTTAAATGAGGTGAAAATCGGGCCGAGTATTTCAGTGGAACTTTCAAGTTCTGTAAGAGTTTATAAAAACAAACATTTTAAAACAGTGACAGCCGATTCAAACAGAGACCTTACAAATTTATTAGCTAGGTATGAGATAAACAATGAATGAAAAGCAGGAAGGTCCTTGGTTCAAGTCTCAGACTCAGCAAGGATGTTTCTGTGTGGAGTTTGCATGTGTCAATTTCATCTGGGTACTCCAGTTTCCTCCCACAGACCAAAGACATGCACATTTGGCTAACTATCTGTTCCAAATTGCCCCTACATGTGCCCAGGTAGTTTCACAAACGAGTGAGACTGAATGAGAATTGATGCAGGATACAATGGAGCTGAAGGTGAAGGGTCTTTCTTCAGGAGCCAATCATGGAAGTTTCACATGTTCTCCCTGTGGGTTTCCTCTGCATTCTTCATTCTTATCCCGACTTCTAATGACATGCTAGTGGATGAACTGGTTCTGATGAATGCCCTCAGGTGTAAATAAACATGATTCGATTATCAGGCCAGAGCTGGGTGAGCCAAAGCCATTACCATTTCTGTATTCACCCCTGGGGGTTATTGATGCCTCTTTAAGGCTAATTCAAAGCTTGATAATTAACCATGGGCCAAAAGATGTGTCAAGGTGGAAGGTGGGGATTAGAATATTGCAGTTGATTATTATTTTCTTTTTCTTTCATTTTACGAATTGCTTACAGAGATGGTCTTTTGATAACCCAGTTAGCTGCACTAGAGGCTGAGACAGGCAAGCTAACAATATAAATTATTTTGCAATATTGTACTGTTGTAGCTGGAATGGTGGTCTAATGGTATAGGGCGTTGTATCGCTGATCCAAAGGTTGGGGGTTCAAGTCCCACTATCCACAAGGTTGTCACTGCCCCCCCCGTGCAGCTAACTGGGTTATCAAAGGTCGGCCATGACTCTCACTGTCTATGGTGGGAGACATGTAAAAGAACCATTGCTGTCAGCGTGTTTCCGTCCTGTGATTGGCTGAGATGGGTGCCAGCCTCCCCGACCCTAATTAAGATTAAGCGGTTACAGAAAATGAACTGATGATAAACAGTTGTAGTTGGATGTAGCTTTAGATGTCATGTTAAAGTTCATTATCACTCATGTAATGTAAGAAAAAATATATGTAAGAAACTAAAAGCCTGTATATAATAATAGCATGAAATATTCTATTGCTGCCATTTAGCATAAATTAGCTTTTGCCTATAACATCAGTTAGCATTTGTGTTATATGTGGGCTCTCCATGTAAATAAATGCATTAGTACTTGTTTTGTTTGTCTCAAAGCATATAAAGAGTGGAACTGTGTCACTGAGTTGTTCTCAGCAGCATGTTCTTGGTGGGTTATCGTTTAATAATAGAAACGCTGACAGGATTTTCAGCTCAAGGCTTAATGTCCTGGGCCGCAAATTGCACGGAAACTTGATACAACCCTGGCTTCCTTTGGGATGCAGAACATCAGTTTCTGTAATTTGGCTGGTTTTCTGTAATAAGGATCATTGATCCTAGACTAAACCTTGCTGTAATCTAGAGCTCGCACCTGATATATGTCTCCAGGAGAGGAGATACCCTGAAGCTCCCGTAACTCTGGTCCAGTTCAGTGCAGTGCTATCATCAGTGATGTTCAGAGCACTGAAACCGTTCACTTTAGGAAGGTCCACTGTAACATAAAACCAAAAAAAAGGAAATATTATTAAACAAACCTACTAAACAATATTTAAAAGTTCTTGTGTTGTTTTTATTTATTTATTTTTAATGCAGACAAGAAACATCTCACATGTCCGTGCTGTGACCGTAGCAGAACTTCCCTCTCGATCCCTCACTACTGATGAGACCTGGATCTTGTAGGCGGAGCTGGCTGGCAGTCTGGTGATGGTATATGATGTGATGGATGAGGAAACCGTCTCACTCTTCTTTTCTCCACCTGAGAAAATTAGGTCTAGCATTGAGAACAAATCATACTGTACTGATTTACACACATGAATCAATATCTTGTGCACCATAAACAAAACAAATATGCAAAATAAGCGAATAAAGGACAGGAAGTGCTGTGGTGGTTAGCACATCTGCCTCACAGCAAGAAGGACTTGGGTTTGAGTCCTGGGCTCATTCATTTTTGTGTGAAGTTTGGATGATCTCTCTGGGTTTCCTCTGAGTACTCTGATTTTTTGTTTGTTTGTTTGTTTGTTTGTTTTTTCCACAGTCCAAAGACATGCACATTAGGCTGAGTGGCTGTTCCAATTTGCCCCTAGCTGTGAGTGTCAATGTAGATAGTTGCGTAGGTCCTGGTTCTGTGATAGTCTAGCAATCTGTTCAGGCTCCCTGTGAACCTAACAGGATTAAGCACTTTGGAAAAGGAGTGAGAACAGGATGTTCTCCAAGCCCACCACCGTCTACCAGTCTCGGAATATGAACTCATTACCTCCTGATCACTAGTAACTAACTTTCCTCTGCTTTACCCTAAGCCTTAGTACGCACCATTGAAAGGGGTCCAGCTGATTTTGTAACCAGTGACTCCAGGTGTTTTCCTCCAGGACAGGCTGAAATAGTTCACCCCAATATCAACCACTTTCAGTTCCCTCACTGTCTCGATCTGCTCCGAATCAATCGAGGAAGCTGCAGAAACACACAAAACATATTTATTTATTATTTTATGATCACTGGTCAATCCAGACATCTCAATCTCAGGTTATAGATTGCTGCTCCTCCTGTAGGATCGCCAGATATCTTCACTTTATCTCTGAAATAGGTTCTATCCACCAGTTGCAGGGTCTTCCAAGCATCTCAGTGTAGTCAGACATGAAGACATTTCTCAGGGAGGGCCAAGTCTCCTAAACTAGAGCATTTCAGTTCAGAGGAGCACCAGCTTAACTCCACGGTTCTCCTGCTGAGCAACAGATGGACTGCCACAGGGAGTCAACCACTGATGCTCTGGATCCTATCCGTGTATTCGTTTATTATGCTTTCCAAGAATTGTTCATGTGCAGAAGATACTGAGAAGACAAACCTCTGACATGTACCTGTGGTAAACTAATTCTCATTGACAAGCATGAAAGCGTGTCAAACAGATATGTTTATACAACAATGGAAGCGGAGATGAAGGTGATGAACATGAATAAGTTTACAAATCGACTGAAAGATTCGGATTACTCAGTAAAGCAACAGGGTGACGTGGTGTTTAGCAGTGTAGCCTCACAGAAAGAAGGTTCTGGGTTCAAATCTTATGATCAACAAAAGCCTTTATTTGTGGCACTTGCTTGTTTTTCCTGGCGTACTGGTCTTCCTCACAGGTTCTGGGTTCAAGTCCAATAGTTGTAGCTCAGTGGTCATGGCTCTGGCTTTTTGATTTGAAGATCGAAGGTTTAACCCGAGTACCACCAAGCAGCCACTGTTGGGCCCTCAAGCAAGGCCCTTAATACTCATTTGCTCAGATGTATTTAAAAGATAAATGTAAAGGGCTTTAGATAATACTATAAATATAAGTAAGACTATAAATGTTAATGTGATTTCCAGGCTCGGAGAGGGTGTTTCCATGTGCTTCCCTGTGCTTGTGGGGGTTTCCTCCAGATACCCCCCAAGTACCTCCCACAGACATTCGGTTAAGTGGCAGTTCAAAATTGCCCGTAGATGTGAATGTGAATGGTTATGTCTACATTGCCCTGCATTAAACTCAGAGCTGTCCGGATTGTACCCCGCCATCACTCACAGTCGTGTTGAATCTAAAAAGACCAATCACTACAAAATAAGTCTAAACTCAACAAACAAACTTTCTGAATAAACTGAAACTTCTTGAAATGTTTTATGACTGAATTAGTTAAACTTAAGATATAAATTCTTGCCACAATTCATTCATTCATTTTCTGAACCGCTTCATCCTAATTAGGGTCGTGGGGAGGCTGACACCCATCTCAGCGGAATCTGGGTGAGGGTGGGGGTGAACCTTGGACAGCTTGCCAGGCCATCACAGGGCAGAAACACCCACACAATCATTAACACTGCCTAGGGATGATCTAGAACAGCCAATTAGCCTACTGTGCATGTTTCTGGACTGTAGAAGGAAGCCAGAGTACCCAGATGAAACCCATGCAAGCAAGGGGAGAACATGCACAGTCCACACAGAAACGCCCGAACTGGGAATCAAACCCAGGACCTTATTGCCATGAGGTGGACGTGCTATTGAGTACTCCACCTTGCCACTGATTCTTGCCACATCTTCATCAAATTCTCTCTTTTTCTTACATTTTACATTTGAATGCAGCACAGTCTCACAATGGTTAGCATACAGCAACAAGGTCCTGAGTTCGAATCCCCAAGCTCGGATGTTTGTGTGCAGAGTTTGCATGTTCAGCACCCTTGCTTACATGCTTCCTCTGGGTGATTCAGTTTCCTCACACAGTCCAAAGACATGCACATTAGGATAACCAGCTTTTCGGAATTAACCCTAGTTGTGAGTGTGACTGTGTTTTTTGTTGGCCCTGCGATGGTCTGGCGAGCAGGCCGGGTTGCACACACACACACACACAAACACACAGTACTGGCTCCAGATTCCCCACAACTCCTAGGCTGTTCATCACTTGAGTAAGTGAGTGCGATTTGAGACTTTCCATTTAAACCTAATTCCCATAATACATGGTCCACCCATGTTTAAGTGGTGTCTGCATGTGACCACCACAGGAAACCCAATAAGGCTGCTGTGTCACTAAGTTGATGGGCGGTTACGTATTGCTGACTTGATTGATGCTAAACAGATTTATTATTACAGTAGTACCTTGTCTAATCAGTGTTCCTTATAACGAGTTTTACATGATACAAACTTCGCTCCATCCAACAAGCAAAAATTCACTCTATGTGAGCGTCACTGCCATCTACTGTAGAGGATGTGCAATTATATTTAATTTTTGTACAGTGTGGGAAAAAAAAATGTCCCCCCCCCCCCTCCCAGCATCACACTGCACCCCCTAAGGGGGGCATGCCTCACTATTTGAAAAGCACTGGCCTTGTGGGAGCTCACCACGAGCCTTTCCTTGCTCGCATTCGTAGCATGCTCACACAAAATTCTCCTCCTCTGTTACGCACCACCTCTTGCCTGCCCACCTGACATCTTCACAGCAGTCGATGATTGGAAGGGTAAGTTGACTTATTGTTTATTGTTATTTTATTACTATTTATTAGTAATTGTTATTAATGTTAATGTACACATTATTATTATGAAATATTTATTGTTTTTACATGTTTATCTTTAATACATTAGGTTTAGTACTACATTAGTTTAATACATAGGACAGTGGTGGTCTAGTGGTATAAGGCGCCGGATTGCTGATCCAAAGGTTGGGGGTTCGAGTCCCACTCTCCACAAGGTTGTCACTGTCCCCCCCAGTGCAGCTAACTGGGTTATCAAAGGCCGGCCATGTCTCTCACTGTCTATGGTGTGAGGCGTGTAAAAGAACCATTGCTGACTTTCGACAAGAGTAGCTGCAAAGCCGTCGGCGTGTTTCCGCCCTGCGATGGCCTGGCGAGCTGTCCAGGGTGTACTCTGCCCTCGCCCTGAGTTGGCTGGGATGGTTACCAGCCTCCCCGTGACCCTAATTAGGATGAAGCGGTTACAGAAAATGAACTGATGAACATTAGGTTATATGAGTTTGGCAGGGGGTTGGAACGAATTAATTGGTTTTCTGTTATTTCTTATGGGAATAATTGTTTCATTTAACGAACGTTTCGTCTTACGAGGTTGTCCTCGAAACGGATTAAATTCATTAGACAGAACGACTCGTACACCACCATTCAGACTTGCACAGACAAAAAAAAAAAAAACACACAATCTATGTAACTCCGGTGGGAAGACAAACTTCCTGGTGAATGAATGATAAATGTCTGTGGTGTAAATACTAAAAATCAGAAGCATGACGGAACATGAACAGGTTAAATGGATAATTAAACTACTAAGACAGGTGATAGAAATAAAAGCAGGAATCAGGTCATGAAAGGAAAGCAAACTCAGACTCGGATAACTATTAATAGATAAATAATTTAAAAAAAAAACAGTGCTATTCAATCACATTAAATTCCTTACTTGACTTCTTAATCATTGTGTAAATGTATTTTCATTGGACTTCATAAGTCAACAAATTCACCTCTGCAGCACTTATCAAATACAAAACAACAGTCAAAAAAAAAACAAATTAAACATGAATAGATCACAGCGTAATCGGTCACTATGTCACATGATGGCTTCATTTCTCCCACAACATTTGTGTCTCCCAGAACACAGACAAGAATCACAGAATGCAAAACATAAAAATCAACATCCATTCACAACGGAAACACAAATAAATACCATTTATACACAGCTCGAGGGTGTGCCCTGTCCCTCAGACTCAGAGTGTCCTGTTCTCAAGTGTGCCAGGGCGTGTGCGGGGCAGTGGTGGCATGGTGGTAAAGGTGATGGATCACTGATCCTTAGGTTGGGGGTTCAAGCCCCACTCTCCACAGGTTGTCACTGTCCACCCCAGTGCAGTTAACTGGGTTATCAAAGGCCAGCCACGTCTCTCACTGTCTATGGTGAGAGGTTCATGTAAAAGAACCATTGCTGACTTTCAACAAGAGGAGCTGCATCGCCGTCAGCGTGTTTCCACCCCGCAATGGCCTGATGGGCTGTCCAGGGTGTACTCTGCCCTTGCCCGGAGTTGGCTGGGATGGGCACCAGCCTTCCCGCGACCCTAATTAGGATTAAGCGGTTTAGAAAATGATGAATATGATGATGATGAACAATTTAAAGAAAAAAAAGTACAGCAGCATTCCATCTCATCCGTTTCGCTAAAAATAAAAACCGTATGCTGGGGAAACGTTTAATAATGGCCAACAGCTTGCTTCTGTTACAAAAAGAAGGGGTAATCCATCCAAGTTATTTTGAATAAACATGTTGAGTGGGATGCGAAGGGAGTGTGTACATGAGGGAGGGGTTCTCAGAAATAAATTGTCTTGTTAAAAAATACCGCAGTATAGATGCAACTAAAAATGTCTCGGATAGCTGGCTTGGCTTTATTCCCAGTGTGCAGCACATCCAACACATCAGCATAGGATGAGATGATAACAGTAATGCTGACAGACGTCCCACACACACACACACACACACACACACACACACACACACACACACACACACAAACAAACATACAAAGAGAGAGAGAGAGAGAGAGAGAGAGAGAGAGAGAGAAAGAAAGAAAGAGAGAGAGAGAGAGAGAGAGAGAGAGAGAGAGAGAGAGAGAGAGAGACAGACAGAGAGAGGAAAAGTTAAAATGCATGCTGCCATAGACAGCTGCAGCTTGAACTTGGGGACTAAAAATACAGGAGATGTCAATCAATCAGCTGATATCAGGGCATTTCAGTGTGAATAGCAGGCGGAACCGGTCCCAGTGTTTCCTCTATCTGTGTTTGAAACCTACAATTAACTGATCAGCGATTTCCTCTTATGGCCTTGTTGAGCAACTCATCGTGCACTCATTCCCATGAAAATGATATGTACTGTATTCTGATATGCCGAACGTACCGTGAGCGTAATACGTACATCACAGAGCTCACGATCAGCACGTAGATATTAATGTCTGGAGGAGGTCAAGCTCAACTGTAAGGACCGCCGTGGTATAGTGTAAAACATTCTAAAGTAGCAGCGCATCAGGTAAAAGCTGCAGCCTTGAAACTCTCTGAGTGGTTGTCTGAACAAAATGTCCGGTCCCTTCGCCTCCATTTGTTTGTGTTTCCTGCCCGTTTCTCGCTCGGCGAATGCATTCCTTTTCAGGACAGGTCCATTCAGTGTAACAGGAAGTTTTGTGCATGCACAGGAAATTGGAATGAACTCTACCGCGCAAAGGGAACTGCCGGTTGCACGCTAGTTGTGCGCTGGGTATGCAGTTTTGTTCAGAACCCGTGCCTTTCTCATCCTGTACTTGTCAGTTCGCATCCTTTGATGTCTGGTGGACTTGATTCAAGTCCGGCCTGTTACCAAACATGTACCCGGTGACATCAGGATAACCACGGTACTACACAGTATCGGCGCAGCCGGGGCCTAATACTTAGAGGAGCATGTTGGGGACTGAAAGGTTGCTGGTACGAAAAAAGGTGTGAAGGACCGAGAAGCACCTTCCCTTTCTTCACCTTCACGGCTGAAATTGCCTTTGAATGAGGCCCGGACTTCCCGAACCCCGAACTGTCTGTCTGGTACCTTAATGTGGCTGCTGTGATAGGCTCTGTCCTCCCTACGATCTTAGGAGTGGTGTTAAGTGGTTCGGCAAATGAGTGAGTGAGAAACATGTGTACTGTGTGAGCTGATGTTCAGGTGCATGTTGATACCTGTGAGTTGCGTGAGAGAGATTTCGGGCCCCTCGATGTTCCCGTACAGGGCGTGGATGCTGATGGTGTACAGTGTGTTTGGCTGGAGATTGGTGATGCTGTGCTGTAAGACGTTATGGTCCACATATTGGCTTTGTGCGCTCGTTCCTTCTGTGAGAGTGAGAGCGAGAGAGTGAGAAAGAGAGAGAGTAGGACACATCTGAATAACATGGATAAACAAAACAAAGACGTGATACAGGTGAGAGTTTTGGGGGTTCACCTGAGCTCCAGGTTAGTTTGTATTCAGAGGCTCCGACAATGGGGCTCCAGTCCACGTTGATAAAGGAAGTGGTATAAGATATCACCCTGAAATTAGACACATAGCCAAGTGGAGCTGCGGGCAGAGGGTAGAGATGGACCTCGGGTTATTCTCTGAGTACATGTCCCTGTTACAGTCTCAAGATATAAACAACAATGTCATTTGAATTATTTCTACAATCCGTGTTATTTCTAAGCACCAGCAGGGCTTGGACAGGATATCCAGATGCTACGTCATTATCATATTAAAGCCCCTGTTCTATTCATTCATTCATTTTCTGTAACCGCCTAATCCTAATTAGGGTCACGGGGAGGCTGTTGCCCATCTCAGATGACTCCGGGCGAGGGCAGAGTACACCCGGGACGGCTCGCCAGGCCATCGCAGGGCAGAAACACGCTGACGGCTATGCGGCTCCTCTTGTCGAAAGTCAGCAATGGTTCTTTTACATGAACCTCACACCATAGACAGTGAGAGATATGGACGGCTTTTGATAACCCAGTTAGTGGCACTGGGGGGACAGTGACAACCCGCTGAGAGTGGGGCTTAAACCCCCAACCTTAGGATCAGTGATCCGGCACCTTTTACCACCAGGTCACCACTGCCCGCTCCTGTACTGGTCCTTTATCATTTCTATGCTCATGACAATAGAGTGGTAGGATGGTGTAGTGATTAGCATGTCTGCTTCATAGCAAGGAGGTTCTGGGTTCTAATCTCAGGCTCGAACGTTTCTGTAGTCTGCAGATTTTCGCTGGGACCACCCGAGCTGGGAATCGAACCCAGGACCTTCTTGCTGTGACGTGGATGTGCAAACCACTATGCCAGTGGTGCTACGAAATAACTCCGCAACTTTACATGACCTGGCGATGGTGTGAGGCAGCTCGGCACAGCTGGAACTCAATAAAACAGCGCTCCCACTCCTCCTCGCCAAGGTGTATGGAGAGTATTGAAGGACACGTAGTACAGATGAGCACGACATGTTTGTGACTCAGTGCAAGCAGTCAGACCCGCTTCTTCGTGCCACTCCAGCGTCAGCGCTCTGGCCTACGCCAGGCTCTCTGACTTTACCTGATATGCGCACGCATCACCAGATCCTGTACCTCTGCACCACGCGCCAACGTCCCCACACCTTACTATCTTACTATAGTTATGGAGATTCTGTAGCCTGTCTCAACCAACACTGAGCGAAGGCAGATTATGCCCTGAGCAGCACGCCAGATCATCGCAAGGACACACACAAACAAACATACACACCGGGGGCAGTTTGTAGCAGCTACTAATCCTGCATGTCTTTGGACTGTGGGAGGAAACTGAAGTACACCGTAGAAACCCCACACAAACACAAAGAAAACTCCAAACAAACAACAAATAAAACCTAAACCTGAGACTTGAACTCAGAACCTTCTTGTTCTGAGGTAGACGTGTTAACCATTGCACCAGTGTACCACCTGACCAAATTTAATAAAAATAACATTTTCAACGAGTACAATTAGTAGAACTCATTCATACATTTGTTTTCCAAGCCGCTTAATCAGACTCGTGTCATGGTGAGGCTGGTGCCTATCTCAGCCGTCTCTGGGCAAGGGCAGAGTACACTGTGAACAGCTTGCCATACCATTACAGGGAAACACACACGACCAATGACACTCACACTCACACATTGGGGTGATTTGGACCAGCCAAACTGCCTGCTGTGCATGTTTTTGGACTGTTGGAGGAAACCTGAGTATCCGGAGGAAACCCACGCAAGCACGAGGCGAACATGCATCTCCACGCAGAAACCTGGGAATTGAACCCGGGATAGTTGGTAGAAGTAAAAATAAATAAATAAAAGGGCCAAGAGGGCAGTGGCAGCCTGGTGGATTAATGATCCCAAGGTTGGGGGTTCAAGCCCCACCGTCACCGGGTTGTCACTGCTGTCCCCCCCAGTGCAGCTAACTGGGTTATCAAAGGCTGGCCATGTCTCCCACTGTCCGTAGATGGAGGCATGTAAAAGAATCATTGCTGACTTTCCTCAAGAGTACGCTGCATAGATAATTCTACCCTATGATGGTCTGGAGAGCTGTCCATTATGTACTCTGCCCTCACCCAGAATCGGCTGAGATGGGCATCGGCCTCCCAGTGACCCTAATTAGGATTAAGTGTTTCATAAAATGAATGAATGACATGTTCAACACACATACAACCATTCACACTCACAGCCACACCTTGGGGAGGTCTTGAACAGCCAATGAGCCTACTGTGCACAGTGACTTAGGAAAAGACTGCAGAAGGAAACGGGCAGTGGTGGCCTAGTGGCCCACTCTCCACAAGGTTGTCACCCCCCCCCCCCACACACACACACACACACACACACACACTGCAGCTAACTGGGTTATCAAAGGCCGGCCATGTCTCTCACTGTCTATGGTGAGCGGTTCATGTAAAAGAACCATTGCTGACTTTCGACAAGAATTGCTGCATAGCCGTCAGCATGTTTCTGCCCTGCAATGGCTTGGCAAGCTGTCCAGGGTGTACTCTGCCCTCGCTCCCTAAGTTGGCCGGGATGGGCGCCAGCCTCTAATTAGGATTAAGTGGTTACAGAAAATGAAGGAGGAAACCCATGCAAGCACAGAGAGCGCACGCAAACTCCACACAGGAAAACAGTCACCGAGCCCGGGACTCGGTACTTCGGACCTTGTTGCCGTGAGGCAGGCAGGCAGGCATGCGAGCCACAAAGCCACCGTGCTCCGGATAAATGAAATAAATAATGATAAATAACACTTGCGTCCACAGCTGCATCTTTGTGTGGTGGTGCCAGAGTAAATACACCCTGCTGTGTGTGAAGACCTTTTCATTTCCCCACCTCTCCAACCTTAAGCTGGTTCTGCTCGTGAGTCAGGCTACCAGATTTAGCTTTGTGTCATAATGGTGGCCTAAAAACTATTATTTCATGGCCCGACGAGTCCCACTGGCTTCTCGGTGCTAAGAACAAACATGTCTTCCTTCCAGTTCGGTAAAAACTGTTATTGCGCTTTTCTTATTCATTTTTCTCGGCTGCCGTACTGCTGACAAAATCCGGATGCATCCTCGGGTTGCTGCCGGTGCTGTATTCAGAAAAGAAGAAAAGTAAAACAAAGCCCTGTCGTATCCATTCAATT
>CM045733.1:7522500-7600000 GCA_024760905.1 Plotosus lineatus
GAATGACAAGATCGCTGCCAGAGATGAGTGTGACAGTGAATCCAAAATAGTTTCCACAGCTAACGCTTTGCTGACTCGGCTTCTTGTCATCAGTTGGTTTAGGAACCATTTCTGATATTTCTGGGCTTGGTGTTTGTGCAGCTCAGTACCGGTCCATAATGTGCTGTGATGCATGGGGTTAATGATGCATCCCAGCTAATCCAACGAGTTCGCATCACTACTAGGCTGGATCATCCAATCAGAAAGCCACAATGTCTCTGAGCACTCCTATGTTGTTGCAGGATGTTGCAGGAAGGAGCCGCTGATGCCCTACGTGATTGTTTTAAATAGCTAGTAATGCTAATTCGCCACAGGCACCCTTTAATGAAAATATTTGGGTTTGTCAAATAGTCGAGGTCACGTAAAGCATATTATGTTCATGAGGATGATCAGGAGGATCAATATCTTTGGACTGTGAGAGGAAACCCACAAAAGTATAAAGAGAACGTGCAAAGTCCACATAGAAAAACCCCAAGCCAGGGATCAGAACCCAGAACCTACTTGCTGTGAGGTGCTAACCACTATGCCACATGCTTTTGTTTAGCAAATTGGACAATCTGTAAGTTTTAAAATATGTTCCCACTGAATACCACCATTTTTAGTGAATAAATCCAATCTGGTTTTTATACTTTTACACGCTGCCAAAGCGCTTAGTGAGATTTTAGCCCAGTAGGTTCCAGACTGAAATACTACATCGCACATACCCATTTATTCATTCATTCATTTTCTGAACCGCTTAATCCTAATTAGGATCGTGGGGAGGCTGGCGCCCATCTCAGCCAACTCCAGGCGAGGGCAGAGTACACCCTGGACAGCTTACCAGGCCAGCACAGGGAAGAAACACGCTGACGGCTATGCAGTTCCTCTTGTCGAAAGTCAGCAATGGTTCTTTAACATGAACCACCATAGACAGTGAGAGACGTCGCCACCTTTGATAACCCAGTTAGTGGCACTGGGGGGGACAGTGACAACTCGTTGAGAGTAGGGCTTGAATCCCCAACCTTAGGATCAGTGATCCAGAACCTTTCTCCACCGGGCCACCACTGTCCGCTCCTTTACTAGTCCTTTATCATTTCTATACTCATGACAATAGCGTGGCAGGATGGTGTAGTGGTTAGCATGTCTGCTTCATAGCAAGGAGGCACCTTTACCATAGGGCCACCACTGCCCATCCCACATACTGTTTACATTATTAAAGCTTAAAGATTGTAATTTGAAGCGTTTTCAGTCGGAAACCAGGACCGTTCTACACAAGCACGATCTACACGGGTTCTTATTTTCAATCGCCATTCTGTTTCCTTGCGGGCTGATGAACCTGATGGTTGGATGTGAGGATGGAGCTCAGGTTAAACCTCTTTCCTGCAGAGCAGAATTGAAATGCTGGAGAGTAGCAGTAAGCATCTCTCTTTCTCTCTCTCTCTCTCTCTCTCTCTCTCTCTTTTACACAAACTAAACAATTGTAATGTAATTTAAAATACCAACCACTATAGTGCCATCTAGTGGTGAATAAAGAGCCATCTTTATATAAGTGCTTCAGACCCAGGAACTTAATTTAAGACAAGAAATTAAACAAACCCCAGCATGAAGCCGGAAGTAAAACATACACTATATGACAAAAGTTTATGGACACTTCACCATAACACTCACGTGTGTCTTGATCATTGGATTTCAGGTTTCATTCCTGTTTGCCTAGATAATTAATTTCCCTGTTCCAGGAAAGGTTCTCCGATAGATTTTGTAGCGTAGCTGTGGGAATTTGTGATCAGGAACTTTATTGAGATCAGGCACTGATGTCAGGCAGGGACACTGGGGGCAGCTGGCATTCTAGTTCATCCCAAACATGTTCAGTGGGGTTCAGGTAAAGCCACGAGGAGGAAACTCATGCAAACACAAGGAGAACATGCAAACTCCACCCATAAATGAGCCAAGCCAGTCCCAGGATTTGAACCCAGGACCTGCTTGCTGTGAGGCAAACGTGTCTCACCGTGCAACTCGTTCATGATATCAATCAATCGATTATTAAATACCATGAACTGGCAGCACATAGGCATAGTGCAAGCAACTCACGTTCCCCCACTCCAGTCTTTGCAAGGTGTGTCTTCACAGAGCTCCCTGTGCATGCAAGGGGGGGGACGGTCATGCTTGAACCAGTGCGAGTCTCTTAGTTGGTCAAGTGTCCATGAACTTTTGACCATAAAGTATGTCTTTTACTAAAGTTTCCACTTCATTTTACTTGAATCTTTACTCATCTTTCCAAAAGGCACATCTGCCACACAGCAAGAAGGTCTTATGCGTTAGTCCCTGGCTCAATGCGGGCGAGGTGTACCCTGCCTTTGCCTACAGTTGATTAAGATAGGCTCCATCCTCCGTGTGATTCTAATAGGATTTAGCAGTTCAGTAAATTAATGAATGATCAACATATGACATATTCACTCATTTTCTGAAACACTTAATCCTAGTCAGGGTCACAGGGAGGCTAGTACCCACAGGGAGGCTAGTACCCATCTCAGCCAACTCTGGGCGAGGGCAGAGTACACCCTGGGCAGGGAAGAAACACATTGACATTTGGACATTTCATTCATTCATTTTCTGAAACGCTTAATCCTAATTAGGGTCGCTGGGAGGCCGGTGCCCATCTCAGCCGATTCTGGGCGAGGGTAGAGTACATGATGGACAGCTCTCCAGACCATCATAGGGGAGAAATATCTATGCAGCTCCTCTTTACGAAAGTCACCAATGGCTCTTTTACATGAACATCTCACCACAGACAGTGGGAGACATGACCGGCCTTTGATAACCCAGTTAGTGATAGTAGGGATTGCACCCTCAACTTTGGGATCAGTATTTTAGGGAGGTACGGCTGGGTACAGACAGTTTAAATATTATTAAAAGGTTACCAGGGACATGTACAAAAAAAAATAATTAAAAAATCCTACATGTTCTCCCGGTGACAGACACAGGCTCACTGGGTCCTTCTGGGTAAATGGCATAGATGCTAACTGTGTATATCTTATCCTCCTCCAAGCTATCAATCACATGAGAGGAGACATCGCCCTGCAGCATCTGCTCATAGGTCATTCCAGGTCTGTCAGCTGGGATAACAATCAAACAGAGAAAGGTTTCATTCATTAATTCATTAGAATAATTGTATATTATCACTAATTCTTTAGCGTGAAATTGACTTCTGTGCTGTTCTCAAACACACAGTCCCTGGGAACAGCGTGAAACATCCTGGCTCACATCTCGGGATGAAGATCTTGTATGTGTCCACATGGCCGAGTGGCGACGTCCAGGCTAAGCGCAGAGAGAACAGCCCCTCCTCAATCACACGGAAGTTTGCGACTGGTGGGACAGGAGCTGCAAAAAGGTAACAAGAACAAACTGCACATCAAAAGCACTGAATAAGATTCAATTAATTAATTTGCCAAGTAGAGCTGTAGTGAGGCTGGAGCCTATCTCAACCAACGGGGTACAATTTAAACTCACCCTATCTCTCTCTCTCTCTCTCTCTCTCTCTCTCTCTCTCTCACACACACACACACCCACACCCACACACACACACACACACACACCCACACACACACACACACACACACACACATCTAGGGGCAATTTGGAACAGCCAGTTACTGTTATTATCTTTAGACTGTTGGCGAAAACCCAAGTACCCAGAGGAAAATAACAAGCGCTGGAAGAGCATGCAAACTCCACACAGAAATGCTATCATCAATGTCGGGACTTGAACCCATATACATACATCTTATACGCCCATTTCACTGGAGCGCGGAATGCAAGAATCATGGCGGAAAGGTGCGTAACGTACACTATGGAGGAGCTTTGGCATTTTTATATGGAAAATGGGCCAAAAACCTATGGAAAATTGTACCTTCGGAACACCTTCAGAACGATCACGGAATGTGCGGAACAGACACGGAAAGACCGCGGTACAATGTCAGAATACATGCGTAAAAGCACTCGGATCACCTTCGGAATCAGTGCGGACAGCAAAGGAAGACCTTCGGATAATTCACGGAGTGTTCACGGAAAGGACAGAATGTTTCCGGAATGACCGTGGCACTACTCCTTTTTAGAAGGAAGAGTCACGGAATGATCACAGAACACGCAGAATGAAGGCAGAACGTTCACGTTCAACATGGAATGACTGAGGAATACCCAGCGTAACCATGTTTCAATGAGGAAAAATCGGCACAGATCAAAGGATTTGCTCCTAATTCCGCCTATAAATAAGTTCTCTCATTCAAACTATATGTTTATAATGTATAATATGTTTATAATGTACAATAAATGTAAAATTTAACATATGTTTGTAATTTACCATATGTTTCTAATGTGCACTAAATTTATAATTTACAATAAATTTAAGATTTAACATATTTTAATATGTTTAATATCAATAATGTCAATACGTTCTTTTTATTTGCACCTCAATCATTCCAGACTAAAAACCATGCACACAAGTCCAAACCACAGTGATTATAACTTTAAAACTTTATTACACGAACAGGAAAACAGAAAAAATAAAGTGAATGACCTGGAATAATTTATAGTGGAAGTAACTATTTTGAGTGTTCCGCAAGTCTTCCATTTTATCCGCAACCAGTCCGCAAACGTTCCGCATGTATTCCGCAAACCTTCCATGAGTATTCCGTGGGGATTCTGTGGCCACTTTTGACCACCCGGAAGAAGGAGGAATGTTCACAGAACATTCATGGAAAACTTGCGGAATAAAAGGAACAATCACGGAACGTTTGCGGAAAGGACGGAACGTTTGCGGAAGGACAGCAGAACGTGAGGGGACACTGTCAAAAGCACATTCATGAAAGATTTTGGCCTGACGAAAGAGGAGGAATACCTTCGGAATCATATGGAAGGACAAGAAAGGTGACAGAATGACTGAGGAATGACTAAGCAACGTTGGAGAATGACTACAGTTTTGCTTCCGCGAGTCTACCGCGCTCCAGGGAAATGGGGGTATTACAGTATAAGCTCACACATATTAAAAAAAAAAAAAAAAAAGATACACCACAGGTTCTCCAACTGTCGGGTTTAGCGATCTTGTTCTGATAATACTTACTCGTCTGTGTGGTTACCATGGAGGATTCTCCGATAAGTCCGGGATAGATGGCATAGATGGTGAGAGAGTACTCGGTCTCCGGCGTCAACCCTGTTACTTTGGTGTTTCTCGCATCTCCTTTCAAATCAATCTGAGAAACAGAGATGAGGAGGATTAGGGTTTCCGGGTTTCCTCCTTGTTGTGTACTAGTAAATTTCAGACCTACTCAGCCTGCGTAGAATTGCCCTTGTCTCTGTGGACCTCTGCTGGACTGTATTCCCACTGCATTTAAACATGTAGTTGTAGTATAGGTGGTGTAGCACGAGCATGGGTTCGTCCTTCAGAATTTATATATGGAGTTATTTTGGGCGCACTGACCCATGGGCTTTTTAAACGCCCTGCAGGTTTATTAACTATGCAATGTGAGGATTTTTGGTCAATAACAGTAAAATTTAAAGGAGGACTCTCAGATCTCACAAGGCCGGTTGATAGTAACTGGGACTACCGAGGTCATTCCAGCAGATTTTGGAGGCACCAACTTGTAAATATGAGTGGAGGAAAAACACACAGTTGACATTAAAAAATAAATAAAACAGCACAGCAACAAACCAATGCAGTTGAATTGAGGCAGTGCTTGACCCACAGCAAATTTCAGATTTATACACCAAACTTTCCTCGAATGGACGCCACACCCTTCCTACCTTTAATGTAGCTCCCTAGCTCTAAAGTATTCCAACAGAATTAACTGGGACATTTACGGTGTCAACTAACATGATACCAAGAAATATATTTATCATAATCTATTCATTCATTCATTCACCTCTTTTTCCTACGAGAGTTGCAGAGGGGCTGGAGCCTATCTCAGCCGACACTGGGAAAAGGCCAATCCATCACAGGGCCAACACACAGACCAACAATATCTAGGAACAGACAGCCTAAATTGTGTGCCTTTGGGTTATGTGAGGAAACCAGTGTACCCATGAGGTAACCCATACAAGCGCGGCGAGAACATGCAAACTCCACACATACTAGTACATGCCTTTTACAAAGCATCATACCTGGGTCATCTTTTTGTGAGGCAGACATGTTATCCACTGTCACCATGTCACCCTGCCCATCATCCACTATGTGAGACCATGTGTGGTTTTACTCGATGACTTCAAATCAGGTTTAATAATAATTAAGGTAAGAATGAGACCTGTTGTTTCGCCATCTAACCTGCAGTGAAAAAGTGCGCATCATGGTATTTAAATTGGCAATCGCATTCTATATAAACCTGTCTAACCCCACACACCCCAGTGAACCTCTTCCAAGAGGTCCAAATTCAATCTTCCTCCGCTTAATCTAGGGTCAGGTCATGGGGGCCTAAGCAATGAGGTTCAGGCATCACGCTTCCCAGCCACTTCATCCAGCTGAGATATTCATGGAGAATCTCATCCACCCCCGGAGCCAACCATCAAAGAGTTTTATTACTATCTCAACGACCTCAGCTCCAGTGATGGGTGAACCCCCATCCAAACCTCCAGGGTTTTCCTCCTCCATGGAGGGCGTGTTAGTGGTATTGAGGAAGCCCTCTAAGTTTTCCTTCCGCCTCCCGAAAACATCCCCAGTCGAGGTGAGCAGCTCCCCACTTCCACTGTAAACATTATTTGTGGAGAACTGCCTCCCCCTCCTGAGGCATCAGGTGGTGGTCCAGAACCTTTTTGAGCCTTTTTGAGGCCAACCGATAATCACTTTCCAGGCCCTCACTGAACTTCTCCCATGCCCGAGATTTTGCATTGGTGACAGCTCAGGTTGCAGCATGTTTGACCTGTCGGTACCTGTCTGCTGCCTCAGGAGTCCCACAGGCCAACCTGATAGGCCTCCTTTTTCAACTAGACAGCCCCCATCACCATAGGTGTCCACCACCGGGTTCGTGGGGTTACCGCCATGACAGGCACCGATGACCTTCCGGCCACAGCTATGGGCTGCCCCCTCAATAATGGATTCACAAAATGTTGGCCCATACGGATTACATGCCATCTGCTTCCTTCGGGATGCGGTTGTAGCTCTACTGGAGGTGAGAGTTAAAGACTCCTCTGACATGAGACTCTGCCAAACATTCTCAGGAGACCCAAACTACTCACTTGGGTCTGCCAAGTCTGGAGGGCGGCCTCCATCACCATCAGAGCCAGCTCACTACGAGGTGGTGATTGGTTGACAGCTCAGATCTTCTTTTCACCAGAGCATCCAGAACCTGCAGTTGCAAGTCTGGTCATACTACTACAAAGTCGATCATCGAACTTCGGCCTAGAGTGTCCTGGTGTCAAGTGCATTTTATGGACACCATTATATTCGAACATGGTGTTCATTATGGACAAACCATGACGAGCACAGCAGTTCAGTAATGAAATACCAGGGTTCAAACTGGAGAGGGAGTACCTACTGATCACACCCTTCTAGGTCACACTATCATTGCCACATACACAAAACTTTAAGTAAAAATATAAAATAGAAATGTAAACTGTGTACCTATGAATGAGAAACGAACACTGAGATACACAATATGTAAATTGATGTGCTGTGGAATGGAATAAACAATGAAATAGTTGCAGCAAGGAGCGGCAGTGCAGCAGTGCAATACAGTTGTGGATTCAATGTCCTTTTACAAAGAACTGATGTCAGTGTTAGCGAGAGTGTGTGTAAGAGAGAGAGAGAGAGAGAGAGAGAGAGAGAGAGAGAGAGAGTGATTGCAAGGCTCTGGTGGTGGAGGAATGATGGCTTTCACCGCTCTGGGGTAAAAGCTATTTTTGAGTCTGGTTATGCTGGTCTTGATGTTTCTGTAATGCTTTGGAGAAGGAAGTGATACAAACGGTCAATTTCCCAGGTGTGGGATAAGTTGCGATGCGGGCCTACGTCTGAACCAGGATAGAATATATTGTGTCTAGATCTGGTAGACGGCAGCCTGCGATCCCCTGTGCGGTTCTCACTACCCAAGTCCTTTCTGTCCTTAGCAGTGCAGCTGCTGTACCATACAGTTGCACTGAGACAGAGAAAACTTTCTATTGTAGCGCTGTAGAAGTTCATGAACAGCTGAGAGGAGAGTCCAGTACGTTTCCGCTTCCTGAGGAAGAAAAGCTGTCATTGGGCTTCTTCAGTGAGGTGTTCACAGACCAGGACAGGTCAGATGAAATATGGATGCTCTGTCTTCCTTGTTCTCCTATAGTCCACTAGGACCTCCTTGATCTTGCTGGTGTTCAGAATGAGGTTATTTGTTGAACACCAGTTTATCAAGTGCTGAATCTCCTTTCTGTACTGAGTCTTATTATTGTCTAAAATGAGACCTAACACTGTGGTGTCGTTGGCAAACTTCACAAGCGTGTTTGTGGAGTGACTAGCAGAGCAGTTGTGCATAAAGAGGCTGAAGAGGGCTGGGCTGAGGACACAGCCCTGTGGCATCCCAGTGTTCAGTATCAGGGCGGATGATTTAGAGTTTCCTATCCTCACCACCTGAGGTCGGTTGGTGAGGAAGTCCTTGATCCAGTAACACAAAGTGGATGACAGTCCCAAGTTGTATAGCTTTGGTACCAGCTTTTCCAGGAGAAGCACTATGCATCGACAGCATGAAAGTGAGACACCAGGACTGTTTCTCTGTATGTCTTTCAGGTGCAGTGCTGAAAGGTCTTGAATTAGTTTAAAACTTTCTAAACTTATAGTCAAGCAGGGAAAATGTGTGGCAGTGGGCGAATGAACTGCACCTCCCATTCCTCCACCTTCATGGCTAAAGCACCCTTGAGCAAGGCACCTAATCCACAACTGCTCTCCAAGTGTCCCCAATGTGTCTAGCAGCCCACTGCTGTGAGTGTGTGCCTTGGATGAGTTAAATGTAGAGACAATAACTTCCTTTATTAATATTAATTAATCGATGAGTACAGTATAGAAAAATCAAAAAAGTTTACTGGATTATCAGGGCGACTCAACTTTGTAGCGCATGTTTCATATAAACTTTTTGACCCACTCAATCAAAAAGGGGTTGGAAGTCGCAAGTAGCACCTCAGAGATACCGACCAAAAGATAATTAATGCATTAAAAATGGAATTGTAGTTTTTTTTCTCCGATTTGATAGGTGACCTGTTAATCTCATTCATTCATCTATTTTCTGAACTGCATAATCCTTATTAGGGTCATGGGAGGCTGGCGTCCATCTCACTCGACTCTAGGGGACGGCTGGGCACCCTGGACCAGTAATTTGGAACAGCCAATTAATCTACCGTGCATGTTTTTGGACTATGGAAGGAAACTGGAGTACCTGGAGGAAATGCACGCAAGCACGGGGAGAACATGCAAACTCCACACAGAAAAGCCGGAGCTGGGAATCGAACCTAGGACCTTCTTGCTGTGGGGCGGACGTGCTCACCACCACACCACCATGTCGCCAAACTGTTAATCTGACATTTTCCAAAGTTTTAGCTCAGATACTTATATTAAGTAATGAAACTGCACATTTAGCAGAGGGTCCTACCTTTAAATTCGACAGAAAAGAACAGGAAATATTCAAAAGGACAACAATATTAGATGTTAAGCTTCTTGTCACCGCCAGCATGTGATTTTGGCCCCACATTAAAAAAAAAAAAAAAACTTCTGTAACTCATCACTGATGGAAAAAAACCCAACATCAACAGCTTTGTCAGTCCTGCTGACAATTTTATTTTGTTTGTTTGTTTAAAACCACACAATCCAGAATCAAACTAACCTCAGCAGGATCTTTGCTGATTGATAACTCTTCCACATTTAAGTTTGGTGCATCTGCACACCATGATGAGCAGTGGTGGCCTGGTGGTACAGGTGGATCACTGATCTTAAGGTTGGGGGTTCAAGCCCCACTCACCACAGGTTATTCCCCCCCATCCCCCCATCCCGTGCAATAACTGAGTTATCAAAGGCCAGTCACGTCTCTCACTGTCTATGCTGGGAGGTTCATGTAAAAGAACCATTGCTGACTTTCAACAAGAGGAGCTGCAAAGCCATCAGGGTGTTTCCGCCCTGTGATGGCGTGGCGAGCCATTCAGGGTGTACTCTGCCCTTGCCCGGAGTCAGCTGGGATGGGCGCCAGCCTCTCTGTGACTCTAATTAGGATTAAGTGGTTACAGAAAATGAAATGCACACCGTGATCAAGGGCTATCAAGGTTTCTTCTTGGATGTAGGACGAGGCTGTTTCCACACACACACACACACACACACACACACACACACACACACACACACACACACACACAAGTGGCCAGTTTAATTGCACCCAGTCTGTGTACTCCTGTCCTTAATGTTGTTTTGATCAGATTCTATTTTTATTTCAAGCAGACAAATTGAATAGTTTGACAAATCTCTTTGTAAGGGTTTTGTCCAAGTGATGCCTGTCTGAAGTACCGTGACCTCATGTTGTCCTTTCTGTCCTTGTGAGCTGCTACAAATAACTGAAATTTAATAAGTTGAATTTAACTAGAATTGTGATGTCACCTTTGCTTCCTTTTCTCTTGGAATTAGTGGAGATGATGTCATCAAATGACCTGCTAAGTCTTATGTCCATAGAAGGAAGAAAACCGATTGGTTGCTAAGGGGGCCAGTGGTGGTCTGGTGGTCAGGTGCTGGATTACCAATCCTAAGGTTGGGGGTCCATGTCCCACTGTCAACAACTGTCGCTGCTGCCCTCCCTAGTGTGACTAACTGGGTTATTAAAGGCCGGCCATGTCTCTCACTGTCTGTGGAGGGAGGTTCATGTAAAAGAACCATTGCTGACTTTCATCAAAAGGAGCCGCATAGTCGTCAGTATGTTTTTGCCCTGTAATGGCCTGGCGAGCTGTCCAGGGTGTACTCTGCCATTGCCTGGAGACAGCTGAGACAGGCAGCAGCTGCCCTGTGACCATAATTAGGATCAAGTGGTTCTGAAAATGACTGAATGGTTCCTAAGGATATTCAAATGTTGCTTTATCAGAACAGTCTCAAAACTTTAAATAATTTTTTCTTTGTTTTTCTTTAGAATGATTTATGTTTTCCAGCCAATTTCAAATGTTTATAACTTTGTCAGATATTTTAACAAACCTGGGATCACTGGAAGCATACACTCTCCTCATTTTGGCCTCGCCACGAACTCATTTTGTAATTTTTGGTCGTTGCGACTCATTTTGCCTGATCGTGTCTCATTTATCTTCCCTGATCCATGAGCTGTAGTTTTAAAGCAAAATATCCTGCACACAACAGAAACATAATCCTTCTGGTCTATTAAATTACCTTTGGGACATTTGGGACATTTTTCTATCGTGTGGCTGTAACACTTTAATTTCCCAATTTGGGATTAATAAAGCTTTATGTCATTTCAAACCCGACTCTGAATAAATTCAATCACCAAGTGTTTTGTGTGTGTTTTGTGTGTGTGTGTGTGTGTCTGTGTGTCTGTGTGTGTGTGGGGGGGTGGAATCTGCTGTGATGCAGCTGCTCTCACCTGTCGGGGTTTTACAGGTAGCAGATGGCCCTTCAGGGACACGGCAGCGATCAGCAGCCTGTAACCTGTCACATCTCCAGTAGCCTGACTCCAGGAGAGCTGTAAAGAGTTGTAACCTAACTCGCTGACCTGCAGGTCTCTGGGGCCGACTACCTTCTCTGTCACTATCACACAGAGAGCCACAGAGAGCGAGAGAGAGAGAGAGAGAAAGAGAAAGAGAGAGAGAGAGAGAGAGAGAGAGAGAGAGAGAGAGAGAATGATTAGCGTGATAAAGGAAACGAGAGACAGACCATGAAAGAAAGATAGACAAAGTCCAACAGATGGAGTGGGATTTGTTTCTACTGTGTTCGTGTTTGTGTCCCACCTGGACGTGTGTGTTTAACAGGTCGAGGAGGTTCAGAGGCAGTGAAACACACACGGCGTGAGATTTTAGGTAGCAGGTGCTCAAGATAGGACGAATCAGGGCTCAGTAGCAGGTGCTCCTCATGAGGCGCGCTCACTATCCTCCTCAGTTCCTCAGGATCAGCGTCCCTCACACCTTGACACACATTTCAACACGCATGTCATCCAAGTCTCAGTTATAACGTCTGCGTGAAATATATTCTATGTATCTTTAAAATAAGTGGTGTACACTTAGCACTTCCGTCTTGCAGCAAGAAGGTCCTGGGTTCAACTCCCAGGCTCGGCAATGAAATTATGGAATTTGTGTGTGTGTGTGTGTGTGTGTGTGTGTGTGTGTGTGTGTGTGTGTGAGTGTGTGTGTGTGTGTATGCGATGCTCCCTGAGCTTGCATAGGTTTCCGCCTAGTACTTCAGTTTCATCCCACAGTCCAAAGACATGCACGTCAGGTGGATTGGCTGTGCCAACTTAATCCTTGGTGCGAGTGTGACTGTGAATGGTTGTATCTTGGTTCTGATTCATTTAGTGTCAGCAGAGATAGGCTCCAGCCAGAACCCTAACAGAACCCTAACCGAATCCTAACAGGATTACACGGTTTGACAAAAGAATAAAGTAAATACACTCTAGCCACCCGCCTCTTTATGAACTGCTGTGCATGTGTATTTTGGCTGCGGTTTAACACATTCAAAGGGAAAGCGCTATCTGCCCCCTCAAACAAATGAGCTCACAGATGCCCATGATTGGCTGTCAGTCACATGAGTGACAGGGTTGTGAGCGTATGCCACCCCTTCCTCCCCTAAAAGCTGATCCAATTAGCTCCCATGGACTCCTGGTCACAGACAGCTGTGGCATTAATCCGGATTCGAATTTGTGATCTCCGGGTTAATAGTCGCGCGTCTTGTTGATACGCCAGATGGAAGCCCAACTTCGAGCAACCTTACCAACACTGCATTAGTTGCTATGCTCTAAAAGGAATTAGCAGCATGATGTGGATGTGTTGTGTCAAGTGTCGGGTAGATGCACAAAGCGAAGCCGATTTTTTTCAGGCCTCTCTGGGGCAAACTGATTAAAGAGTCTCAGTGCCAGAAGATCAGAGGAGTAAAACCAACATGCCTGAAGAGAACTCGCAGCAATTAGCTAGCGCGCCCTAATTAGCACTTATTATTTCTACACACTGGGCATTGAGATTTTGACGTGCGGTAAAGGGTCAAGGCAGCAAGCTGCATCCAATCCAGAATGTTGAATTATGGTAGACTGATGGGTGTAATTTCTAATCCCCGTGACAACCAGAACGAAAAGGAGTGCTGCACCGGACGCTGCTTACCCACTGCGAAGAGAGAGATGCCACTGTCTGCTATTGTTTTAACTGGTCCATCGATCGCATCATCTGATCTTCCGTTGGTAATGAGCACTGCAATCTGAAATCACACAGGAATAGCCAGCTGTGTATCGGTTTTATTTATTTATTTGTAAAACACAGAATAAAACAAGCAGGTGCTTTGAAACGGCATAATAGGTTCCTTTAATTATTACTGTTTACTACATAAATAAACAAAAGGACTTTTGCATTATCAGAGAAATGAAAAGTGAAGAAATTCATAAATTCTTGCATCGATCAGTGAAAAAACAAACATGTGCATGATGACCATAATTAATTACATAATCAAATACATAATCAGCCATAAAATTAACACCACCTAACTGGTCTACGGCTATTATCATACTGCAAGGTAATGCAATGTGTTCTGATACCTTTCTTTCACTCATTCATTACTCATTTTCTGAGTCATTTATTACTACTAGGATCACAGGGAGGCTGGAGCCTATCTCTACCAACACTAGGTAAAGGTGGGGTACACCCTGAACAGCTCACCAGTCCACAACACAGCCAACATATGCACAAACATTTGTATGCACACTAACACCAAAGGGCAATCTGGAACTGCCAATCAGACTGATGTGCATGCCTTACGGCAGGAGGAAACCAGAGTAATCAGAGGAAACCTGCACAAGCACAAGAAGAACATGCCCCCGTGCAGCAGCATACCTGTCCATATGCAAGTATCAATTAGAAAATTCTAGCCAAAGCTTTTAATTTGCCGTTCGATTTATGTTCCTACTCTCATCTACAAGCTTTAGGTCAGGGGTCTCCAATCTTGTCCGCAAAGAGCCGGTGTGGGTGCAGGTTTTCACTTCAACCAAACAATAGTCACACCTTCCACCTGTTTCCACCAATCACTGATCATCAAAAGAAAAAAAATAAATAAATAGATTGGACATTACTGTTTCAATTCTGAAGTGACGCCATCTTGGTGAGATCACATTACTGTTTAAGACTTAAAACAAGATGATCTCACCCAGATGGCCTCACTTCAGAATTGAAACAGTAATGTCCAATCTAGATTTTTTTTTCATTTCTTTTCTTTTGATGATCAGTGATTGGTGGAAAGGTGTGACTATTGTTTGGTTGAAGTGAAAACCTGCACCCATACTGGCCCTTTGTGGATAAGATTGGAGACCCCTGCTTTAGGTAATAACCAAAAGAACCAGATCATGGATACAAGTGGCTGAAAAGAGCTTCCTTCGTAGGGTGGCGGGGATCTCCCTTAGGCATAGGGTGAGAAGCTCAATCATCAGTGAGGAGCTCAGAGTAGAACCACTGCTTCCGCAGTGAGAGGAGCCGGATGAGGTGGCTCGAGCATCTGGTAAGAATGTCTCCCGAACATCTTCCCCATGTGGTGTTTGGGCATGTCCAACCAGGAAGAGACCTGGAGGTTGACCCAGAGAGTACTATGTCTCTCGAATGGCTTGGGAGCACTTCAGTGTCCCCGTGGCAGAGTTCGAGAAAGTGGCTCGGGAAAGCAAAGTGTGGACATCCCTGCTTAAGCTTCTGCCCCTGCAACCCGACCGTGGATCAAGCGGAACAAGATGACTGACTGACTGACTGACTTATATGTGCCATTTTTTAGATCGCCTAATTACACCCTTAACAATCTTGCACATGTGAGATCAGCCTCAGACCCAAATGATTATTGGTCATTGTAAAGGCGTGACTACTCTTATCTCAAGTTCACCTGAATCAGAGGGTCGAGTTCATCAAAGTCCCCGAACAACATGATGCCTCTGTCTGTGTGTGTGTGTGTGTGTGTGTGTGTGTGTGTGTGTGTGTGTGTGTGGTGAGCTGATTTTAAAAGCCAATATCTCTGTAGTTAATTACAGCAATCCTCTCCATTGTCTGCTGCCTCGTTTGCACATCAGGTGATCGTCTCTGCAGGACAAGCAGTTGCATGCGGTCTGAAATCCTAATCACGTCCTGGTTTCAATGCAGCGGTTTCCTAACATTACATGTACTCTATTAATTTCAGTCCAGATGTGCTGGGTTCATGGTAGCTTCCTGGCTCGAGGACACATCTAATAACATGTGCTGCTTTCATTGTTAAGGTCAAAGGTGCTCGTTCTAGTGCGTTCTCTATTCTGTCTCTTAGCAATACAGATGTGCGATTATACAGAACAGCTGCATAGTAGATCTGAATCACAGCAAGAAGATCCTGGGTTCAAGTCGCGGCCATGTTGTGTGGAGTGCACGTGTTCTTGCTGCGTTTCCGTGGGTTATTCTGGGTACTCCGGTTTCCTCTCGCAATCCAAAAACACGCACATTACATGAGGCTGACTGGCTGTTCTAAATTGCTCCGAGTTGTGCATACAAGTGTGAATGGTTGTGTCGGTTGTGTCAGGTGAGCTGTTCAGGGTGTACACTGCCTTGCCTCAGTGTTGGCTAAGATAGGTACCAACCCCAGTAGGATTAAGCAGTTTAGAAAATGAGTGAGTGAGCTGCAGTGTACATGATCCCATCCACACCTTTGGCGTGTTTTCCCGAACAATCGAAGGGCTAAAGACAGACTCTGCAAGGAACTCGAGGGCCACACCCATGCGACTGCCTCCTCCTTCATACGGCAGCTCCTCCACCGCGGTTAATACCTCATCCAGGGTGGAGTAGTCCGTCAGAGCAATGAGCATCCTGAAAAGAGAAATACGATTACACGCTCTCCTTTCAATACAAGATCCACAACTCAACCGCAACATTACCCAACACCGCCGTTTAATCTTGTTAGCGTTGTGTGAAGGCTGGAGCCTATCTCAGCCGACTATGGGTAAAGCAAAAGCACACCCTGATTAGCTGGCCAGTCAATCGCTGGGTCAACACACACACACACACACACACACACACACACACACACACACACACACACACACACACACAACCATTCACACTCATGTCTCAGGGAAATTCAGGATGGCTCATAATCTTAATCTGCATGTCTTTGGACTGTGGAGGAAACTGGAGTGCCAGGAGGAAACCCATACGTGCTCAGGGAAATTATGCAAAGTCCACATAGAAAACTTGGGACGCGAACCCGGGACCCGCTCACTGTGCAGCAGACATGTTGCCCACCGTGATGTCCAACGCCTCTATATTTTGAAATGAAAACTTTTCTGTATGACTAACGTTTCTCTCATGTTACTTTACTCCCCGCCCCTAACTCCGCCCACTAAACCCCAGCATATATATATATATATATATATATATATATATATATATATATATATATATATATATATATATATATATATTAGTATTGTACAAGCCCACAAGCCCTCTAACACTACACCTTCTCGGTTGCTTTCCTTTTCCAGGCCATCAGAAGCTTGTTATAAATTCCTAAATCTTTTTTTTTTTCTTACTAAAGCGACAGTAGATGATTTTAAACTGGCTGACTGTGGATTTTCCTCCCAAATGACTATAAAAGATTTCTGTATATTCTTGGGCTGCACTTTGAATGCAAGAAAAAAATCAGTTTCTTCAGCAGAATATCAGTATCTTACCCTGATACGAGAGTATAATGATACAAACGTTTATGATTCGGGTAAAAAGAGACGTCTTCAAATAAAACACGATTACATTTCCCTGGACTAGAAGAAAAAAAATCTTTATCTGTCACATATCACACATTATAGTCGAGGGAAATCCTTTTCTTCTCATACTCAGGGCTGAGAGGAAGCTGGGGTCAGAAAGGGGGGATGAGCCATGACATTGTTCCCCTGGAGTTTAGAGGGTTAAGAAGAAGAAGAAGAAGAAGAAGGAGAAAAATAAGGAGAAAAAGAAGGAGAAGAAGGAGAAGAAGAAGAAGAGAAAAAGAAGAAATGAAGAAGATGAAGAAGAAAAAACAAAAAGAAGAAGAAGGAGGAGAAGAAGAGAAAAAGAAGTGAAGAAGATGAAGAAGAAAAAACAAAAAGAAGAAGAAGGGGAGGAGAAGAAGAAGAGAAAAGAAGAAGAAAAAGAGGAAGTGAAGAAGATGAAGAAGAAAAAAAAACAAAAAGAAGAAGAAGTGAAGAAGAAGATGAAGAGAATAAGATAAGGAGGAGGAGGAGAAGCAGCAGTAGTAGTATGGGGGAAAGGGGGAAGAAGGAAAAGGAAAACAAAAGGAGAAGCAGAAGAAGTTGGGGGATTATGTAGGTAGAGAAGAAAAAGAGGAAGAAGAAGAGAAGGAGGAAGAAGAAGAAAAGATAGAGGAGGAGAAACAGTATTACTGTATGGAGAAATGGTGAAGAAGAAAAAAGAAAAGGAAAACAAAGGTGGAGGAGGAGGATAACATGTCAGAGTAAAAAGGATGGAGGAGTAGAAAAGGAAGAAGAAAACTCAGAGGAGGAGGAGGAGGAGAAGGACGTATAGTGAGTAGTATAGGGAGGAGAACAATGAGGATAGGGGAAAGAAGTGTTGGGATTTGAACCCATGACCTTCCGATCCCTGAGCTTTAGCAGTTGTTCCAGGAACTTCTCGCTATTTTTGTGTGTGAGAAACGCGGCAGGTCACATTCAGCCGAGGATTGTTCTGATCCATCCACCACTGGGTTATGAGTTTACCATACTTATCCTGTAGGCCAGATGGGACTTGAACCCACACTTCCTGCCCATAATCCCTTATTCATTAACTCATTGGGGCCCAAAAATGTTAGTGAAGATGTCGAGGCCTATTCAGCCTTCAGCCTATTTAACGGATATGTTCTACCTCTGAGAACATCCCATCAACGTCTGAGAGCTTTTAATACGTTCTACCTGCAAATCCAGTGCGGGAACATAGAGCGTTCCACTGTACCTTGGAACGTCTGAGTATAAAGTGACCCCGAAGCGGACGCCTTCTGCCCCGATCACTCCGCTCTGGAAGGATCGAATGGTGTCAGCGATGAACTCTTTAATCTGGCTGAAGCTGGAAGGTCCGACTGACCACGATTCATCAACCAAGAAAACAATGTCCGCGGGTAAGGCTGTGCGACACTCTGAGACGGAACAAACAACCGTGCGTTAATACATTTCATTAAAAAAAGCTTTTACATAAAATACAGCATAGGATACCAAATCATTCTCTGTACTATAAATAATAATAATCATTTAATATTAGTTATACCTGGCTGAAAACTATCCATAACCAAATTACAACAATACGTATCAAATAGATGCTAGATGGCAGCCCTGCGATGGCCTGGCGAGCTGTCCAGGATGTACTCTGTCCTCACCCAGAGTCGGCTGAGATGGGCGCCAGCCTCCCCGGGACCCTAACTAGGATTAATCGGTTCATAAGATGAATGAATGAATGAATGAATGAAATATAGATGGTATTGTAGTGTTAGTTGTAAATATTACCACTAGATGGCAGTAAAACCTTAATAAAAAAAAAAGACTCCTGCAACGTATGATTTTTATGTTTCATAGATTTTAAACAGAGCCTGTTCGATGTGATCGGGGGAGGGGGGGGGGGTACACACCTTCCCTTAATTCAAACCCAAACCCTGTTTATTAACAAGACTCATGTTCTCTACATCAGAGAAGGTTCACAGAGCTTGCAAAGTTTATATAGCTTTGAGATAAATTGGATCTTTAAATGTGCAGTTTCTCAATCCATAACAATCACTCACTCATTTGTTTGCCAAATCGATTAATCCTAGGATCATGGGGAGGCTAAGGCCTATCTCCACCAACACTGGGCAAAGGAACTATACAACTCTGAACAGCTCGCCAGACCATCGCAGGGCCAACACACACACACACACACACACACACACACACACACACACACACACACACACACACACACAATCATTCACACTCACGTTCACACAGAGAGGCAATCAGCAATCAAAATTACACTAATGTTTATGTCTTTGGACTGTGGAAGAAAACACATGCATATACAGGGTGAACATATAAACTCACAGAAACACCCACACCTGGGACTTGAACCCAGGACCTTTCCTCTATGGGGTGGAAAAGTTGGCACCATGCCACCTCATACAATTAAAATATATAAAATAAGCATGTGCTGATCATATTGTTAAAGAAGACATAGAAGGACAAGAAGAAAAATAAGGAGGAAGAAGAATATGCAAAAATGTCTGGAAAGGGCTTGTCAGTACCCTGAAAGAACAAGAAACAAGAAAATGAACAGGGGAAAGAAGAAGAAGAAGAAATAAATGGAAAGGGATAAACAAGAAGAAGAAGAAGAAGAAGAAAAGGAGGAGGAGGAGAAGAAGAAGAAGAAGAAAAAAGAAGAAGTAGTAACTGGAGGGTGATTAAACAGGAAGAGAAGGATGAGGAGAAGAAGAAGAAGAAGAAGAAGAAGAAGAAGAAGAAGAAGAAGAAGAAGCTGGAGGGGGATAAATAGGAAGAGCAGAAGAAGAAAACACAGACAGAGGAGGAGAAAAGAAAGTATGACAAACAGAAGAGAAGGATGAGGAGAGAGAGAGAAGGAAGAGGAGGAGGAAAGAAAGAGTATGACAGAAGGAGAAGAAAGAAGAGAAGGAAGAAGAGTAGGAGAAGGAGGAGGAGGAGGAGGAGGAGGAGGAGATGCAGTTTGTTAAAATACACGCAGACTTTTATGGAAAGGGCCACCTGTAGCCTCTGCATTAGTGTTATCATAAAAAGGAGCCAACATCTGGCTGAGCCAGCAGCTGGAGTCAGATATCCAAGGCAAGATCTGATCTGCTTGATCATGTTCACCATGTTTGATAATCCTAGTTCTGGAGATCTTGGAGAAATTCATCCGGTACTCTCAGGGCCAACACTAACACACCACCAGTCACACTAGCATTCACACCTAGGGGCAATTTGGAGCAGTCAGTTAGGCTGATATTGGTGAGAGGAAACCAAAATCCCCAGAGGAACCTAATCGAGCACTGGGGGAACGTACAAACTCTACACAGAAATGCCGCTGTAATCAGAATAAAGCATGATCGATATTTAAGATTCGCGTAATAATGGTTTTAACATTCAGCATCCAGATAAACACATTTTGGGAGAAGATCCCAGACGACCCTAGAGGAAGAGCTACATGCCTTCAGTACTGCTACACACACACAAACACACACACACACACACACACACAACGTACTTCTCTCATAGCACAAATTCTCACCTTCACCTCTGACGAAATGTACAGCACATTAAGCACAAGATCATTTGTCTATCCACAGGAGGCACAGCAGCACATCCATTCTCAACTTCAGTGTTTACATTAACTCTGGGATACTGATCCGAAGGATGGGGGTTTAAGCCCCGGTATAACAAGCTGCCACTGTTGGGCCCATGGGAAAGGTCTTTAACCATGAACTGCTTAGATGTATGACAAATGATAAATGTAAGTCAATATGGAGAAGGGCGTCTGCCAAATTCTGTAAATGTGAATATAAATTCATCAAGGTTTGCTAAGCTCTACTACGATCAAGGCTGTCGTCTAATCATAATTCATCGTAATGATCACTGCAAAATTTGTAACATTTTAAATCCACCACTAAGATCATCTTAAATCCTCCAAGTTCCTTCGAGATCATCACGATTCCACCATGTTTACTAAAGATTATCCCAATTCTACCAAAGTTCTCTTATCATCATAAATTGAACAAGTCCCTCAAAATTATGGTAAATCCACCAAATTTTCTGAAAATCATCAGAAATTCAAAAAAGTCCATTCAAGATCATCACAAAGTCACCAAGATCTCTTAAGATTGTCATGAATCCATTAAGTTTCCTCAAAATCATCACGATTTCACCAAGTTCTTTCAAGATCATCACAAATCAATCAAGTTTCTTAAAGATCATTACGATTCCACCAAGTTCTCTTAAATCATTATGAAGCCACAAATGCTCCCTCAAAATCATCACAATTCCAAGGTTTCCTAAAGATTCTCACAAGTCCACCAAGTTCTCTCAAAATCATGACAAATCTACACAGTTCCCTTCAGATCATCATGAATCCACAAAGTTCCCTCAAGATCAAGATAAATTCATCAAATTATCATACAATTACCACAAATTTACCAAAATCTACCAAAATCATCACAAATCTACCATATTCACTTACGATCATAAAAAATTCACGAAGTTCTCTCAAGATCACCACAAATCCACCAACTTCCTTTAAGATAATCACAAATCCACCAAGTCCCCTCAAAATCAACATGATTTCACCAAGTTCTTTCAAGATCATCACAATTCCACCAAGTTTCCTGAAGATCATCACAATTCCACCAAGTTTCCTAAAGATCATCACAATTCCACCAAGTTTTCTAAAGATCATCCCGAGTCCACCAAGATTCCTGAAGATCATCACAAGTCCACCAAGTTCTCTTAAAAGCATCATGAATCAACCAAGTTCCCTCAAAATCATCACAAATCTACAAAGTTCCCTGCAGATCATTTTATGAATGCACCATGTTCTCGCAAGATCAAGATAAATTCATCAAATTGTCAGATGATCATCACAAATATACCAAAATCTACCAAAACCATCACAAATCCACCACATTCTCTTAAGATCATGACAAATTCACCCAGTTCATCACGAATCCACCAACTACTTCTTCTTATTCTTCTTTTCCTTTCGGCTTTTCCCTTCAGGGGTCGCCACAGCGAATTATCTGCCTCTATCTCACCCTATCCTCTGCATCTTCTTCTCTTACACCAATTGCCTTCATGTCCTCCTTCACCACATCCATTCCTTCGAAATTGTTATGATTTCACCAAGTTCTTTCAAGATCATCAGAAATCCATCAAGTTTCCTAAAGATGATCACAATTCCACCAAGTTCTCTTAAAATAATCATGAATCCATCAAGTTCCCTTAAATTCATCACAAATCCACCAATATCCCACAAGACCATTACAATTTGATGCCACGACCCCACACACTTATTGGAATTTTCTCAAATCATGCCGATAATGGACACTGTTCCCCAGTGTAAAGCCACGATAAACACATGATGTCAAAAGTATATCACGTCTCAGTTTCAAATAAGTTCTGAAGGAATACGTTTACCTTTAGATGTATGTTTGAAAAAGTTAGAGACATGTGTGACTAATGTATGCATACTGGATATGAAGATCTGGTGTGATGCGGATAATGCTGCAGGCCGTGTTATAGATTCAGACAGGTCCAGTCAGACGCCCAGGTTAAGAGCAGACGAAGTGGAAAATCAGTTCAAGCAGACAGATGTTATCTGTCACTGACTGTCTGAGCATGCAGGTGAAAAGCAGATGCACCATGAGGATATAAATCAAGAACACTGTCTTTCCCCACTTTTTGAAAACTGATAAATCACACCTTGTATTCTTGTGTCCTTCCTTTCAACCTACAGCCATCAACTCAACCCAAATTATTAATACATTCGCCAAACAGCTTAATTCGACGAAGGTAGTTGTGAGGCAGAAGCCCATCTCAGCCAACTATGGGTGAAAATGAGGTACACTGTAAACACCTTGATCATCTATCACAGGACCAGCACGTTCACACTTATACCCCCATTTCACTGGAGCACATCATGCAATGATCATGGCGTAAAGGCGCGGAACGCAGTCTTACGGAAGAGCTTTGGCATTTTTACATGGTAAATGGGTGAAAATCCTACGGAAGACTGGAAATTCGGAATACTTCCGGAACGTTCACGGCGTGTGCAGAACAGGCACGGCAAAGTACGGCAAAACTTTGGAATAAGTACGGAAAAGTGCACGGATTAACTGCGGAACAAGTACGAATAGCTACGGATTGCAAAGGAAGACTTTCGGATAATTCCCGGATCGTTCACGGAAAGCATGGAACACTCGAGGAATAACTACGGCACTAATCCATTTGAGAAGGAAGAGCTTTGGAATGATTGCAGAAACACGTGGAATGAAAGCGGAACATTTACGTTCAACATCGAATGACTGAGGAATACCCGGTGTAACCACGTTTCAATCCGAAAAAATCGGCAAAGATCAAAGGATTTGCACCTGATTCCGTTACACTCACATGTAGGGACAATTTAAAACAGCCAATAATGAAGGTCTTTATATGGTGGGAGGAAACCGGAGTACCCCGAGTAAACCCATAATGTACAAGCATAAAACAAACTTGCAACTTCACACAAAAAAGGCCAGGACTTGTGCCCAGGACCCTCTTGCTGTGAGGTGGATTCTGCTGTGCTGCCCAACCCAAAATAAAACCCAGAGTAATCAAGAATATGTATTAAAAAAATCCAAATACAGTGTGAAAGGAACCTCTAACCACCTCGAATCCTCCCGGTGATTTGCGTTGGGGGTGGCGGTAGTACAATACAGTGGTGACAGGTGAAGGCTGACTTTATATCGATTCTCCCGAAACAAAACTAGCTGACAGTGGCGGTATACGAGCTGCCAGTGTTGCATTGAGTCCACTGTGACATGTACAGCTTGGCATGGCTATGTTGGATCTTACTGATGTTTAATTAACTTTTATGCTGCTGTCCATAAAAATTGAATTCGATTAAAATCATCCAGCCTATGAGTAGTAGCTCGATACACACCGTATGAAGCGTAGTTGGATGCATCTGATTGTTTTCTCAAGGACTGAGACGAGAAATTGGAACTACGTGTCAAATTTGTTTCCAGTAGGGGTTAGACTTCACCAAGTCTGTCCTTTGTCACAGGTTCTATTCATAATATTGATGTATTTATGTTCTAGGTGGAGAGCTTCTGGTTTGATGGCCATAGGATCTCGTCTCCTCTTTTTTTTCTGCTCCTCTGCATTGATTAGAATGCCTCCTGAACCCCTCGTGAGGTGTTTTGGGCATGTCCAACTGGAAGGAGACCTCAGGGTCAAACAAACAGGAAGGACTATGTCTCTCGGCTGGTTGGAAACGCCTTAGTGTGGAGTTTGCATGTTCTCCCTGTGGTTGTTGGGTTTACTTCAAGTACTCCTGTTTTCCTCTTTCAATCCAAAGACAGTTTTGCTCCAAATTGCCCTCAGCTTTGACTGTGAGTTGTTGCATAAATGTTGGCCTTGACTTGGTGAGCTACAAGGGTGTACTACTGTCAGTTGAGATAGGTTCCAGCGTCAATATGACCCTAATAGGGTTAAGCAGTTTAGCAAGGGAGTAAGTGAGTGAGAGTAGCAGAGTAGAGGTGAAGAAAGAACCAGCACACAGCTTTTGGCATGCACAATAGCATTCATATGTTCTATGATTCAGGTACATCGGCATATGTTGATGACTTTGCAGTGGAAAAATCATGAATAATTATAAGCTCCAGAGATAAAGAAGGTGGAGGATTTTAAGTACTTAGGCTCAACAATCCAGAGCAATGGAGAGTGTGGAAAAGAGGTGAAGAAGCGTGTGCAGGCAGGTCGGAATGGTTGGAGAAAAGTGTCCGGTGTGATGTGTGATAGGAAAGTATCGGCAAGAATGAAAGGAAAAGTACAAGACGGTGATGAGGCCAGTGATGTTGTATGGTTTAGAAAGAGTGGCCCTGGGGAAAAGACAGGAGGCAGAGCTGGAGGTACCAGAGATGAAAATGTTGAGGAAGAAGAAGCTACAGCGAGAGCTGCCAAGGTGGATGTGTTCCCATTTGTAAAGTCACGGCGGTGTTTCTCTGTTTTTCTAACGGTGAGGTTACAAGGAGCAGAGATAAGGAATATGGAGGATTTTAAGTACTCAGGCTCAACAATCCAGAGCAATGGAGAGTGTGGAAAAGAGGTGAAGAAGCGTGTGCAGGCTGGTTGGAATGGTTGGAGAAAAGTGTCCGGTGTGATGTGTGATAGGAAGGTATCGGCAAAAATGAAAGGAAAAGTGTACAGGACGGTGTTGAGGCCAGCGATGTTGTATGGTTTAGAAACAGTGGCCCTGAGGAAAAGACAGGAGGCAGAGCTGGAGGTAGCAGAGATGAAAAATGTTGAGGTTCCTTTTGGGAGTAACGAGGATGGATAGGATCAGGAATGAGTACATCAGAGGGACAGCACATGTAAGAGGTTTTTGAGACAAAGTCAGAGAGGCTAGATTGAGATGGTTTGGACATGTACAGAGAAGGGATAGTGAGTATATTGGTAGTGTGGTGCTGAGGTTGGAACTACCAGGCAGAAGGCCGAGAGGAAGACCAAAGAGAAGATTTATGGATGTGGTGAAGGAGGACATGAAGGTCGTTGGTGTAAGAGTAGAAGATACAGGGAATAGGGTGAGATGGAGGTGGATGGTTTGCTGTGGCGACCCCTGAAGGGAAAATCCCAAAGGAGAAGAAGAAGAAGAAAAAGAAGACACTCAGAAATTTGCTAAAGCTGTGAAGAAAAAAATAATGTTGTTTAACTTTCAAGGCAGGAATGTTTCAACTAATTTAAAAAAATGAGTAAAATCAGTGAAAGCCACAAACCATGCTTCATTAACTGTCAACATGAAATCCGTGCTCAGAGCTTCCCTTAGTATGTTGTCTTTCAATATGAAATAGGTATTAGCTGCTAGCCTTAGCTTGTTGCCATTTAACATGAAATTGGCGCGAGCCGCTAGCTTAGCTTGTTGCCACTTAGCATGAAATCGGCGCTAGCCGCTAGGTTAGCTTGTTGCCACTTAGCATGAAATCGGCGCCAGCCGCTACGTTAGCTTGTTGACATTTAGCATGAAATCGGCGCTAGCCACTAGCTTAGCTTGTTGCCATTTGGCATGAAATTGGCGCTAGCCGCTAGTTTAGTTTGTTGCCATTAAAGCATGAAATTTGCGCTAACCGTCAGCTTACTTTGTTGCCTCTAAACTTGCACTACATATTCATTCCTTTGTATTTTTTCTTATTACTTTTACTCACAATAAAACTATTTTTCTCCTCTTTTGTCTTTGTGACATTTTAGAGTGTAAAAATATTTAGGATATAAATTCTACAGTACAAATGCATGTTTGCTAATACTAATCAGAGATTAGGTCATGTAATTAAAAAACTAGTTGTATTATTATTATTATTATTATTATTATTATTATTATTCTTATTCATTCATTCATTCATTTTCTGAGCCACTTAATCCTAATTAGCGTCATGAAGGAGGCTGGCACCCATCTCAATCGACTCGGGTGAGGGTGGGGTACACCCTGGACAGCTTGGCAAGCCTTCACAGGGCCATCACCCACACAAACATTCATTGACACCGAGGGGTGATTTGGAACAGCCAGTTAACCTACTGTGCATGGTTTTGGACTGTGGGAGGAAACTGGAATACCCAGAGGAAACCCACGCAAGCTCGGGAGAACATGCAAACTTCACACAGAAACGCCCGAGCTGGGAATGGCTGTGGGTTATATGCTTTTTAAACTGTTCTTTAGTAAAAGTAAAGTCACCCACAGCAAGAAGGTGGGGGTTCAATTCCCAGCTGCTTCCCACAACAGCTATCAACAAGAATAGAGTAAATCCAGACATTCTGTTACATTTTTCCAAGACATGTTAATCCCATCAACAATATTATTTCTAAATGCTCATAGCGGTATATCACCAGTCAGCTATGCACTCGTTGGAACATGCTGTGCGCCTTCTTCCGCTTACACGCCATCTACAATTGGTTAGTAACTCTTTGATTGACAGGCAAGAGTAACACCATTCAGTTTTGCTCTATTAGGCCGGATTGCCGTGGCATCTCAGGGGGAAAAAAATCAAGTTCTCCTTATGACAGAAGGAACGCTTCACACAGCTCAAGCTCCCCGGTACATTTTCTTCACATACTTGCAATTCATGCAAAACTATGTGAGTCCTTTATGAAGAGTAGGTGTAAAATGACTGTGTTTCAGGGCAGAGATGACAGTCAATAATCTCACCTCATACCTTCTGTAATGAGTACTACACACACATAGCTGCCACCCCACCAACCCCACCGCCACAAACCCCACACTATGTACTACCTTAGCTGGAAAAGCTAAAGTGTTCACACGTGCTCTAAAGACACAATGAACTTTCTCCTACATATTCCGCTTTGTCAGGGAGGGAGGAAGAAGCAGGATGCGTGAGTGTAGGTGATTTAGAGCAGAAGGGTGATTCGGTTAGACGTATAAGGGCTGTACACGTGCAGAAGACGTGCAGATGTCTGTGTAAAACAGGGTTAAACTGAAAACTTTGCTTCTATTCCTATTCCAGCTGTGAAGTTCAGGTTGTTTTCTGTGTATAGAAGGATCATTTTATTAGTAAAAAAAAGACCCTGTGATCCGACCCCGGATTAAGTGGATGATGATGATGATGATGATGATGATGATGATGATGATGATGATGAAAAGCCCATTTATGTACCATTAAATGGTCTGATTTCTTATCTTATACACTCAGAATGACGTAGAATCCCACAGAAACTGAATCTTTGAAGGTAAGAATTAAATAATCGTGGTGCTTTGAGACAAGTCTGAGATGCACAGGAACTAGAAATCAGCCTCATACCTTCCGCTTGTCCAGACACACACTGATAGGAAAGAGAAAGAGACAAGAGAAAGATACACAAATACGAATGATCCATCATCTCTCTCTGTCTCTCTCTCTCTCTCTCTCTCTCTCTGTCTCGTTCTCTCTCTCTCTCCTTTCCCCTCTATCGGTCGTTCGTCTGGTGTCCCTTCGTTTATCTTATCTCTCCTCCAGCAGGCCCGATCTTCTGCGATGATGCTCAACTTGGATTTATTCAGCTGTGAATTTTCTTCCTTTATCTGACAGAGAGTGTGTGAAAGAGAGAGAGAAGAAACAGAAGGAAAGAAAGAAAGGGGTGGAGTGATCAATATCTGGGGTCATACGTATATGCAAAGTAATCATTCTTAAATCACAGACACTTTTTTACAATATAGCCTGTAAACTATCTGTCTGTCAGCGAGGGGTCGGAATACTGCATGAGAATAACACGGAGCAATAAATCACTCACTCGCACTTATTTGCTGAACCGCTTAATCCTACCACGGTCACGGGGAGGCTCAGACAACACTGGAGAAAGGTTGGGTACACCCTGAACAGTTTTGCCAGACCATCGCTTGGCTAACGCTTGCGGCTCACTCATTAATTTTCTGAACCATTTAATCGTATGAGGGTTGCGGGAAGGCTGGGCTCTATCTCAGCTGACACAAAGCAAAGGCAGGGTACACCCTGAACAGTTCACCAGACCGCAACCAGTCACACTCATCTGAAGGACAAAAGGGCAATTTTGAATATCAAGTTAGCCTAATGTGAATGTTTTTGGACTGTAGAAGGAAACGAGAACACCCAGAGGAAACCCAGACAAACATGGGAGAACACGCAGAGTCCACAAGCAAAGAAAGGTTAAATAGTAATATAATAATTACACATGAAATAAAAAGGAAAGAGTGAATATAACAACAAAAAAATAAATAATAAAATGAACATAAAAGACAGGAACAACTACAAGGACATATATTAGTTAAGGACAAAGGAAGCTATATATATACTGTATATATAACTTTAAACCCATCACTGTGCTCACCACTATAATGCTTCTTTTGAATTTTAAATTGAAGTTTTGCCATTTTTTCTTGACTTATCTTTTCTCATTTTAAATAATTTTTTGTCCTTTTTCTTATCAACATCCTTGCTGTCTTTATTTAATTTTTTTTATAATCTTTTTTGATATTTGTGTCGTTTTTCCTGAATTTATTTAGGTTATATAAATATAGCCTGGCAGCACGGTGGCGTAGTGGTTAGCACGTCCGCATCACAGCAAGAGGGCCTGGATTCGATTCCTGGCCTGGGCGTTTCTGTGTGGAGTTTGCATGTTCTCCCCGTGCTTGCGTGGGTTTCCTCCGGGTGCTCCGGTTTCCTCCCACAATCCGAAGACATGCACAGTAGGTTAATTGGCCGTTCTAAATTGCCCGTAGGTTCGCATCGTGCAGAAGGCAATGGCAAACCACTGCACTAATCCTGTCAAGAAAACCTCCATGAAGATGATAACCAGGGCGTTCTCCTTCATGGCAGGTCGTCAATGGGCGTCCTACGACTCAGGAACTAGATAGATAGATAGATAGATAGCCTAAATAAATCCAGGAAAAACTTTTTTTCCCGTTTGGTGGTTTGTTTGTTTGTTTGTTTGTTTGTTCTAACAGAGAAATGAGGTGACTGTCGGAGCCCAAATTCTCAAAGCTAAATGTAGGTAAAGTGACTGGTGCTATACGTTGCGACCTGGAGATGATCAGCGTTTTCCATGTACCTGTAACACGTACCTGTATAATTACCATGAATTAAAATGTACTCAAGCCTGAACAACTCTCTATGGAACAGCAGCCTTGCAGGTCCAAAAATCTTTTAGCTATAGAACTATTTCAGCCCTGTGATGGCCTGGCAAGCTGTCCAGGGTGTACTACTGCCTCATTATATTTAATGGCATACGTATTTAAACTTCACCACCCTTAGCGGTTAGCATATCTGCCTCACAGCAAGAAGTCCTAGGTTTGAGTCCCGGCCTCGGCATGAGGCTTTCAGTGTGGAGTTTGCATATTCCCCCCTTGCTTAGGTGAGTTTCCTCTGACAGGCCAGAGACATGCATGCTAGGCTAATTAGCTGTTACAAGTTGCCCCATGGTAGGAGCAGTGGTGGTCTAGTGGTATAGGGTGCTGTATCGCTGATCCTAAGGTTGAGGGTTCGAGTCCCACTCTCTACAAGGTTGTCACTGTCCCCCCCAGTGCAGCTAACTGGGTTATCAAAGGCGGGCCATGTCTGTCACTGTCTATGGTGAGAGGTTCATGTAAAATAACGATTGTTGACTTTTGTAAAGAGGAGCTGCAAAGCCGTCAGCGTGTTTCTGTCCCTTGCTAAAGGGTTGTGTCAGGAAGGGCATCCGACGTAAAAACCTACTGTATGCCAAATCAAACGTGCGAATCATTCGCTGTGGTGACCCCTGAGGAAAGGAAGAAGCCAAAAGGAAATCTCATTAAATGTAATGAACAGAGAGCATCAACCATTCAGGCTGCAGTCACTTCTGGAAATTCTGTCAATCGAGTAAAGCGATGCCTTCATACCTTTCTGGAAAGACAGTGCGGTCGATACAACACCTGGAGATAAGTGGGGTTCAAACCTGTACGACCACCAGACAGGAGGAATGTGATAGCCGTGACGGATTTAAATTTCCGCACGATCACATGGTACCTTTCTTTACAGTCCATCAAAAGAACTAATACTCGGAGTCAATAAACTGAGTCCCTGGGATAACTCCAGAACCACTTATAAGACTTCCTGTCTCTAATTCATTGATTTGAAAGCGTGTTGATGCTATCCGAAGTTGCCATGGCATTTAAGAAACAGAAAACTGGAGGCTTGGTATTCACATACCAGTGAACGTCAGTCCTGTTCCTGCATGTCAGGCCACATGTTATCATCCAGCTGGATCCATGCCAGGATTAACAACTTACTTCATACACATATACCACAATCACAAAATAAGAGGTACGCATATCAGCCTTGGCTTTTGATGATTTTGGATTGACGTGCCTCCTTTTTAGGTATTTTGAGGTCATAAGGTTGCAACAGGTTCCAGAGTGTTGTTACTCCACAGGCAGGGCTGTGATTTCCTCTAAACGGATGAAAACAGTTTTATAATATAATGTCTGTCTGGCTGTGAAGTGCAGATTGACCTATTTGACCTATGCGATGTCGTTGCGCTGCGGATACAGGGCTGCTCAGATCTTCCTCATGTCTGTAAATGTCAGCGAGTTCTACATAACAGCATTTCTCGACTTTATTAAGGATTATCCCTGTTGGTGTGAAATTGGTTTTCACACTTAAATGTGCAGGAGGCTGAAATCCTACCCTGGAATATACTGCATATATAAAATAACATCTTCATCGATGACTCATGCAAAATATAACCACGTTACCAAAAAAAATAAAAAATTCCTGGGCTCATTAACAGCCATGTTTAGGACTTAGCACAAGCAGTGAAGTGATAAAATGTCTTCCTTTTGTGCGCTTAAGGTCAAAAGCCTGGCGGATTCCCCGAGTGTCTCCTCCGGTGAATAAAACAAAGAGTGTGAATTGTTTTGGGAGCATCATTAGCATACACACATAACCTCGTAATTTCAAAGTCTGTTATTAAGGGGGGGCGGGGTCATGGTTATATATTTATCATATTTATAGCGGACACTCTTGTATAAAGTGTCTTACATCTATCATTAAAATACAAAATAATAATAATAATAATAATAGTGATAATAATTGAGGGTTAAGGGCCGTGCTCAAGGGACCAACAGTGTTAACTTGGTTGTACTGGAGCTTGACCTTCTGATCATCAACTTGGAGCGATAACCACACAGCCATACATGAATAACATTATCAAATCAGACATACTTGGCGCCTGAGTGATGCATCGACGAGGTGTGTGACTACAACCTGGAGATAACCGGTTCGAATACAGGTTGATGCTGCAACAATCCACGAACGGGAGTCCAAATTGGGAGCAAATTGGCTCTTGCTCTCGCTCACAGCAATCACTAGCCAGTCACAGATGTCTGGGAGCTTATTGAAATGAGGGGGCGGATAACGCTTTCTCGGGTGTGTGATTTTTCTCCCGAGTGAATTCGGTCGTTTCTAAATACACATACGGGTGGCAGCATCGCATGTCATGGAGGGAGCATGTGCAAGCTTAATCCCCTCCCTGGTTGGTTGTGGTCGTCTGATAAGGAAGGCAATACTAGTGGAGAAAAATTTGGGAGGCGGCGGCATTGTGACAACAACAAGACATAATCATTCATATAAATGAAAATTTGATTTATGAAGGGGCAGGACGGGTGGCACAGCATGTTCACCTCACAGCAAGAAGGTCATGAGTTCGATTCCTGGGTTCAGGTGTTTCAGTGTGGAGTTTGAATGTTCTCCCCATGCTTGCGTGGGTTTCCTACAGTCTCCTCCTACAGTCCAAAAACATGCTACAAACTAACACCTTTCTATCTCTCTCTCTCTCTCTCTCTCTCTCTCTCTATGTGTGTGTGCGTGCGTGCGTGTGTGTTTTGTTGAGGTACATCTGCTACTTCTGGGAAGCTGGTGATCCTGGTCCTTCTGGCTGGAGTTCTCATCTTGGAAGCCCCCCTTCTTGCTGATGAAGATCTAAATGGACCCAGATGTGCACTAACGTATTTTGAACATGACTTCTCACTACTGGTGATATAAACTCATTTCCCGACCAATATTTTGGACTTACAGTTGTTGTATATCCAACCAGACCAGTGTTTCCCAGCCCCTGTTCCACAGCACATTAGTGTGCCGTGAGAAATCATCAGGTGTGCCGTGGAAGATTAACCAATTTCACTTAGCATGCAGTAACAGTGCTGTTCTGCTAGAGGGCAGTATCATTTTTGTTCCGTGGTGTGCCTCGTGATTTTTCTAATGTAAAAGGTGTGCCTTGGCCCAAAAAGTTTGGGAAACACTGAACCAGACAACATCATCAACGGAGGGAGTTTTTCCACAAAAGAAAACAAAGACAATAAGCACAAATACAAATAGCTGAATTGAATTGAATATTTTGCTGATTGGCAGTTCCAATTTGCCCCTAGGTATGATAGTGAATGTGAATGGTTGCATGTGTCTTGGCCTTACAGTGGCCTGGCGAGCTGTTCAGTGTGTACCTCACCTTGGCCCAGAGTCAGCGAAGATGACCACCAGCCTCCCCACAACCCTAATTAGGATAAAGCAGCTTTGAAAATGAATGAACGGATGAAGGATTGAGTATTAAACAGGAACTGGGTTCATACATTACTGTATGTTTTTTCCGGGTTTGCAGCGCGATCTTAGTCTTTGAAAAACTTTTCATTCAAACAAGATCCCATTCATTTTCCAAACCTCTTTATCCTAATTAGGATCACAGGGAGTCTGCTGCCCATCTCCGCCAACTCTGGACAAGGGCAGAGTACACCCTGAACAGCTCGTATTTTAGATATTCGTGACACATTCAGACGACTTTTTGGCGGCTAAATCTGAGGAACAAAAGAAATCCTGACACAGCTCCTTGAAAGTTGTATTATAATACAAATGTGCTGTCTTTTCTATTACTGCACTCTCTATCATCAGTCATAAAGCCTGAGTGATGATCGAAGTCGAAGGATTTCGTTTATATCAGCATTACCGCCTTTCAAATAAAACGATTGACACTGTGATCAATTTCAGCTCATAGAGAAGTTATTGTCCTTTAAAATCGTATTTATCATCTCCGAGCAACTCCAGGATGCTCTCAGTTGGAACATTCATCATTATCTCTTCCAGATTTCTTACCAGCCTTTGCCCAGACGTCTTGTTTAACCCTGACTGATACAATGCCACACTTTAAATCAGGCCTGGAGGCAATAAAAACACCTTCCTGGTTCACGTCCAAGATATCTTGGAAACATATTTTATTCATAATTTCCTCAAACTATGGGGGAGGAGCAGTGTTGCAGTTACATCAGCAGACACCCTTATCCAGAGCAACCTCAATTTGTCTTTTTTTCTACAACTGATCGATAGAAGGTCAAGGGCCTTGCTCAAGAGCCCAACAGTTGGAGTTTAGTGGTACTGGGGCTTGAACCCCTGACCACCAATCCAGACCGTTAACTACTGAGCTACTATTGTCTACAATGTTTTGTACGTAGCGCTGTCATTTTTACAATAACTGCAGAATGAAGGCAATATGTAATTGGCTAATGTTCATTGGCTAATGTTCAAGTAAAGAGAAATGATTGGCAGAAATATGGCAGTGTGACACAGAGGTTTATGCAGAGGTAACAATAAAGAAAAACAAGAAAGAAAGAAAGAAAGAATCATGCAATATTCCATCCATTGCCATTTCTCAACTCACCTCTGTCATCCAGCCATACAACCCCAACGAAGCTCACCCATATACACCTACACCCCCAGCTTCCCTGGACACACAAGCACCAACACCAGACATGAACGTCCTGCACTGAACTCTCTCACAACACTGAAGCAAACTGTACACGGTCCTGGGTCGAAAAAAAAAATGCTAATATGGATGGATGAATGAATGAAGCACACACCTTTCAGAGTGCAAGCTCAGGGGGTGTGTGGATGTGCAGCAACAGGTCGAGTCGTCTAAAGCAACCGAAAGAGAGTGAAAGTATGAGAAGTGGGTGTGTATGTGGGGAGGGGTGGGGGGTGTAAGGAGTACACTGGAGGGCACTGACTCGTTGCCTGTTTCCTTCAAGAAAATATTTGTTGTCCTCCCCCAAACACACACACACACACACACACACACACACACACACACACACACACACACACACCATCTATCTTCTTGCTTCTGCTGTAAAGAAAGCTGGAATGTAGCTTCTGTTGCTTTTAGTTGAGTTTTCACTGTACACATCTCTTATTGCTCAGTAAACAGTTGCATAAAAATTAATAATAAATTACAATAAATTCTAAGAAATATAAATAATGTAATCAGTGTGATGATGGTGTTTATATTAGTATATTACCACCTAAAATGCTATACATACCGTATTCAAAGTATTAAGCGCTCTACTCCAATAAGCGCCCCCCGTGGTTTTTTTTTTTTTTGTTTTTTTTTTCTGTCTTTTTCTTTTTTTTTTTTTTTTCCCTTGCATCTAATAACCGCCCATGTGTACTGGGAGCAAAATGGTAGATCAAACTTACCAATTTTATTTGATCAGTCTCTGTAACGGTAAAATGAGGTGATCATTGCCTGTAAAAGTGAGTTTACACAGTATTTCATGACCCCCTGCCACTGGGGAATGTCTATAATGCACATCCTGATAAAATCGGTGCATATCCAATCCGCAACTTAACCTTTCGCTAGTTGCACTGTGTGCTCACTGTAAACTTTAGCAGCTTTCAGAGAACCATTCAGCATTCTATAGAAAAGGAGATGTATACAGGATATATCCTAAGGGGTTATGATCTTACTCGGGTTACAGGGAGACTGAAGCCTATCTCAGCTCACTCTGGGCGAGGATGGGTTACACCCTGAATGGCTTCCTCATCCATCTCAGGGCCAACACACACACACACACACACACACACACACACACACACACACACACACACACACACACACACACAACCATTCAGAGCCAGACCTGCAGTCAATTTGGAACAGATAGGTAGTCCAATAGGCACGTCTTTTAGACTGTAGGAGGAAAACGGAGAACCCGGAGAAAACCTGGCTAAGCACGGGGAAAAACATGAAAATTCCACAAATAACCCTCATTTGTACGGTTGTTGTGTACTGGGTATGCATTGAGTTGTTTTTTTTCCCCAGTTCATATGTTCCTTATCCTGTACTTGTCAGATTGTATCTACTGACCTACCCAAACTACTACCTACCATGCAACAGGTGAACCGGAGAAGGTCACGGACGTGACCTGTAGCTGAGTGGTTGATTACAGGCAAGCAATGCATGGGAACTGATGAATATCAAATGTCTTCTGGTACAGTATAACTACAGTATGTAATGGTCTTGTCTTGGACAGCAATGTTCATCCTGTGGAGTATCATAAGAACCTCCGGCGGGGCAATCAGGCAGTTGCAGCAAACTGCATCCCATATACGGTACTATCTTTAAAGTTCAGTCTTAAAGTGTTAAGCAAGGTTTACCGGACGGGAATAAAATCTGAAATTCTAAAACATTCCCTTTGATTTATACAAACTTCTCCAGACCCTTTAACTCCTTCTTCAAACAGATGAATCATCATCCACTATGAATTATTCAGGAACTATAATAAAACTAAAAAATATTAGTATGTCAGGAAAGGACGTCTGGAGCAGCTGATGGCTTCTGGGAGTTTAGGAAGTTAATCTTCAGATATTATTCACTCAATGGCGTGCAAAAGCATCAGATTAACGAGATCAGAAAGATTAGTTTGCGCTTAAGGTGTGTTTAATCTGGACACCTAACACATATTAAAACACCAGACGTTATTTAAAGACCCGAGCTGGGATTTACTAAGATCGTATATAACACGTGTACACGAGGACGAATCGTGACTCAGAAGAATGAGAGGAAAACAGCACAATAAAGATACGTGGCTTTTGACATAAAGAAACTGTTGGTACACATATAATTGGAAATGCTGTGTATTTTCTTTCTATTTCTCAGGCGTGGCGCCCTTAGGCTGCAGCTTTTTTACTTTTACCGCGTATCTATTACTAGTATTCTGATTGTGGGGCCTTAAGAACCACTTGTCTGCCGATAATTACCTTTTCAAGAAAACTAAGCACACGTTTCATTGTAACCACTCCATACTGAAGGTAATAAAGTTGTAGCCTTGAGGATACCACCCCATCAGCAGGCCATAAACAAACAACAAAAAAATACATACGACATCATCATATACCAAGAAGAGTCTGTACATTATGAATGGAACGATCTTCAGTTCTGCTGTCAATGCTGTTAAAAGAGATTCATTCACTCACTCATTCATTTTCAAAGCCGCTTAATCCTAATTAGGGTCATGGGGAGGCTGGTGCCCATCTCAGACGACTCTGGGTGAAGACAGGATACACCCTGGACAGCTCACCCAGACCACTGCAGGGCTAACATACATATAGCCATTCACGCTCACATTCATGCTTTGAACAGCAAATCAGTGTACAGTGGTACCTCTCCTTACGAAAGACCCAACAAACAAAAAATCCAGGTTACGAAACGCATTTACTTAAAAATTTCCATCTCTGGATGAAAAATAAATTCATGTTACGAAACGCACCATCTCAAAAATTCAAACAATGTGCGAGTTGCTCTCCTATTGGCTATCTCCCAACATCCCGCCCCGCTGACCTCCCATTGGCTATCTCCCAACATCCTGTCCCGCTGTCCTCCCATTGGCGAGGAGGGAACTGCATCTCCATAACACCCATGACGCAGCTCCCTCCCATTGGCTATTATAGAGATGTATCTCCATAATACCCATGATGCTTTTTGTGTGCTTTCGATCCATTGTTCGTCACGGAGTTCTAACACACGTAAAGGACAGAGTTACTGTTGTTTCATGAGTTTTGCAAATGTGCTCATTGCAACTTTATTTTTTGGCTCAGGCTTTTAACCTTGCATAAACATTTGTAAGATTATAGCTCTACTAAGAACACATGGTCAACACACTCCGTGCACACACACACACACACACACACACACACATGTGATTCCCAGTGAAAGTGATTCCTGGTGCGAGTGAAAAGAAGCGGACTCGTGGCATGCGGGTGAGTGATATCACAAAGGAATTTGGCCAAACCCGTCTACCATCGGTACGATATTGAAGCATAAGGAGGCCTTAAAAGGTATACTTTTATCATTTTTAAAGGGTTTAGGAGGTAGTATTGGGGGCCTTGGAACGAATCACGCGTTTTACATGTAAAATGCGGCTCAACTTACGAGAAAATCAGGTTCCGACACCACCTCTGGAATGGATTAAGGTACCACTGTATATGGACCACAGCCCAGCAATCGACCCCATGTCCTTCTTGCTGTGAGGTGGACGTGCTGACAGCTGTGCCAACATGTTGCCCTGTTAAAGGAAATGTGAACATAATATAACATTCACTCACTCATTTGGCTATATTGGTAATAGGATGCTGAGGCTGGAACTACCAGGCAAAAGGCCTAGAGGAAGACCAAAGAGACAATTCATGGATGTGGTGAAGGAGGACATGAAGGTCGTTGGTGTAAGAGAAAAAGATGCAAAGGATAGGGTGAGATCGAGGCAGATGATTCGCTATGGCGACCCCTGAAGGGAAAAGCCGAAAGGAAAAGAAGAGAAGACTCATTCATTTGGAAAACTACTTCATCCCCCATTATAGTCCATCTCAGCCATCCTGAAAAAGCTTGCCAGCCACATACAGGGCAACATACACAACCATTCAAACTCACAATCACACCTAGTGGTAATATGGAACAGCCAGATTGACAAATGTGCATGCTGTTGGTTTGTGGAAGGAAACCAGAGAACTCAGATAAAACCCATGTAAGCACGGTTGCATTTGCAAATTCATATGCAAACTCCTACGCCGCTGTGCTGCCCTAATGTGACATTAATTTAATTTATAGTAATCACACTTTAAAGATTTTTCCCCGTTGGTATATAGTATATTAGATAAACCATAAAATATAATAGTGAGCCATGGCATCTGCAAGTATAATACCTGCCCTACAGCCATCTGAACCGCTTAATCCTAATCAGGGTCACATGGAGAATGGTGCCCATTTTGAACCCTCAACATTGTGATCGGTAATTCAGCACCTTGCCACCACTCTACCATCTGTAGTGATACTCTATATATATATATATATATATATATATATACATACAGTGATATGCTATATTCTTATAGAGGGCAGTGGTGGCCTGGTGGTAAAAGGTGCTGGATCACTGATCCTAAGGTTGAAGGTTCGAGTCCCACTCTCCACAGGGTTGTCACTGTCGTGTCCCCCCCCCCCCCCCCCCCCCCCCCCCAATGCAGCTAACTGGGTTATCAAAGGCCGGCCATGTCTCTCACTATCTATGGTGAGAGGTTCATGTAAAATAACCATTGCTGACTTTCGTAAAGAGTAGCGGTAACGCCATCAGCAGGTTTCTGTCCCAGTTGTGTCAGGAAGGGCATCCGATATAAAAATCTATGAACCAAATCAAACGTGTGAATCACAGATTCACTGTGGCAACCCCTGAAAGAAATAGAACAGCCGAAAGGGAAAAAGAAGAAGGCACTATATTCTTATAAAATTGATCTCAGTATATACACACACACACACATATATATATATATATATATATATATATATATATATATATAGAGGATTTTCTGAGTAGATCCTTCCGTAGGAGAGTGCTCAATACTTTTTGGTAGAGCAAATTCTTCTGTAATCACCTGAAGAGAGGGGATGGTTTCACCACCCCTCGAAACAGATCTGTAGTGATAAATGGAGTTTCAATAGAAAGCCTTTGTCCTGTCCTTTTATATATATATATATATATATATATATATATATATATTCTTCTTCTTTTCCTTTCGGCTGTTCCCTTCAGGGGTCGACACAGCAAATGATCTGCCTCCATCTCACCCTATCCTCTGCATCTTCTACTCTTACTCCACTTCATGTCCGCCTTCACCACATCCACAAATCTTCTCTTTGGTCTTCCTCTGGGCCTTCTGCCTGGTAGTTCCAACCTCAGCATCCTACTACCAATATACTCACTATCCCTCCTCTGTACATGTCCAAACCATCTCAATCTAGCCTCTCTGACTTTGTCTCCAAAACATCTAACATGTGATGTCCCTCTGATGGGCTCATTCCTAATCCTATCCATCCTCATTACTCCCAAAGAGAACCTCAACATTTTCATCTCTGCTACCTCCAACTCTGACTCCTGTCTTTTCCCCAGGGCCACTGTTCCTAACCCATACAACATCGTTGGCCTCAACACCGTCTTGTACACTTTTCCTTTCATTCTTGCCGATACTCTCCTATCACACATCACACCGGACACTTTTCTCCATCCATTCCAACCTGCCTGCACACGCTTCTTCACCTCTTTTCCACACTCTCCATTGCTCTCAATTGTTGAGCCTAAGTACTCAAAATCCTCCACCTTCCTTATCTCTGCTCCCTGTAATCTCACCGTTCCTCTTGGGTCCTTGTAGTTTACACACATGTATTCTGACTTACTGAGACTAACCTTCATTCCCCTCCTTTCCAGGGCATACCTCCACCTCTCTAGATTTTCCTCCACTTTTTCTCTGCTCTCACTACAGATCACGATGTCATCTGCAAACATCATAGTCAATGGAGATTATTGTCTAACCTCATCTGTCAGCCTGTCCATCACTATGGCAAATAAGAAGGGGCTGAGAGCTGACCCTTGATGCAGTCCCACCTCCACCTTGAACTCTTCTGTCACACCGACAGCACACCTCACCACTGTCTTACATCTCTCATCCATGTGCTACACCACTCTAACATACTTGTCTACAGTATATAGTTCTTCTCTCGGCACCCTGTCATATGTTTTCTCCAGATCCACAAAGACACAATGCAGCTCCTTCTGACCTTCTCTGTACTTCTCCATTAACATCCTCAAAGCAAACACTGCATCTGTGGTTCTCTTTCTTGGCATGAAACCAAACTGTTGTTCACAAATGATGACCTCTGCCCGTAGTCTAGCTTCTACTATTCTTTCCCATAACTTCATTGTATGGCTCATCAACTTTATCCCTCTGTAGTTGCCACAACTCTGTACATCTCCCTTGTTCTTAAAAATGGGCACAAGCACACTTCTCCACTCCTCCGGCATCTGCTCACTCTCGAGGACCTTGTTGAATGTTCTCGTCAGAAAATCTACTGCTTCCTCCCCTAAACACTTCCATACCTCCACCGGTATGTCATCAGGACCCTTTCCACTCTTCATCTTCTTCAATGCCCTCCTCACTTCACCCTTACTAATCTTTGCTACTTCCTGGTCCTCAACAATCACCCCTTCTACTCTTTTTTCTCTCTCATTTTCCTCATTCATCAGTTCTTCAAAGTACTCTTTCCATCTTCCCAGCACACTTCTGTCATCAATCAATACATTTCCCTCTTTGTCCTTTATCACTCTAACTTGCTGCACGTCTTTCCCATCTCTATTTCTCTGCTGTGCTAACCTGTATAAATCATTTTCTCCCTCCTTACTGTACAACCTATCATACAAGTCATCATACGCCCTCTGTTTGGCCTTTGACACTGCTACCTTCGCCTTACGCTGTGTCTCCCTGTACTTCTGTTTACTCTCTTCGGTCCTCTCTGTGTCCTACTTTTTCTTAGCTATCCTCTTCTTTTGTACACACTCCTGCACTTCCTCATTCCACCACCAAGTTTCCTTATCTACTTTCCTTCCAGAGGACAAACCAAGTACTCTCCTACCGGTCTCCCTAATCACATTGGCATTGATCCACCACTTTGCCTTCTGCTCTGCCTTTGTCTTCTTCACCTTCCTCACCATCAGCGTCATCCTGCACACCACCATCCTATGCTGTTTGGCAACACTCTCACCCACTACTACTTTGCAGTCACTGACTTCCTTCAAATTACATCGCCTACACAAGATGTAGTCTACCTGTGTGCTCTTACCGCCACTTTCATAAGTCACCCTATGCTCCTGTTTCTTCTTGAAGAAAGTATTCACCACAGCCATGTCCATCCTTTTTGCAAAATCGATCAACATCTGTCCTTCTGTGTTCCTCTCCTTGATACCAAACCTGCCCATCACTTCCTCGTCCCCTCTGTTGCCTGCACCAACATGTCCATTGAAGTCTGCACCAATGACCACTCTTTCACCTCTGGGGGTATTCCTCATCACTTCATCTAACTCATTCCAGAATCTCCTTCTCTTCTAGCTCACATCCTGTCTGTGGGGCATAAGCACTAACAACATTGACCATCACGCCTTCAATTTCTAACTTGAGACTCATCACTCTGTCTGACACTCTTTTCACTTCTCGAACATTCCTGACAAACCCCTCCTTCAAGATGACTCCTACTCCATTTCTCTTCCCAGCCACACCGTGATAAAACAGCTTAAACCCTGCTCCTAAGCTTCTAGCCTTGCTACCTTTCCACCTGGTCTCCTGAACACACCATATGTCCACCTTCCTCCTCTGCATCATGTCGACCAGCTCTCTATCTTTTCCTTGCATAGTTCCAACATTCAAAGTCCCTACTCTCAGTCCTAGGCTCACGCATTTCCTCTTCTCTCTCTCTGTCTACGGACACGCCTCCCCTTCTTCGACGTCTTCGACCAACAGTAGTCCAATTTCCATCAGCACCCTGTTGGTCGACAGCACTGATGGCGGTCGTTGTTAACCCGGGCCTCGACCGATCCGGTATGAATTTTGTTTTGATCATTTGCATGAGAAATGTGGCAGAAGTTTTATGCCGGATGCCCTTCCTGTCGCAACCCTCTGCATTTATCCAGGCTTGGGACTGGCATGAGGGGGAGAGACACTGGTTAGTGCCCCTCCCCCCACCTCATGGCTGCATTATATACATACATATATATATACATATATATACATATATATATATATATATATATATATATATATATATGTATATATATATATATGGCCTGTCAAGCTTGCAATGGCCTGGCGAGCTGACTAGTGTGCCATCTAGGGAGTGTCCAGAGTCAGCTGAGATGGGCGCTAGCCTCCCCGTGACCCTAATTAGGACTAAACGGTTCAGAAAATGAATGAATAAATACACTATATCTATATATCTATATATATATATATATATATATATATATATATATATATATATATATATATATATATATATATATATTCTTTTATGAAACATGTACAGTATGTGTATTTCTTGACCCGTGTGAAATGTTAGTCTGGTGTTGTTTTCAGGTTTGCATCTGTATTCACACCCTGAAACCTTTAGCACATCAGCGCCTGACAGTTTAAATAGTGAGTGTGTTATTTGAGGTTAACTTTAACAGCCCATCCCTGGAATGCAGAGGAAGTTTATTGGTGATTTCCAGCTGTCACTCATGACATGCCATAATTCACCAAGTACGAGTCGCGCATAGCGACTTGACCTGTGGGGAAAAAATCCACTGTTCTGACTTTGGGATCTACACTAAACCTTGTGTAGCCTCAAGGAATAAAGCAAATGAGGGAGTCATGAGTCAACATGAAATTTGAACATTCATTCATCCATTCATTTTGTGAACCACTTAATCCTAATTAAGGTCGCAGAGAGGCTGGCGCCCATCTCAGCCGACTTCGGGGCGAAGGTGGGGTACACCTTGAACAGCTCACCAAACCATTGTAGGGTTGCTACACATACAACCATTCACACTTACACCTAGTCTGTAACCACCAATTAGTACTGTGCATGTTTTTTGGACTGTGGGAGAAACCTGGAGAACTTGGAGGAAACCCACACAAGTACAGCGAGAACATGCAAACTCCACACGGAAATGCCCCGAGCCCAGGAATTGAGCTTGGGACCTTGTGAGGTGGACGTGCTAAGCACTTCGCCACCATGCCGCCTTCACAACCGTTAGATCTCAAGTGATCTCTTCCGCTTGTTCTGCCGGGAGTCAGTCTTTGCATGCAGTAGGGCTGGCACAGCCCAAGCCTAACTCACTGTGAGTTTCAGACCCATCAGCTACCTTCACCTGCCTGGTTCAGCCGACTCACCAAAGCCATCGTCCAGGGGTGGGGGGTGGGGTGGCGGCTGTTGCATGCGACAGCTTTGAGGAGCCACAGGTGAAAGTTGAGTGCCAGGTGAGGACCAGTGGCAGACGAGCTGCCCTGAAAAGGGCATGGGGTGCCCCCTGCCAAAGGTACTACCTCTCCCTGACACCCCAAACCCCCCTAACATGTAATAAATGTAATATAATTTATTTTTATTTTTCACACTAAAAGCCCAGCAATATTTGCAGTGTCCTAATTTTTGCAAATATGTCCTTCTAGTCCACCACAGTAAAGCGGTAAAGATGTGATTGAAATAATGATGTCACTTACTGTCTCAGGGAGGCACAGTGGAGTAGTGGTCAGCACGGCCGTCCCACAGTGAGAAGGTTCTGGATTCGATTCCCAGCTCAGGTGTTTCTGTTTGGAGTTTGGAGTTTGTATGTTCTCTCTGTACTTGTGTGAGTTTCCTCCCAAAGTCCAAAAACATGTACGGTAGGCTAATTTGCTGTTCCTAATCACTCTTAGGTGGCACGATGGGCGTAGTGGTTCGCACGTCCGCCTCACAGCAAGAAAGCCTGGGTTCGATTCCCGGCCTGGGTGTTTCTGTGTGGAGTTTCTCCCTGTGCTCACGTGGGTTTCCTCTGGGTACTCCAGTTTCCTCCCACGGTCCAAAAACATGCACAGTAGGCTAATTGACTGTTCTAAAGTGCCCGTAGGTTCGCATCATGCACAAGGCAATGGCAAACCACTGCAGTATCCTTGCCAAGAAAAACCTCCATGAAGATGATAATCAAGGTGTTATCTTTCATGGCAGGTCACCAAGAGTCGTCGTACGACTCGGAAGGTACCAGACCAGACCAATCACGCCTGGGTGTGAGTGTGAATGGTTTTTGTGAGAGTGTTGGCCCTGGGATGGTCTGGCAAGCTGTATGAGGTGCACCCCGCCCTCACCCAGAGTCAACCGAGATGGGTGCCAGCCTCTCCAAGACGCTAATTAGGATTAAGCGGCTTAGAAAATGAATGAATGAGTCTCCTCCAACCTTTAAGGCAGTAAACTGTTAATTGGTTTCCTTGGCGGTTGTGATATGTTTGTTATTTATTGGATGACAAATTTGGGAAATAAACTGCATCAAATTGATTCCAAGGTTTGAATTAGAATCTGGTGATGTTCATCAGAAACCTCAACATGGGTTCCAAAAACGTGTCGATGCAGGTAAGGGAGGCATGAACATGAAATATAAAAATAAACATCAGAGAAACTCGAGAAGGTGCCAAATGAATAATGCTGAACTCGGAGGGTGATCACAGTCGAGGTGCGATGGAAAAGTGACCGTAACAAAGGGATTTGTTTATGATTTTTTTTTCTTCTTTTTTTAAATTTGTGTCAAGATGTTTTGTCACAGCACAGTGGTGTAGTAATTACCACATCTACCTCAAGCAGGTCCTGGGTTCAAATATCAGTTCAGGTGTTTCTGTGTGGAGTTTGCATGTTCTCCTCATGGTTGTGTGGGTTTCCTCCGGGTACTCCGGTTTCCTCCCACAGTCCAAAAACATGCAGAGGAGGATGATTGGCTGTTCCGAATCGTCCACAGGCGTGAGAGTGAGTATGGATGGTTGCATGATTGTTGGCCCTGCGATGGCCTAGCGAGCTGTCCAGAGAGTACCTCGCCATCACCCGGAGTCAGCTGAGATGGGTTCCAGCCTCCTTGTGAGTCTAATTAGTATTAAGCGGTTCAGAAAATGAATGAATGAATGAATGTTTTCCGACTCCACATACAAGCGAATATTTTGAGGCCTATATGTGATTGGTTTGGTGGGAAAAAAGCAAATCACGTAACACGGTCGCAGTTTGTTTGCTTTTTGTTCTCAAACCATTTATTCATTCATTCATTTTTTGAACCGCTTAGTCCTAATTAGGGTCGCGGGGAGACTGGCACCCATGTCAGCCGACTCTGGACACTCCTTGGATGCACCTTGCTCAGCTTGCCAGGCCATCACAGGGCAAAAACACACTGATGGCTAGGCAGCTCCTCTTGATGAAAGTCAGCAATGGTTATTTTACGTCAACCTCCCACCACAGACAGTGAGAGACATGTCTGGAGAACCCAACGTGTGGACACCGAGACAGGGGGCAACAAGGATGCACACACCGGCTCACTGCCTCTCTCTCCATGAGCAACTCCAGTATGGAATAAGGTTCAGCCCCTCTCAAGATGGGTGGTTCCAGAGCCTAAGCTATCCATTGAGGTGAGTCTGACTATGTCTAGCCGGTATCTCTCCAGCTCATTCACCAGCTCAGGCTCTTTCCCTGCCAGAGAGGTGACATCCCATGTCCCAAGACTCAGAGTCGGTAACCGAGGACTGGTCCGACAGAACCCATGCCTTCGGATGTCACCGAATTCACACTGCATCCGACCCCTGTAGCCCCTCTCTCAGGTGGTGGATCCATGGCAGGGCAGACCCATGTCTCCATTTTGGGCTGGGCCTGGTCGGGCTCCATGGGCAGAAGCCTGACCACCGAGTGCTAGCGCCTTCAAGCCCCTCCTCAAGTATCCAATGTCGAGGCAAGGGAAACGGTGCCCTTTAATTTTGTCCATGGAGGTTTTTGAACAACTTTTAACTAGGACCTGTTGCCCTTTGGTGACCCTACCAGGGGCATAATGCATCTGACAACACAGCTCCTCGGATCATTAGTACACGTGAACCCCTCCACCACGATAAGGAGGCGATTCAAGGAGGGAGAATTAACAAGGTCTGTTTGTCATTTCATTCAAACAGCAGCAAGACCTCGCTAACTCTCGGTTGACGAACTGTAGAAACTGATCATTATAAAGACTTTTGAGGGTCTGTGCAAACCTTATAAAAAGTGAAATCCCCTGATGAGAGGAAGAAAAAGATAATACATTTTATTAAATCCCCTTGTACAAATGCAGTGTCCCAGATACTGTCTGAGAATTAACCACACACAAGCCAAAGCACATATTACAAGCTTCACAGACTCAAAGCCAAACTCTGGGGATTTAGCAATATAAACACAAAGCTGTGTTCAGTTTGAAGCCTGATGGATGAAGCAGGCAGGAGATGAGTAAATGGTCAAATGGTCATCGAGAGAGCGAGAGAGAGAGAGAGAGAGCGAGAGAGAGATGGCTGGTGAGGTTTTAGAAGAAGGTAGATCAGACTGGCCCACAGGTGTGTGGAAGCCTCCTAGGCATTGAACAGCTCCTCTTTCATGTTGCATGGCCTCTAGCTTTGCAGCTCTACGGGGTGCCAGAAAGGTCGTAAATCCTGCTGGATGTGTGGTTTGTAGATAGGCGGAAAGTTTGCTTTATCTCTGGGAATGGTTCACACTATAGCCGGAGGATATGGCATTGATAAAGGCAAAATATGTTGAGAAATCCTTTTTGAGATTTGTACTGATTTGGAACTCGCGAGCTATTTTCTGAATGTTATTTCAGTTTATTTTTCACAAAAATGTATGGCCAGAACAGACTACGTTTGCCATTTGTCCCGTTTTCACCCCATAGTCTGCTTGTCAGGCTGGGGCTGGATCTCCTGTGTTAGTTGCCATTTATCCGTTTTCCTAATCAAGAAAATCATGCTAATCACTACATTTTATGAAATTTAGCATATTATTTAAAGCAATATGTTTGCTACCAATGGCTGGAGATACCCGTCCTTTTCACCACAAGTTTGTGTTGGTAACCATTTGTGTGGCAATCATAAAAATGCCAATGTGTGTATGTGTGTTACTGGAGGATTCCAGTAGAGGGCAGACTTGGTTACACAACTTTTCTTCAAGACATTCCACCATTTTTGTTGGTGCTGTATGTGCCTATTGACATTTCAAACCCCAATATGACATGAAAAAGCCTCCATTCATGTGTGTTTTGTATCTTGGGAAAGATGTCACAATAGTTTCCGAGGATCTGCAGAACACATGCACCAAAGAAGAAGTTGGATACATCCGGCAGCCATCTTGTGTAGTGAAAAGCAATTACTTCTTCACCTGAAATGAAGAAGTGCAACAACGTCCAAAGAAAATCAACTAAAAGGGAAATAAGATTTGAGATTAAAAAGACAAAGGGTTTGTATTTGATTCGATTTCAGTCTGTCATGCTAACTTCTATTAACTTTTATCAAGAACAAATCACTGCTAATAACTTCAAAGTCATATAATCTGTATCGTAATTAAAATACATAAAATACAGTTTTGAGGCCTTTTCTAATTAAATTTTCACCGTATCCATGTCTCAGGGGTGAGAAGTGTCTGATTTTGATCTTCCAAATGCTTCAATGCTAGAACAAACCCAGAAAGGCAATAATACTCAAATGATTACCACAGACACGGGGCTGCAGGGAGGCTGGAGCATATCTCAGCCAATCCAGGGCAAAGTAGAGGCATACCCAAAACAGCTCAATAGTCCACTGCAGGGCCAAAGCACACACACAACCATTCATTCTCACACCGAGGGCCACTTTGGAACCGAATTGGCCTAATTGTCATGTTTTGGGATAGTTGGAGGAAACCATGCTAACTCCACACGGAAAAACCTTCATCTGTCACCGGGTTCAAAAACAGAACCTTCTTGCTGCGTGGTGCCATGAAGCCCCACACAGATTTGGAATGACTTGTATGAATGGTGACATATGGTAAGATGGAAAGTTTTAGACTTGGGATGAGAGTGTGGTTTGCATTCATACTTACTTCCGTGACTGTATATTTATGAAATTAAATAGAATTCAACAATGTCACAGTCACTTTTTTTTTTTTTTTTTTTTTATCTTCCACCTAATAACCGCCCATGTGTACTGGGAGCAAAATGGTAGATCAAACTTACCAATTTTATTGGATCAGTCTCTGTGATGGTAAAATGAGGCGTTCACTGCCTGTAAAAGTGAGTTTACATGGTATTTCAAGACCCCCTGCCACTGGGGAATGTCAACGATGTTCATCAGTAACAATATATTTGATTGTTCCGCCGTGCTTTAAAAAAACAGGAAAATATTTTGCTGTGTTCTCCTGGTAAATGTCCAACAACTGATGAACCATTAGAAACTGTTACAGCAAAACTATAGGATGCTCTGAATGAATGGAACGATGAGCCAGATATGGACCAATCAGAAAGTGATGAGTATTTTTCACCCGATTCTCCTGCTCACTAACTTCATAAATTTAAAGATGTTCCTTGCCATGTGCTTTTGTTTATGTTCGTGTTGATTGGTTCAACTTGCCATGTGCTAAAGTTGACATTCTTGATTGGCTTGATTTTACTTCTGGGAAAATGTTTAAAGGAACAGCACCAGGAGGAAAAAGTAAGGGGTCTTTTTTTAATTATGCTGTTTTCTGCTTCTTTTCAGCTTTTATGTAAGTAGTTTGGTTGATTCCACAAAATGAATAGCACGAATACCAGTAAAACTCTTTTATTGTTCTGTTATTATTCATGTTAGGTTTTGGTAATGTTCGGTAAACATTTTAATAAGCGCCCACCCACTCCAATTTTTTTTAAGCACCCTGGGCGCTTTTCACGTTCAATACGGTATTTAGGTTGTTTTCTATTTGTCAGCATTTACTTGGTAACTCAGTGTGCTCTGGTCTGGCACAACAGAAGCCACAGACCATGTGATGCCACAGCCATCTATATCCGCGAGTGTGAAAGAGCATAATCGCCACCTTCTCATAGAGGGAAGGAGAACATATGCTCTCCTTCCTTAGAAACACAGCATCCCTACCATCACAGTCTCCTTACGCAATCATGCATGGAAAGATATACCACTGCTGACAGTACATAATCAAGATGTGGCTAACTGGCCTTCCATGATTCAAAGGAAGCACTCAGTGACCCACGCCTTCCCTGGCTGGTGACTATGTTATTACGAAATTACATTCTATAATTTTATTTATACTTTGTACTGTATTGATATTTACAGCATTTGATAGACGCCCTCATCAAGAGTAACTTACTTATTTTGTAATCGAATTCACACTTCTAAGTAAACGGCTATTAAGGGCCTTGGGTTGCTGGTATGATTCCTAAACCATGAGGAAAAATATTTGTTGGTGGGTGAGTGAGCTGCACCTTCCCTTCATCCATGGCTGAAGTGCCATTGAGCAAGGCACCTAACCCCCAACTGCTCTCCCAATGTGTGTTGGCAGCCCACTGCTCCGAGTGAGTGTGTTCATTTTGGATGGGTTACATGCAGAGGCAATCATTTCCCTTGCAGGTTTAATACAGTATAGAAAAAAAAAAAAAAAATCTCATCTGACTCTGGTTGAGGGGTGGCACACACCCTGAACAGCTTGCCAGACCATTGCAGGGCCAACAAAAATGTTTTCCCCTTATGATTTACAACACCCACCTCCGCACCATGCGAAGCTGCCACTTGCCTCTTGACGAACTGCTGCACATGCACATTTGATGCAGCCTAACACGCTCAAAGGGAAAGCGCTATCCACCCCTTTTGTATAAATGAGCTCACAGACCCCTGTGGATTGGATGGTGACCCAAGTGAGTGACAAGTCATCCCTACCTCCTCTGAGCCCTCGGCCAGTTAGCTCCCATGGTCACAGACGTCTGTGGCATGAAGATGGAGTCAAACTTGCAATCTGTCTTTGCCCGGAGTTGGCTGAGATGGGCGCCAGCCTCCCCACAACCCTTAATAGTATTAAGCGGTTCAGAAAAAGATTGAATGAATTTTTCCATTTAAACTGAAATAATGATGGCATGACCTGCTCCATGTGGTCATGACAAATTGTGAGTGTCCATCATTTATTATTCAGGCGTTATCCACTCAGAATATTCATTTTAATCCCAAGATTGTGGACCAATCAGATCACATGGTTCCCAGTTAATAATACAGTGTTTAATCATTTAAAGGTTACTGATCTCACAATCGGGCAGCACAGTGAAGTGGTGGTTAGCATGGTCCACCTCACAGTAAGAAGGTCCTGAGTTCTATTCCCAGGCTTGGCGAGGAAGTTTACATGCTATTCTCATGCCTGTGAAGGTTTCCGCCAACAGTCGGAAGACATCCAGATTAAGCTGACTAGATGTTCTAACTCACCCTTGGGTGTACGTAAATGGTTGTGTGTGTGCTGGTCCGGCGACGATCTGTCAAACTGTTCAATGTGCCTTCACTCAGACTTGACTGAGATAGACTCCAGCCTCGGTCCAACCAGAGTAGGATCAAGTGGTTTGGAAAATATACGAGTGTATGATGTCACCATTCAGTCATGTTGGTTGTTTATTTAGATCTTCGTAGGTGAGAAGTTTAGGACAAGACACTTAGACATCATTCCATCCGAGGGAGCCGTGAAGTAAAAGTTGTCAGAACTTATACCCTTTGGAGTCTGAGAAAGCACTTCGTGAGTGATGAACTGCAGAGGATCAGAATATAATAAGCAGCTAAATCGTCTTAATGCTGGGCTCGCATATAATCCTTTCAGAAAAGGCTTGGGAGAGAGAAAAACAGCAGCCGTTAATGACACCATTATAAAATTATTGACGAGCTAACTCTGGAATAAAGCTGATAATGACTAATCATCCTGGGAATATGAATAGGACGTACCCTTATAAACCACACACTAATTACTTTTTTAGTGCTTTCCAGTCCCCAAAGCCACCCATTCTGTTGTTAAAGTGTGCTTTGATTAAATTCAAATTTAATGTGAGGGAGGAAAAAAAAAAAAAAGAAATCGTGCACACTGAGATCAGCACATTCGCAAGAGCAGTGAAAAACTGGAAATGTCTCTTTGTCTTTCTGAAGCTCTTTCATTCGCTCTCCTCTTCTTCTCTCCTCTTTTGTACGTACAATATTTATGGAAATGATTCATTCACTTATTTACTCATTTCATTTCAAACCGCTTAATCCTACTACGGTAGCTTCACAGGGAGGGTGGAGCCTATCTCAGCTGACTCTGGATGAAGCCATGTACACCCTAAACCTCTCCCTTGTCTATTGTAAGATCGACACACACCACACTTACACTAATACCTAGGGCAATTTGGAACAGCGTATTGTGAATGTCATCGAATTAAAAAATAAGGAAATTAGGGAAGAATAGAGGAAAAAGTGAAGGAAAAAGCCACAAAAACAATGCCAATTATGCAGAAAAACAAAACTAAAACAAAACAAAAAACCCCCTAAACCAACACAAAACAAAAAGCAACCCAAAATCTCCCATCAAAACTAGTTTTGCATCTGTGTGCATGCGCATCTTCTTCTTATGCAATACCATCTGTGTGTGAGTGCTGTATTATATGTTATTTATATCTTATGTTATGTTTTTAATGTTTAATTGTTATAAGGATTTATAACATTGAATATGTATTTATTGATATTATATACACATATACATGTACGTATACATCAATCGGGGGAGGTTGGGGGGTGATCCGAGTTCGCAGATTTCGATGGTCGCGTGGGGATCTTGGTCCCAATTAACCGTGGAAAGTCAGGGAGCCCTGTAATCCGCCCCCCCCCCCCCTCCAAAATTCGTATAAACTGCCACAAACACTTATATTTGACCTAATATATTAAAGATAAACAAGTAAAAACATGTGGTGAGATGGAAGGGGGGTACATATGACCCTGGGGAACATACTTTTTTGAGATACTGTACTAGAATTAAGTGTAATTGCGCATCCACTCCAGTAGTTGGCAATGGTGCTGGGGGCATGAATTTTTTTTCTTCTTATAGGGGGCATCACAGAAAATAATTGCGAAGCACTGCACCAGGTGTTCTCGGAGCACGAAGGAATACACGCGGAAGAATACGAGGTTAATCGGCCCGGAAACGCCATTTCCCCAGCAGAGCTTGTAAATCAAACTTTTGCTGGTTGGATGGGGTGGATTTTTGGTGGCATATATATATATATATATATATATATATATATATATATATATATATATATAGGTACAGTCTGTTGGGTTTTTACACCCAAGCCCAGTGGCTCATCAGGCCGGTGCTCATCCCCGGGTTCTGTATCGTGAAGCAACCAGGAGTTCAACTCCTCCTGGATTGAACGCTAGTCCATCGCAGGTTACCTTCCCAGTATGTTTTTACTGGTACCAATTTATACTGCTGGGTGAACATAAGCACACTTGTGGTTGAAACCTTGCCCAGGGGTGCATATATATATATATATATATATATATATATATATATATATATATATATATATAAAACCTCAATATGATAGACATGTATTCATTTTCTAAACCTATTAATCGTGGTCGCGGGAAGGCTGGCACCCGTCTCCACTGGCTTTGAGAGAGGGCGGGATACACCTTGGACAGTTTACCAGCCAATCACAGGACCAGCACACACACACACACACATACACACACACACACCTAGGGGCAATTTGAAACAGCCAATCAGCATACTGTACATGGTTTTGGACTGTCCGATTAAACAAGAGTACCCAGAGGAAACCCAGAGAGAGCCCAGGAATCCAACCCAGGACCGTCTTGCTGTGAGGCAGACATGTTTACCACTGCGCCACCATCTTCTTCTTTTCCTTTCGGCTTTTTCCCTTTCTCAGGGCTCACCACAGAAAATCATCAGATTTGCACGTTTGATTTGGAATAGGTTTTTCCACCGGATGCACTTCCTGTCGCAACCCTTTAACAAGAGACAGAAACACGCTGACGGCTTTGCAGCTCCTCTTTACGAAAGTCAGCAATGGTTCTTTTACATGAACCTCTCACCATAGACAGTAAGAGACATGATCAGCCTTTGATAACCCAGTTAGCAGCACTGGGGGGACAGTGACAACCTTGTGGGGACTCGAACCCCCAACCTTAGCATCACCGATCCTGCACCCTATACCACTAGACCACCACTGCCCAATAGCAGTTACAGTACTGCGGCTGGTAATTCATTTGCTCTTGCAGGAAATTCAAGGAAATAAACAGCACGTCTGCTCAACCTTGTGGAGAGTGGGACTCGAACCCCCAACCTGTGCCACCATGCCACTCGTATAATAGACATTTCCATCTTAAGGAGTGACTGGCTTGTTTAAACAGGTTGTTTGACCCTGGACTCATTTTACTGTTATTCAGGATCTCTCAGCTCAATACGTCAAGTCTTTACCAAATTATTTTTACACCCGATGACCTTCTCTACTTTCTGAAAAGCTCATCGTTTCATTTACAGTATAAATGCTCCCTTGAGTACATTCAAGTATATCATGAATTCCAACCTCCACACTGCGACTCTCACTTTATAGACCTCTATAAATAATAAAAGATTCACAGCTTGCAGGAAGTTTCCACATCATGCAGGTATTCAGCTTTCAATCTGAATACAGAGGAAAGTGTTCTGTTTATGCATCGCCACATCGACTGCTTTTATCCACTGCCACCGAAGACTGATTAAGTCTGAATCAGTGCGCAAAATATCAACACTATTCCAATGTGCCTGCAGCAAAGCTGATACGTTTCCTATAGTACTACATGTTTAAAATCTGACTGGGCAGAACCGTGGATTTGGATTGTTTTAACAGGACCACAAGGTTCTGATTATACCACGAGTGATGGCCTTATAACAGGGATGCCAATTTTATCCACAAAGAGTCGGTGTGGGTGCAGGTTCTCAGGTTAACCCTGTAGTTGCCACACCTTCCACCTGTTCAAATCTCTTATCTAAAAAAAATGCCTGGATTTCACTTTCATTTTATAAACCCCTTAATCCAAATTAGGGTCACGGGGCGACCGGAGCCCATCTCATCCCATCCTGGGCGAGGGTAGGGTGTATCCTAAGCAGTTCTCCAGGCCATCCAAAAGGCCAAAACACATACAACCAATCACACACTCACTCTCACACCTCAGGACAATTTGAAACAGCCAGTTCAGTTCGCCTACTGTAGATAGTTCTGGACTGCCGGAGGGAACCCACACAAGCACAGGAGGAACATGCAAACTCCACACAGAAACGCCTACCTTTTTGCTGTGGGGTGGACGTGCTTACCACTGAGCTACCGTCGCGCTAGGTTGCACATTAGTGTTTCCATTTGGAAGTCAGGTGGCGGCCATCTTGGTGAGACCACTTTACTGTTGAAGGTTATAGTCAAATAGCATGAAAAGATCAAACAAACGGAACAGTCATATCCAACTTTTTTTTTTTTTTTTGTAAATGTCAGCTATGCAAAGCTTTTTTTATTTGGGGATTTTTTTTCAATGTATTACAAATATAAATATAATTATAGGTAACGTGATATGAATTTAAGGTATTCTGATTTTCAGAAGGAACATGTCAGTGTTTTTGAGCTGTGTTGGCTTTCTGTGGCTTCATTTTGAGATCTTAAAGCAGGGTGGTCTCAACAAGATGGCTGCCACACGGCTTCAACATTAAAACACGAATCTCACCTTTTTTGGGGTTTTTCTTTTTTGTTTTTGTGTTTTAGATCACTGATTGAAACCGGTGGAAGGTGTGAGTTAAAGTGAATACAGGTCCGTTGCAGATAACATTTATACAAACATTTTAATGTTATTGTTTCTATAGGCCCTGCTATGGCCTGGCGAGCTGCCCAGGCTGTATCCCACCCTCGCCCAGAGTCAGCTGAGATGGGCGCCAGCCTCCCCGTGACCCGAATTGTGATTAAGCAGTTCTGAAAATGAATGAATGAATGAATGAATTGTTTCTATAGTAACAGCTCATACACACATGGAAGGCGGCACATAAACTCACTCACTTGCAGAACTGCCTAATTCTACTTGGGTCGCAGAGAGACTGGTGCTTATTTCAGCCAGCAAAGCAGGCAAAGGCAGGGTACAACCTGAACAGCTCACCAGTCCATCTGAGGGTCAACACAGACACAGCCACGCTTACTCATACCAAGGGGCAATTTCTAACAGTCAATTAACCCAGTGTGCATTTCTTTGTAATGAGTGCCCATGTCGACCAGACGTGTGTTTTTGCAGCTATTTCGTGGACCGTTTCCAGAGCACGTCTCATTGGTGCTTATCGTGGCCAGTAAAAATAATTTAGTATTCTATGTCCCGTTGGAGTGCCACAGTGGAGTAGTGGTTCGCATGTCCATCTCACATCAAGAAGGTTCTTGGTTTGATTCCCAGTTCGGGCGTTTCTGTGTGGAGTCTGCATGTTCTCCCCGTGCTTGCAGGGGTTTCAGTGTACAGTCCAAAAACCTGCACAAAGGGTTAACTGGCTGTTCCAAATCTCCCCAAGATGTGAGTGAGATTTTAGATGGTTGTGTGAGTGTTGGTCCTGCAATGGCCCAGTGAGCTGTCCAGGGTGTAGCCTGCCCTCATCCGGAGTCAGCTGAGATGGACACCAGCCTTCCCATGACCTTAATTAGGATTAAGTGGCTCGGCTTGTCTGGGAACAGCTCGGTGTGCCCTGGAAGAGCTGAAGGAAGTGGATGGGGAGAGAGACGTCTGGACCTCACTGCTTAGGTTGCTGCCCCCGCAACTTGGCCCCGGAAGAAGAAGAAGAAGATGATGATGATGATGAGAAAATGAATAGATGAATGCATGTTCCTCTGGTATAAACCTTAAACACTGTGCTGTCATATGAACATGGTGTACTCCTGTTGCGTGCTGTCGCATCGCTCCCTCCCAGGCATGCGTTATTTTCACGTGACAGCTTGGCCTGTCACGTATTATTCATTACGTGAATTACAACAGGAAATACTCATTTGCTTGCCATCCTCTATTTTATTTCTTCATGTTTATAAAATGAAGCTTCCAAACAAAGTCATCCATTCACCCAGCCACTTCATATGAAGATAGGCTGAAGCCTATCTCAACCGTCTCTGGATCAAGGCATGGTACACTCTGAACAGCCTGCTATTCTGTCACAGAGAAAAGTACACATACAACCATTCACACTCACACCGTCACCTGGGGCAATATGGAACAACCAATCATCCTAGTGTGCATGCCTTTGAACGCTAGGAGGAAACCGAAGCACCCAGAAAAAACCCACACATGGACAAGGAGAACATGCAAACTTCTCAAGGAGATGCCCTTCCACAGCCCAGGGACCCTGGGACGCTCTTGTTGTGAGGCAGACACATGCTTTGGACTGGTGCGGTATTCAGGCAAACTCATGCCTTCACACAGAGTCGGCTGAGACAGGTCTTGACCTCCCTGTGACCGGGGCATGATTAAATGTTTAGGGAACTCGGTGGACGGCTATCTTGAAGCCAGTGATGGATAAATTTGCAGTAAATATGCCGTTTCAGAAGATCAAGAATTTGATTTCCACCAAACAGAAACGAGAAAGTATTTTTGAATGAGTGATTAAATCTGACATTGAAAGGATCAGAAGCATATTTGTTTCATTTATTCTGTATTAATGCACCGTCGCTGTTAAATTATATTATCCTCTCATTTTTATCCCAGTTACACACAACCATTTACAATACAGAGCCGCACGCACAGCGCTGTAGGTATGAAAAGGTTAATATCCTGCTTGAGAGATTGAGTTCATAATCATTCCGAACATGACTTTTTAAGGGGGGGGGGTCTTTATTATAATGTGGAGTTAATTATACATTCATTTTCTCTGCTCTGCTGCCTCTTATTAGTTGAGAATACGAGTTGAATATTATTCTGTCCTCCAGATCTTCTAAGTTGACTTTTGAGGGAAATAAATAATTTATTGCTCCATAAAATTTTAAAGTTTGGTGTTTGTGTGTTCATTCATTTATTCTCGGAACCCATTAATCCTAATTGGGGTCGCTTAGAGGCTGGCGCCCATCTCATCCCACTCTGGGCGAGGGTAGAGTACACCTTGGACGGCTCGCCAGGCCATCGCAGGGCAGAAACATGCTGACCGCTATGCGGCTCCCCTTGATGAAAGTCAGCAATGGTTCTTTTACATGAACGGTCAGTGAGGGACATGGTCGACCTTTGATAACCTAGTTAGCTGCATTGGGGGGGTGGGGGGGGGGGTGGGGGGGGTGGCAGTGGGGCTTGAACCTTCAACCTTATAATTGGTAATCCAGCACCTGACCACCAAGCCACCACGGCTCTGAGTGCTGGGTGCGGTTTGTGGATTACATGTATTAAAACACTGTTGCTTTTTTCTAAGCCTCTTGGTGATGATCACAAGAAAAAATCTTTCTTTCTTTCTTCCTTTCGGCTTTTTCCCTTTTTCTCGGGAGTCGCCACAGTGAATCATCTGATTCGCACATTTGATTTGGCGTAGGTTTTTACGTCTGATGCCCTTCCTGACACAACCGTTTAACAAGGGACAAAAACACGCTGACGGCTTTGCAGCTCCTCTTTACGAATGTCAGCAATGGTTCTTTTACATGCCTCACACCATAGACAGTGAGAGACATGGACCGCCTTTGATAACCCAGTTAGCTGCACTGGGGGGACAGTGACAACCTTGTGGGGACTCGAACCCCCAACCTTAGGATCAGCGATCCTGCGCCCTATACCACTATATACCACCACCACTGCCCAATAGCAGTTACAGTACTGCGGCTGGTAATTCTTTTGCTCTTGCAGGAAAATCAAGGAACTAAACAGCACGTCTGCTCAGGGCTAATATATAATAATTATTATTATTACTAGTGATTCATTATTTTTTAATATATATTCATCATGAAATTATATTGTTCATAGGGCAGTGGTGGCCTGGTGGTATAGGGCGCTGGATCGCTGATCCTAAGGGTGGGGGTTTGAGTCCCACCCTCCACAAGGTTGTCACTGTGTCACTGTGCCTCCCAGTGCAGCTAACTGGGTTAACAAAGGCCGGCCATGTCAGGTTACAAAAAACATTTTCCTAAATTTTCATCCTCTGCATACGAAACAACCTCTTCTTACGAGAAGTGCCAAATGCGCCATTCAAACATTAAAACGCACCATTCAAGCATATATGTATATATATATATATATATATATATATATATATATATATATATATATATATCATCATCATCATCATCTTCTTCCGCTTAGTCCAGGGTCGGGTCGCGGGGGCAGCAACCTTAGCAAAAAGGTCCAGACATCCCTCTCCCGAGCTACTTCCTCCAACTCTCCCGGGGACACCAAAGGCGGTCCCAGACAAGCCGAGAGACATAGTCCCTCCAGCGTGTTCTAGGGCGACCCCGGGGTCTCTTCCCGGTTGGACATGCCCGAAACACCACACTAGGGAGGCGTCCGGGGGGCATTCTGACCAGATGCCCGAGCCACCTCAACTGGCCCCTCTCAATGCGGAGGAGCAGCGGATATATATATATATATATAGAGAGAGAGAGAGAGAGAGAGAGAGAGAGAGAGAGAGGATTTTCTGAGTAGATCCTTCCGTAGGAGAGTGCTCAATACTTTTTGGTAGAGCAAATAACAAAAGGACAGGACAAAGGCTTTCTATTGAAACTCCATTTATCACTACAGATCTGTTTAGGGTGGTGAAACCATCCTCTCTTCAGGTGATTACAGAAGAATTCTTCTGTAATCACCTGAAGAGAGGGGATGGTTTCACCACCCCTCGAAACAGATCTGTAGTGATAAATGGAGTTTCAATAGAAAGCCTTTGTCCTGTCCTTTTGTTATATATATATATATATATACCGTGTTTCCCTGAAAATAAGACCTAACCATAAAATAAGACCTATTGTGATTTTACAAGATGATTTTAATATAGGCCCTCCCCTTAAAATAAGCCCTAGTTGAGAGCGGCAGCAATTCATTGGCCTGCTACTCACTCAATCTAGGGCTCTAGGTGAAAGCGCTGACTCCTCTATTAGGCAGCTTTACCTAGGGTACGCTCTCAAAGCATCAATCCTTGCGTGTCGATGACGGCAGCGACTGCTTTAAGACGAGGACAAACACTTGCGTCCATAAAAATTGCTAAAATCGCTCGATATTAAAATATTTAAAAAAATAAAGAAATATAACGAAATAAGAATATATAAAGACAAAGATATATTATAAGACATGTAATAGAAAAAAATGTAAAATACATCATCACCTAAAAATAAGCCCTAGTATCATATTTTGGTAGGAAAATTAATATAAGCCCTGTCTTATTTTCGGGGAAACACGGTATATATATATATATATATATATACATACACACATATACACACACACATATATATATATATATATATATATATATATATATATATAAATATTTTTTATATAACAATTCCTTATGAAATAATTTTGCACACTGTTCACACCTGAGGTTGGATAAGAAAGTCTATGTTAGCTATAAGGTGTGTGTGTGTGTGTGTGTGTGTGTGTGTGTGTGTGTGTGTGCATGCAGTAATTACCCTGGCACACCTGGCAGATTGTCTCTCTCTGGTACTCTGTGGACCCCGGAGATCTGGATGCTGAAACATATCCTCCATCGCCATGTGAGTGCCCTGGGCACAGTCACCATTCCAAGCCATAACAAAAAGCCCAAACTGAGCCAACAATATCAACACACACACACACACACACACACACACACACACACACACACACACACACACACACACAATTTACACTGAGGTACTGAAAGTCTTTTATGTCCATAAAACCTGCAGGCACAGTTTAATAAAAACAGCCGGCTTCCATGTGTGTACAACCTCTGCAGGAAACAATTCATTTATCATTTACCTATTTTTTTACTACTCAGATGGAGGGAAGCTGGAGCCTACCTCAGCCAATAGTGGGGAATGCATGTGTGTTAGCCATGCTATGGTGTGATGAGCTGTTCAGGTTGTTTTACCCCTGGTTCACCCCAATGTTGGCTGGGATAGGCTCCAGCCTTCAAGAAACCCTTTTAAGAATAAGCATTTTGGTGAGAAGATCACATGATCCCTGAAGTTTATTCAATAATTTAAAGAAAATAATACACCTCAGGTGAGGTGGTCATGTCCTAGAAAGGTTATTATTATTATTATATTTTTAGCATCAGCAAAAAAAAGCTTTTAAATTAAAGGAATGTCAGAGAAGAGGCCAGATGTGATGACAGAGAACGAAGAGCTTGTCTATCCACTCATCACCTGATCTACAAAAATGCAACTTTGCCTTGATGTATAAATCCTACATTGCTGCAATCTCACACACACACACACACACACACACACACACACACACACACACACACACACGCACACACATACACACACACGCACACAAGGACACGTAGGCAAAGTCTGTTGATTAATTTATATACAGTGGTGTAAATGTGCACGAACTCTCCTGATTTATGGTTTACTAACCTTGAAAAGAATATGCAGAAGGAATGCAGTAAGTTCATTCTATAACCACAAGCAGGAACAAGTCCCAGCTTCCCTAAAGCACGAGAGAGAGAGAGAGAGAGAGAGAGAGAGAGAGAGAGAGAGAGAGAGAGAGAGAGAGAGAGAGAATTATATAAAAACACACAAGCAAAGCGAAGGCAAGGAAGCAAAAATATGAGAAAGGTGGAGAGAGATACATAGGAAGAAAAAAAGGCAAGAAAGAGAAGCAAGAGAAAAAAGCAAGACAGGCAGAAAGAAGCAGTGCAAAAGAGGGATATATATATATACATAGAGAGAGAGAGAGCGAGAGAGAGAGAGAGAGAGAGAGGATAAAAAACAAAACGAAGACAGATCATTAAACCTGGAGAGAAAAGAGTGAGAGAAAGACACAGAGGGGGAGGACAGCAAAGCAGAAAATTCGAGAAAGAGAGAGAGTGTGTGAAAGACTTACACAGATAGCGAGAAGCAAAAGAGAAAAGTTGATGGAGAGAGGGAACAAGAGCGAGAGTCAGAAAGACAGCAGAAGGAAAGAGAGAGAGAGAGAGAGAGAGAGAGAGAGAGAGAGAGAGAGAGAGAGAGAGAGAGACCTATGTCTCATATGAAAAATTACATCCCATGTGAACATGACTGTGATTAATGTTCACACATTGGCATGTGGTGGAGCAGGTGATACCAACCTTCTCCTCCATGTACAAGCACAGGTACATTTCAGACCGATGGGAAACACCTGTTCACCGCCAGTAACCTCACAACCGGTCAGAACCCGTTGATCTGATGGTTCTACTTCCTCGTGGAGTCTTGGAAAAAGATTCGTACTAATGTTAGCACACTCTCAGGAAACTGAGGAACTTATTGTAGCTTTCGTGGCAACAACGGCTTGTGACCGGGGCAGTATTCACTCAGGTACTTATCCACGCCATACATTCATTCATTCGTTCTCTTAACTGCTTAATCCTAATTAGGGTGGGGGGAGGCTGGCACCCATCTCAGCCAAATGTGGGCAGAGTACACCCCAGACAGCTCGCCAGGCCATCGCAGGGCAAAAGCACACGGATAGCTATGCAGCCTACTCGTTACTCAGCAATGGTTCTTTTACAAGGAGCTCTCACCACTGATAGTGAGAGACATGGCTGGTCTTTGATAACCCAGTTGACAGTTCCAACTCGAGAGTGAGGCTTGAAACCCCAACCTTGGGATCAGTGACCAGCAGCTTATTACCGGGTCACCGCTGACTATCCGATACCATACAGTTCATCAGTTCATTTTCTGTAACCGCTTCATCCTAATTAGGGTCGCGGGGAGGCTGGTGCCCATCCCAGCCAACTCAAGGCGAGGGCAGAGTACACCCTGGATAGCTCGCCAGACCATCGCAGGGCGGAAACACGCTGACGGCTTTGCAGCCTACTCTTGTCGAAAGTCAGCAATGGTTCTTTTACATGCCTCACACCATAGACAGTGAGAGACATGGCCGGCCTTTGATAACCCAGTTAGCTGCACTGGGGGGGACAGTGACAACCTTGTGGAGAGTGGGACTCGAACCCCCAACCTTTGGATCAGCGATCCGGCGCCTTATACCACTAGATCACCACTGCCCCCATATATGTGTATATCCATTGTAACAATTATATATCTTTAGAAATTACTTTTATTGATGAAGTGAAGAGATTCTATCAAACCTATTAAAAAGAATGAACCAAGGATACTTTTGTTGTACAATTTTGGAATTACTTATATTGATATACTGATGGCAAAAACAATTAACAATGGAAATGAATTGGGGACACTGTTGTGCAGTCATGATAAGTGATATAGATTGCAGTATATCATGTCATATAACATCTAAACCATTGGTAAGTTATATTGCCTTTTTACAGAAATTCTGTATTCGAAGTTTCTTCCTAAGCGCCTTGAAATGGTAAATTGTTTTCAGCTTCAGGGACCCTGCAGCCCCCTTGACTTCCAGCTGAAATATTTCATTTACTCTATTTCTAAACCCATTTCCTCTATTTTTTTCTAAACCTTACTGGGAACCCTGATCCTTTTTTGCCATACTGTACTCGAATTAAGTGTAATTGCACAATTTTTTCTTCCTATAGGGGGCATCACAGAAAACAATTGAGAAGCACTGTCAGGAACACAGAGGAATCATGCGGGAGAATACGAGGCTAATCGGCCCGGGCAAGCCATTTCCCCAGCAGAGTTCGTAAATCAAATTTTCACTGGTTGGATGGGACAAGGACCCAAGAGGAACAGTGAGGTTACAGGGAGCAGAGATAAGGAAGGTGGAGGATTTTAAGTACCTCAGCTCAACAATTGAGAGCAATGGAGAGTGTGGAAAAGAGGTGAAGAAGTGTGTGTAGGCAGGTTGGAATGGTTCGAGAAAAGTGTCCGGTGTGATGTGTGATAGGAGGGTATCGGCAAGAATGAAAGGAAAAGTGTACAAGACGATGATGAGGCCAGCAATGTTGTATAGTATAGAAACAGCGCGCCCTGGGGAAAAGACAGGAGGCAGAGCTGGAGGTAGCAGAGATGAAAATGTTGAGGTTCTCTTTGGGAGTAACGAGGATGGATAGAATCAGGAATGAGCTCATCAGAGGGACAGCACATGTAAGACAACGTCAGAGAGGCTAGATTGAGATGGTTTGGACATGTACAGAGGACGGATAGTGAGTATATTGGTAGTAGGATGCTGAGGTTGGAACTACTAGAAGCCTAGAGGAAGACCAAAGAGACGATTCATGGATGTGGTGAAGGAGCACATGAAGGCAGTTGGTGTAAGAGAAGAGGATGCAGAGGATGGGGTGAGATGGAGGCAGATGATTCGCTGTGGCGATCCCTGAAGGGAACAGCCGAAAGGAAAAGAAGAAGATCAGTGTTTGTGGCAGGTTATATGAGTTTGGGAGGGGGATGGAACGGATTAGTTGTTTTTCTGTTTTATTATGAAAAGAATTGTTTCATCTAATGGACTTTTCAGTCATGCTAATGGAGCAGACATAAGGAAAGTGGAGGATTTTAAGTACCTAGGCTCAACAATTGAGAGCAATGGAGAGTGTGGAAAAGAGGTGAAGACGCGTGTACAGGAGAAAAGTGTCCGGAGTGATGTGTGATAGGAAGGTATCAGCAAGAATTAAAGGAAAAGTGTACAAGACGATGTTGAGGCCAGCGATGTTGTATGGTTTAGAGACAGTGGCCCTGGGGAAAAGACAGGAGGCAGAGCTGGAGGTAGCAGAGATGAAAATGTTGAGGTTCTCTTTGGGAGTAACGAGGATGGATAGGATCAGGAATGAGCACATCAAAGGGACAGCACATGTAAGAGGTTTTGGAGACAAAGTCAGAGAGGATAGATTGAGATGATTTGGACATGTACAGAGGAGGGATAGTGAGTATATTGGTAGTAGGATGCTGAAGTTGGAACTACCAGGCAGAAGGCCCAGAGGAAGACCAAAGAGACGATTTATGGATGTGGTGCAGGCGGACATGAAGCTCGTTGGAGTAAGAGTAGAAGATGCAGAGGATAGGGTGAGATGGAGGCAGATCATTTGCTGTGTCGACCCCTGAAGGGAACAGCCGAAAGGAAAAGAAGAATATATATATATATATATATATATATATATATATATATATATATATATATATATATATATATGTGTGTGTGTGTGTGTATATACTGAGGTCAATTTTATAAGAATATAGTGCCTTCTTCTTTTTCCCTTTCGGCTGTTCTATTTCTTTCAGGGGTTGCCACAGTGAATCTGTGATTCACACGTTTGATTTGGTTCATAGATTTTTATATCGGATGCCCTTCCTGACACAACTGGGACAGAAACCTGCTGATGGCGTTACCGCTACTCTTTACGAAAGTCAGCAATGGTTATTTTACATGAACCTCTCACCATAGACAGTAAGAGACATGGCCGGCCTTTGATAACCCAGTTAGCTGCATTGGGGGGGTTGGCGACAGTGACAACCCTGTGGAGAGTGGGACTCGAACCCCCAACCTTAGGATCAGTGATCCAGCACCTTTTACCACCAGGCCACCACTGCCCTCTATAAGAATATAGCATATCACTGTATATATTTATTTATTTATATATATATATATATATATATATATATATATATATATATATATATATATATATAATCACTACAGATGGTAGAGTGGTGGCAAGGTGCTGAATTACCGATCACAATGTTGAGGGTTCAAAATGGGCACCATTCTCCATGTGACCCTGATTAGGATTAAGCGGTTCAGAAATTGAATGAATTACAGCAGATATATTAATTATAACCTTAAGAGTCCATTGGAAATGACAATTATATGCACAAATTAATATGGCTGTAGGGCAGGTATTATACTTGCAGATGCCATGGCTCACTATTTATGGTTTATCTAATATACTATATACCAACGGGGAAAAATCTTTAAAGTGTGATTACTATAAATTAAATTAATGTCACATTAGGGCAGCACAGCGGCGTAGGAGTTTGCATATGAATTTGCAAATGCAACCGTGCTTACATGGGTTTTATCTGAGTTCTCTGGTTTCCTCCCACAAACTAAAAGCATGCACATTTGTCAATCTGGCTGTTCCCTATTACCACTAGGTGTGATTGTGAGTTTGAATGGTTGTATATGTTGCCCTGCATGTGGCTGGCAAGCTTTTTCGGGATGGCTGAGATGGACTATAATGGGGGTAGTTTGCCGAATGAGTGAGTGAATGTTATATTATGTTCACATTTCCTTTAACAGGGCAACATGGTGGCACAGCGGTCAGCACGTCCGCCTCACAGCAAGAAGGACATGGGGTCGATCGCTGGGCTGTGGTCCATGTACAGTGGTACCTCACCTTACGAAATTAATCCATTCCAGAGGTGGTGTCAGAACCTGATTTTCTCGTAAGTTGAGCCGCATTTTACATATAAAAGACCTGATTCGTTCCAAGGCCCCCAATACTACCTCCTAAACCCTTTAAAAATTATAAAAGCATACCTTTTAAGGCCTCTTAAAAAAAAGCCTTCTGCTTCAATATCGTACCGATGGTAGACGGGTTTGGCCATATTCCTTTGTGATATCACTCAACCGCATGCCACGAGCCCGCTTCTTTTCACTCGCACCAGGAATCACTTTCACTGGGAATCACACGTGTGTGTGTGTGTGTGTGTGCGCGTGCGCACACGCGCGTGTGTGCCTGTGTGTGTGTGCGCGTGTGTGCGTGTGTGTGTGTGCGCGTATGCACGTGTGTGTGTGTGTGTGTGTGTGTGTGTGTGTGTGTGTGCGCGCGTGCACGTGTGTGTGTGTGTGTGTGTGTGTGTGTGTGTGCGCGTATGCACATGTGTGTGTGTGTGTGTGTGTGTGTGTGTGTGTGTGTGTGTGGCTGCACGTGTGTGTGTGTGTGTGTGTGTGTGTGTGTGTGTGTGTGTGTGTGCACGGAGTGTGTTGACCATGTGTTCTTAGCAGAGTTATAATCTTACAAATGTTTATGCAAGATTAAAAGCCTGAGCCAAAAAATAAAGTTGCAATGAGCACATTCGAAAAACTCATGAAACAACAGTAACTCTGTTGTCTTTACGTGTGTTAGAACTCCGTGACAAACAATGGATTGCATTGTTATGGATGGAACACAAAAAGCATCATGGGTATTATGGAGATGCATCTCTATAATAGCCAATGGGAGGGAGCTGCGTCATGGGTATTATGGAGATGCAGCTCCTTCCTAGCCAATGGGAGGACAGCGGGACAGGATGTTGGGAGATAGCCAATGGGAGGCCAGCAGGGCGGGATGTTGGGAGATAGCCAATGGAAGGTCAGCGGGGTGGGATGTTGGGAGATAGCCAATGGGAGAGCAACTCGCACATTGTTTGAATTTTTGAGATGGTGCGTTTCGTAACGTGAATTTATTTTTTTATCCAGAGATGGAAATTTTTAAGTAAATGCGTTTCGTAACCTGGATTTTTTGTTTGTTGGGCAGACACACACACACACACACACACACACACACACACACACACACATATATATATATATATATATATATATATATATATAAAGGAGCTGCAGTTTGTAAATATTTTCCCATTTCAAAAACGAGTAAAGCTCGAAAAAGAATCAGCAAAATCATAAACACTGGAGACGGCACAATCTCCATATGGTTTCACACCACACCTGCATAAAGCGCTTATGCTGCCAGGCGGCCCCTCGACCTTGCCGCATCGGCTCATTTTATTCGTCCTGCAGACCCTGAAAGCTGCAAAACATTCCTATCAGTGAGCAGGGCTTTCAAAATATGCTCTTGGTCTCATTTCATATGCACAGCACAGTATGAGCTTTAGGAAAGCTGCCATCATGCCCTGCAGGGAAACATGAGACAATGAAACTAAGATCCTGTAAAAGAACGAATAAATAAATAAAAATAAAAATCTACAACAGTCCCACTGGACCTTATTATTATCCACAGAGCACGACATCTTCTGTTCATGAACAACAGGATAAATTAGTCCAGTTTCCAGCCTTTATGCCACATAATGACGGGTTGGACTTCGACAGGCAGGAAACAAGTCCAGCCTTGACGCATCAAGTGTAATTGATGAACAGGATTAAATTATGATCATATGATGTAGGTGTCAATACTGTAGCCAAGTGTTGAAGGATGGAAATAAAAATGGCCTTGGGGTGGCAAGTGAGAAACAAAGTCACTGTGATCAGGAATTATATCATTGAGGTGCATCAGCAGGGCGAATCAGATGCGCTGAAGAGAGGATCTGTTCCTATCTACATGCAAGCAACAATTATTTTTATATAATAGCCTTCTTCGCAGGTCAGTCCAGTGCATTTCCACAAATCTCTTGTCTTTGCACTCCAGGCATCAAAGTCTTCACACGGCAACAAGCCAGTCATGACCGGTCCTTCCTTGATGCTTTCTATGCAACATCTTTCTCCATCAGCATCCTGTGGTGAAATCAGCTTTCGAGCTTCTCTCTCTCTCTCTGGCCATTCCGTTCATTCATTCATTCATTTTCTGAACCGCTTAATTTTAATTAGGATCACGGCGAGGGTGGTGCCCATCTCAGCCGACTCTGGGCGAGGACAGAGTACACCTTGGACAGCTCGCCAGGCCATCGCAGAGCAGAAACACACTGACGACTACGCAGCTACTCTTGACAAATGTTTGGGATATGCACCATCGTTGGATATGAAAAGAGCGCCTTGTAATCCCTTTAAAACTTTGACGCTGAGAGGCGGGATTCTGGGTAATAAAAAGGCAAGCAAGTGCCTATAATGCTGTTTGTTTGTTTTTGTTCTTGAACGGTGATTGTGGACAATATTGGTGCATTACCACCACTGTTTGGTCGAGGGTTCTCTGTATTGGCTTTTATACTAATTCGGGCAAACAGTTCACTCAGTCTCCAACTTTTCTCCTTGAAACACACAGAACATAAACAGGTTTATTCACTAACCAGATAAAACACAAACCATGTAGCAGAAGTCAAGTCCGTTATTACTGTAGTGGTAATTGTAGTCCGAAATCATTTTAGTAAATGAGTCGATATCACTGAGGCGGTGGTAGCCTGGTGGTAGGGTACCTGCTGGCCTACTGATCCAAAAGGTCAGGGGGTCAAACCCTTCTATTACCAAGTTGTCTCTGCTGTCCCCCCAGTGCAGAGAACTGGGTTATCAAAGGCTAGCCATGTCTCTCACTGTCCGTGGTGAGAGGTCATGTCAAAGGACCATTGTTCTCATTCAAAAAGAAGAATCCACTGGGTTGCTATCAGCGAGTTTATGACCTACAATGGCCTGGTGAGCTGTCCAGGATGTACTCTGTCCCCTCCTAGAGTCAGCTGAGATGGGTGCCAAACTCCACGTGATCCTAATTAGAATTGCGCAGTTTAGAAAATGATCGGGTTGATATCACGAGACCTGAAACGTCATCTTCACAGTTTCTCTGTGTTGGAGCAGGATCGAGGGGCTTTCCAGTAAAGACTTTAATCCCTGGGACAATCATAAATAGAGTCTGTTGGATTTATTCAGTCGTAAGTGTGTCCTACTTTCTTTTGCCTTCAAATAATCAATCGCAGTTTGTTGTTGTTTGTTTATTTTTAATGGTGATTGTAGACTGCACTCACACATTATTGCACTTTTTAGTCTGGAGTTCTATTGTCATCATCCCCATTGTATATCTACAGAGCAAATATAGTTGCGGAGACTCGATATTTCATGAGGTGGTTTATTGCTTGTCTTTCTGCTGTGTGACAACAGAAACCTAAACAAATCCAATCATATGCATGGCCAGGTAGTGATTTTTTTGATGCAAAATGTCTCAATAAACAACACATTGTACAAAGACTAAAAACAACATTTTTGCATATATTTTTAAAATTCAAATTTGGTGTACACGGGTCACCTCGATATGTGTCAGTATCAAACAACATTTAAGTGCCACCTTAAAACGCAATTAAACCCAATATTAGTAAAGGCTTACATACATAGTATGCAACCCCAGTGGTGGGCCGTGTCTCTCACTGTCTGTGGTGAAAGGTTCATGTAAAAGAACCATTGCTGACTTTCAACAAGAGGAGCTGCATAGCCATCAGCGTGTTTCTGCCCTACGATGGTCTGGCGAGCCGTCCAGGGTGTACTCTGCCCTTGCCCAGAGTCAGCTGAGACGGACACCAGCCCCCGTGACCCAAATTAGGATTAAGCGGTTACAGAAAATGAATGAACATAGTATGCAAGCATATGCATGGCCACCAAAATGCAGTACTGTTATATTGTTATTACAACCATCTTCATTAAAATAAATAAATCCTTCACTGGAGGAACATTGTACTGCAAAAAGTGGTGTGGAAGTGACACTGAAGCAACAATTGCTCCTGAAGGGTTGCGCTCTATAGTACATATTCAATGCCTTCATGTAAATATCCAGACACCTTTCTGATGTATCTAAATATAATGAAGATATTACTATTTTTTTTTTCAGAAGTCTGCTAGTTTGTAGTTGATTTGTTAGTTTAATAGCTATATACAGTTAATGTTGCCAGCATCTTGAGTTCTTGAAACTGATGCATTTATATCATAGTCTCACCATTTTGCACACTTGCTAAAGTGAAAAGAACTACAGATGTGATTTTTTAAACAAGTAAATGCAAACTATCGAACCTATTTTAGCAAATTGCAGCTTCAATCATGTAAGTAAAATCCACCTGATAATCAAATATATTTCAGAATACATTTTCAGTGTAACAGGAGTTTGAAGGCTTCCCCTTCATTCCTGCTGCAAAGCGAGTGCTTAAAATTCTATATTTTTAATTTAACAAGACAAAACATACATTCTTGATTATTCAAAGTGATATTTTAATTAAACAAGTTAAAACACCAACATAATTTAAAGCCTGCATTCCTAAATTAAAACCAGAAAATGAGAAAGTATTTCAGTGCTGACAGGTCCAGTCTGACAGGTAATTAATCACAATCTATTTTATTACGAAAGATAATTTAGGTTTTCTGGTGTTGGATGATATTTAATAGGTACTAAGTAACACCAGGTTCTGAGGCTTGTGGCCTGTGGCCTAGACATAATTTTTATAAACTTACAATGTTCATTCAATGTGCCAAAGTGTCAGACTTTCTCAACTCGAAACACCACTTTCCTACCACACGCTTAACTTTACATTTCATTACATTTCTCAGAGTCTGTGTGTACTGTGATCAAATTTGTTTTAAATGTGAAAACAAGTGCCTGATATACGTTGTGCACGTTAAAATGTTAGTTATAGAAGCCACCTTAAACATCAAGAAGCAGCACACTGAAAAATATATCAATTCAAACTTACTGTATGTTGCACAAAATTCCAAACAATATGCCACAGAAGTTAAGAATACAGTGGTACCTTGACTTACGAAATTAATCCGATCCGAGGGCGAGCTCGTAAGCTGAAAAGTCCATTAGATGAAACAATTCTTTTCATAATAAAACAGAAAAACAACTAATCCGTTCCATCCCCCTCCCAAACTCATATAACCTGCCACAAACACTGATCTTCTTCTTTTCCTTTCGGCTGTTCCCTTCAGGGATCGCCACAGCGAATCATCTGCCTCCATCTCACCCCATCCTCTGCATCCTCTTCTCTTACACCAACTGCCTTCATGTGCTCCTTCACCACATCCATGAATTGTCTCTTTGGTCTTCCTCTAGGCTTCTAGTAGTTCCAACCTCAGCATCCTACTGCCAATATACTCACTATCCCTCCTCTGTACATGTCCAAACCATCTCAATCTAGCCTCTCTGACGTTGTCTTACATGTGCTGTCCCTCTGATGAGCTCATTCCTGATTCTATCCATCCTCGTTACTCCCAAAGAGAACCTCAACATTTTCATCTCTGCTACTTCCAGCTCTGCCTCCTGTCTTTTCCCCAGGGCGCGCTGTTTCTATACTATACAACATTGCTGGCCTCATCATCGTCTTGTACACTTTTCCTTTCATTCTTGCCGATACCTTCCTATCACACATCACACCGGACACTTTTCTCGAACCATTCCAACCTGCCTGCACACGCTTCTTCACCTCTTTTCCACACTCTCCATTGCTCTCAATTGTTGAGCCTAGGTACTTAAAATCCTCCACCTTCCTTATCTCCGCTCCCTGTAACCTCACTGTTCCTCTTGGGTCCTTGTCATTCATACACATGTATTCTGTCTTACTGAGGCTAACCTTCATTCCCCTCCTTTCCAGGGCATACCTCCACCTCTCTAGACTTTCCTGCACTTGTTCTCTGCTCTCACTGCAGATCACAATGTCATCTGCAAACCTCATAGTCCATGGGGAATCTTGTCTAACCTCGTCTGTCAGCCTGTCCATCACCATAGTAAACAAGAAGGGGCTGAGAGCTGACCCTTGATGCAGTCCCACCTCCACCTTGAATTCGTCAGTCACGCCGACAGCACACCTCACCACTGTCTTACATCTCTCATACATATCCTACACCACTCTAACATACTTGTCTGCCACTCCAGACTTCCTCATGCAATACCACAGTTCCTCTCTCGGCACCCTGTCATATGCTTTCTCCAGATCCACAAAGGCACAATGCAGCTCCTTCTGACCTTCTCTGTACTTCTCTATTAACATCCTCAAGGCAAACATTGCATCTGTGGTGCTCTTTCTTGGCATGAAACCAAACTGTTGTTCACAAATGCTGACCTCTGCCCTGAGTCTAGCTTCCACTATTCTTTCCCATAACTTCACCGTATGACACATCAACTTTATCCCTCTGTAGTTGCCACAACCCTGCATGTCTCCCTTGTTCTTAAAAATGGGCACCATCACACTTCTCCTCCATTCCTCTGGCATCCTCTCTCTCTAAGACCTTGTTCAATGTTCTTGTCAGGATATCTACTGCTACCTTTCCTAGACACTTCCATATCTCCACCGGTATATCATCAAGACCAACTGCCATTCCACTCTTTATGCTCTTCAATGCCCTCCTCACTTCATCCTTACTAATCTCCTGATACTTTCTGGTCCTCAACAGTCACCTCTTCTACTCTTTTTTCTCTCATTTTCCTCATTCATCAGCTCTTCAAAGTACTTTCCATCTTCTCAGCACACTTCTGTCATCAGTCAATACATTTCCCTCTCTATCCTTAATCACTCTAACCTGCTGCACGTCCTTCCCATCTCTATTTCTCTGCTGTTCCAACCTGTATAAATCATTTTCTCCATTTTACTTTCCAACCAAGCATACAAGTCATAATACACCCTCTGTTTGGCCTTTGACACACGCTACCTTCGCCTTACGCTGTGTCTCCCTGTATTCCTGTTTATTCTCTTCAGTCCTCTCAATGTCCCACTTCTTCTTAGCTAACCTCTTCCTTTGTACATACTCCTGCAATTCCTCATTCCACCACCATGTCTTCTTATCTCCTCTCCTTCCAGATGACACACCAAGTATTCTCCTACCTGTATCCCTGATCACATTAGCTGTAGTTGTCCAGTCATCTGGAAGCACTTCCTGACCACCCAAAGCCATTTTCAACTCCTCCTTGAAGACAACACAACACTCTTTTTTTTTTCATCTTCCACCACTTTTTCTTCTGCTCTGCCTTTGCCTTCTTCACCTTCCTCACCATCAGCGTCATCCTGCATACCACCATCCTATGCTGTTTGGCAACACTCTCACCCACCTACTACTTTGCAGTCACTGACTTCCTTCAAATTACATCGCCTACACAAGATGTAGTCTACCTGTGTGCTCCTACCTCCACTTTTATAAGTCACCCTATGCGCCTGTCTCTTCTGGAAGAAAGTATTTACCACATCCATTTCCATCCTTTTTGCAAAATCGATCAACATCTGTCCTTCTGTGTTCCTGTCCTGGATACACAACCTGCCCATCACTTCCTCGTCCCCTCTGTTTCCTGCACCAACATGTCCATTGAAGTCTGCCCCAATGACTACTCTTTCACCTCTGGGGGTATTCTACATCACTTCATCGAGCTCACTCCAGAATCTCTCCTTCTCTTCTAGCTCACATCCTGCCTGTGGGGCATAAGCACTAACAACATTGACCATCACGCCTTCAATTTCTAACTTGAGACTCATCACTCTGTCTGACACTTTTTTCACTTCTAGAACATTCCTGACAAACTCCGCCTTCAAGATGACTCCGACTCCATTTCTCTTCCCATCCACACCATGACAAAACAGCTTAAACCCTGCTCCTAAGCTTCTAGCCTTGCTACCTTTCCACCTGGTCTCCTGAACACACAGTATGTCCACCTTACTCCTCTGCATCATGTCGGCCAGCTCTCTACATTTTCCTGTCATAGTTCCAACATTCAAAGTCCCTATTTTCAGTCCTAGACTCATGCCTTTCCTCTTCTCTCTCTGCCTACGGACATGCCTCTTGCCTCTCCTTCTTCGACGTCTTCAACCAACAGTAGTCCAATTTCCACCAGCACCCTGTTGGTTAACAGCACTGATGGCGGTCGTTGTTAACCCGGGCCTTGATCGATCCGGTATGAAATTTTTTGTTGTAACTCGCATATTTTATTTGCCATTTGTTTTATGCCGGATGCCCTTCCTGAAGCATCCGGGCTTGGGACCAGCATGAGAGAGAGACACTGGCTTGTGTCTCTCCCTTACAGCTGCATTATATTTTATAATACATATTTAGATTGTCTTCCTTTCAGCTTTTTCTCTTTTCCTCGGGAGTCGCCACAGCGAATCATTTTGATTCGCACGTTTAATTTGGCAGAGGTTTTTACGTCGGATGCCCTTCCTGTCACAACCCTTTTAGCAAGGGATAGAAACACGCTGACGACTTTGCAGCCAACTCTTTACGAAAGTCAGCAATGGTTCTTTTACATGCCTCTCATCATAGACAGTGAGAGACATGGCCCGCCTTTGATAACCCAGTTAGCCGCACTGGGGGGAAAGTGACAACCTTGTGGAGAGTGGGACTCGAACCGCCAACCTTTGGATCAGCGATCCAGCGCCCTATACCACTAGACCACCACTGCCCCTATAATACATATTTAGATATTTGACCAAATATATTAAAGATAAACATGTAAAAAACAATACATTAAGTGGCAGTGGTGCTCTCACTATTCCATATGGTCTTTTCCCCTACACCATAGGGAACACAATCAGAACGCCACTGCCACCTACTGGAGAGGATGCCCAATCACACTTAATTCTCGTACAGTATGGAAAAAAAGCATGTTCCCAAGGGTCATATGTGCTCTCCCTGGAATCAGGGGGATGTGCTGCAATATTTGAGAAGCACTGTCCTTGTGGGAGCTCACCACAAGCCTTTCCTCGCTGGCATTCGTAGTGTGCACATCCACCTGCCCACGTGACAACTTCGCACCCACGTAATATCTTGCTACAGTCGATGCTCAGAAGAGTTCATTGACTTATTATTTATTCTTGTTTTATTATTATTAATGTTAATGTACATGTATTATTATTATTATTAATCAAATATTCGTCAAATATACATGTTTGTGGCAGGTTATATGAGTTTGGGAGGGGGATAGAATGGATTAATTGGTTTTCTGTTTTTCCTATGGGAATAATTAATTGTTCGGGGGAGGAATTTTTTTTTCTTCCTATAGGGGTGGCACAGAAAATACTGTAAGTGATAAGCACTGCACAAGGCGTTCTCGGCGCGCGGAGGAATACACTCGGAAGAATACAAGGCTAAACGGCCTGGAAAAGCCATTTCCCCAGCAGAGCTCATAAATAAGAAATTTGCTCATTGGATAGAGCAGAGTCAAGGTACCACAGTATGTGAAAAGTTTAATGTGGAATAAATACGAATAATAATAAATACAAAACGAATTATACTGTCTCGGGATGATGTTCAGCAAAACAGCAAGGCATCAACGACCATATAAAACTGGTTAAATTCTTGCTTTCAAACATTTAAACGCATCATCAGTGCATCCCGGATTGGTCAGCCCTGTGTCATCCGAAGGAGAAACAGGAGGCGGCTCTGACTCTAGACTTCTACGCCTCACGGTAAGCAGCGGCTGACGTCAATGGATATAAAACTCATCTCCTGTGTCCATTTCGTCTTCTGTACGATGCCGTCTGCACATATCCAATATGCTGCCTAAGACCGGAAGAATTCTTACTTATAAGAGATGAAAGACTTGGTGTTTTTACTCAATAATTTTCCATAGGTGTTTATATGCTCAGATGAATCTTAATTTTATAAATTTGGTCTCTTTTGTTTCTCAAAGTGACACAGGACTTGCTACCTGTTTTAAGGTAAAGTCCGTTGGGATTTTTACACCCGAGCCGTAGTGGCTCATCGGACTGGTGCTTATCCCCGGTTTCCATAGTGTGAAGTGACCGGGAGTTCATCTCGTCCTGGATGGGACGCTAGTCCATGGCAGGTTACCTTCCCAGTATATTTTACTGGTACCCATTTATACTGCTGGGTGAACAGAGGCACACTTGTGGTTGAGACCTTGCCCAGGGGGTCTAAGCACAGTGGGGGGTCTAACTGAGATTTGAACACACTACCTCCCGATCATGAGTGCAGCACCCTAACCACGACACCACCGGCCCCACTGCGACCTGTGACTGTCACAGGTAACATTTTCAATCCAAGTCTGAAAAACATTGTGACTTTACAAGGTCTGAGTGCATGTGTGCTGTGCTTTCCTTTTCAATACCCGCATGATTCACCCACTCACCTTCCCATTTAATCCTATGGAGGTCACGGGAAGTCTGGAGGTGGAACCACAGTGTCACCCTCCACTGAAAAGGAAACCCCAGTACAGATGTGCACGGTCTTATTCCACGCTCGACGGCGCTGTGGTGGGGACCTGGATGTTTACGACATTTTGCGAACATCAAAACAACATTGTGCTAACGTTGTGTTTTGTGCAACACGGACGTTATCGCCTGCGCGCACTTCCAGGCTAAATCTGTTCGCGTGGAAAATGTTATTCGGAGAATAAAAACACCGCAGTGAGACTCACTCAAGAAAGCAGCGTGCAGTCTTTATTATTACATGAAACAAAGTACACTGTAAGGAAGATTTACACGGTAGCGAGGACTAATCTCAATAAATAACTTCCACGCTTCGTACTTTTTAATTTGAATTTTTAAAGATTTCGTATCATTGAATTCAAACCACTCAATTAAAATTAGAGTCCATTGACGCTGTGGACACTGCCCAGGGGCCTGAGCATGGTGAGGGATCAAACAGGGATTCGAACCTATGACCTCTTGATCATGAACCCAGCACCTTAATCACATCACCGGCCCCATATAATTTTATACCACGTGTAAAATAAATAAGAGTGAGAGATGTAGTACATTAATAAATAACTAAATGAATAAATAACCCCCAGTGCACTAACTGGGTGATCAAAGGCCGGCGGACATGTCAAACAACCATTGCTGACTTTCGTAAAGAGGAACTGCAAAACTGTCAACGTGTTTCTGCCCTGCAATGGCCTGGCGAGCCTTTCAGGGTGTACTCTGCCCTCGCTCAGAGTCAGCTGAGATGGGCACAAGCCTCCCTACGACCTTAATGAGGATTAAGTGATTCATAAAATGAATGAATGATAAATAAATGAAACATCATCATTTCAAAGAATGCTCTTTGATTTAAGAGCAACAAAAATTATACACGATAATCCAGCAATCGAAAGGTTCGGCTACACGGGTCAGCCGTACAATGTGAGTATGGTGGGGGTAGCAAGAGAGAGGAAGAGGGAGGGAGAGAGAGAGCGAGAGAGAGGGGGGAAAACAGGGAGTGAGGAGGGGGAGAAAGTGATAGACAGAGAAGCAGAAGGAGTGAAAGGGAGAAACAGAGAGAAGAGAGAGGGGAGAGAAGCAGAAAGAAGAGGGAGAGCAAGGGAGAAATAGAGAGAGTCAGGGGGGGAGAGATATTTAATTACAGGGGTTGTCAGGGGGTTTTCATAGAAACAGCTGGAAGAAATGTCCTTCAAAGTTTTTTTGTTTTTTTTTTATTATTACTTTTTATGTTTTTATTTATATAAATAATGTTTGTACTGTGTCCACCTGCGAAGACGGATATACTGTAGTTTGCTGGTTTTTTATTTTGATTTTCCCATATTAATCTCATAAATATTGTCTCTGCGTTAAACCTATCCGAAGTGAGGACCCCCCACCACACACACACACACACACACACACACACACACACACACACACACACACTCGGAGCAGTGGGCGGCAACACACTGGGACGCCCAGGGAGCAGTTGGTGGTTAGGTGCATTGCTCAAGGACACTTCAGTCATGAAGGTGGAGGAAGAGAAGGTACAGCTCAGTCCCCCACAGCCACA
>CM045733.1:7602500-7617500 GCA_024760905.1 Plotosus lineatus
GCTGCTTCACGCTACGGAAACCGGGGATAAGCACCGGCCTGATGAGCCTCTCGGCTCGGGTGGAAGAAGTTTTATATATATATATTGCACTTGCTGCTCTCTGCACTTCTGATTGGAGGGTGGCATAGTGATTCACATAGTCACCGAACAGCAAGGATCTAGGTTCAAGTCCCAGGCTCAGTGGACTGTGTGCAGGTTACATGTCTCTGTGCTTGTGTTCGTTCCCTCAGGGTAACCCGGTTTCCTCTCATACACCAAAGACATGCACATCCGGCTGACTGGTGGTTCCAAATTGCTCCTCGGTGTGAATGTGAATGGTAGTGCTGGTTGTGGTCTGGTGAGCTGTTCAGGCTGTACCCCACCTTCATCCTGTGTTGGTTGAGAAAGGCTCCAACCTCCCCGCAGCAATAAACAAATTCTGAATTCTGGACTAAACTGCATGATTCTGAGAATCAGAAATGAAAGTGCAATCTTTACCTTTCATTGTTTCGGGGTTTTGCCCCATCAGGGAGACATCCAGGGACTCCACCTTTCGCCCTAACCCTTCATCCAGGCCATCAGCTGGACTTCCCACAGAGAGAAGCCTTGCAGAGCCGTTCAGGGACAGGTCGGAACCGGCGCAGGATTCCTCTGCACTGGGAGAGACAGAGAGGGAGCAAAAGGAGAATGTAAATGTACTGGACTCATACGGAGACTTTAATTGATGAGATCTATCTTACCGAACGAAAAAGTCTCATTTTATTTGTTCAGGGAGAGTTTTCGCCCCTGCAGTGTTTAAGAAACCCTCAGTGGTCCCATGTCTTTATTGCCGGCCAAAAGTGTCAGCGTCGGGAGCTGTTACAACTTCCAGGTTTAATCTTAGCAGACTAAATAAGCACATGGTTTAATATCTCGAAGCTGTAGATATGTCCCCCACACACATTTATAAATATATACTTATATCACACACATAAATATATTGTTCCGCCTGTATCCTCACCTACAGCAAATAATCATCACGCCATCGTTTCAACAAATGTAAGCAGCATAAGATTTATTTCCATCCGGTGTCTAAAGTCTTCTCCAGCACATCCTGAAAACTTTCAGTAGGGTTAAGGTCAGGACGCTGGGGGGCCAATGCATATGTGAAAATGATTGCTCGTGCTCCCTGCACCACTCCCTCATTATTCGAGCCCTCATTTTATATCCGAGCCAACAGGGAAGAAAAAGTGCATTGATGTGTTAACCGCAACATTCAGAACATTCAGATCATCAGCTGCTTCATTTTATTACCACATTAATGTTGCTGAGCCTCGACCGGACCAACCAGAGCAACAACGCCATGGAGATTACATACTGCGATCAGGGATACATGCCCTCCACAAAAATATCAATGTGTGTGTTTTGTTTTTGGGGTTTTTTGCCCAGGCAATGTTTGTTTTTATTAACATTACTCATTTGATTGTAAGAACACAAGGCTCACAGAAAAAATAGGATGAATGCAGGTCGGAGGTTAAAGGTCATTCTGTAGTCAAGAGGTCATTCTGTGTGCTATGTACCTGTTGTCATCATTATGATCAGCAGACTGAGAATAAGGAGTCAAAAAAGATGGAGCATATCTGCAACATATGCACACACACACACACACACACACACACACACACACACACACACACACACACACACACACAACCCTGAACAGCTCATCATCGTTTGCAGGGCCAATACATGCAACTATTCACACTTTCACTCACATCTAGGGATAATTTGGCACAGCCAATTAGCTCACTGTGCATGTTTATGGAATATGGGAGAAAACTGGATTACACAGAGGAAACCGATGCAAGCACAGGGAGAACATGCAAAAACCACACAGAAACTCCCAGATCCCAGGAATAGAACCCAGGACCTTCTTGATGTGAGGAAGATCAGATAACCAGTGCACCAGTATGCCGCCCTCATCCTGTACGCACTGTACCTTTTAAAGAGCCGAGTGTAAGCGTTGGGAATTTTTCCCACCAGGACTTCTCGTACCATCTGCTGTCTCCGATGGATAGACGCCAGTTCCTACAGTGTCAGCACAGAGAACCAATCCATTGAAGAACTGAATTATATCCAAACTTGATCTTGCTTTCCATAGCATTTCTCTTTTTTTAAAACTCATTCATCCTGCTTTTCTTTGACTTTTATTTGGACTCACTATGGAGGTTTTCTCAGGCGGCACCCTGGAATGGGTTTTGCTGAAGTAATTCAGGCTGTAGGTGTCCGTGTTGTTATCTACTACTGTCTTGGCTGCTGAAGACTCAACACACTCAGCTGAAAGATACACACACACACACACACACACACACACACACACACACACAAGCATAAAACACCATATTCATATAGCATGAGTGCACACATAATTGGCATAGTGATTTATATTATTATTATTATATTATATTAAGAACAGTTCGTGCAGCCGTAACATAAAACAACCCACTGAAAGGTTCACGGAGTCTCTAGAATATAAAAATGGGAACACAGTGTTTAGGAAATGAACCCGTGTCATTCTTTCATTCATTTTGCCGAACCGCTTATTTCTACTTGGGTTGCAAGTAGAGGCTTGGGTCTATCTCAGGTGACTCTGAGCAAAGGCAGAGTACATGCTGAGCAGCCCATACCTGACCAGTCCATCACTGACCAGTACATCACTGAGCAAACACACACACACACACACACACACACACACACACACACACACACAAAAAAAAAAAAAAAACATTCACACTCACTTCCACGCCTAGCAACCATTTGGAACAGCCTAAGAACAGCTAAGTCCTGGGTTTACACTGGGCTTCGAAGTCCACAATCTCCTTGATTTGAGAAAATCGTGATGAGAGTGTGTATGTTTGTGTTGAGAGGTGGAAAGGAATCGTGATGATCTTATGGGAACTTGGAGGATTCGTGATGATATCGAGGGACCTTGGTGGATTCGTGATGATCTCGAGGGACCTTGGTGGATTCGTGATGATCTCAAGGGAACTTGGTGGATTCGTGATGACCTTAAGAGAACTTGGTGGAATCATAATGATCTTGAGGGAACTTGGTGAATTTGTGATGATATCGAGGGAAATTGGCAGATCCGTGATGATCTTAAGAAAACCTGGTGAAATCGTGATGATCTCAAAGGAACTTGTTGGATTCGTGATGATCTTAAGGGAACGTGGTGGATTCATGATGACCTCGAGGGAACTTGGTGGATTCGTGATGATCTTAAGAGAACTTGGCGGAATTGTGATGATCTCGAGGGAACTTGGGTGGAATTGTAATGATCTTAAGGGCATGTGGTGGATTCGTGAATATCTTGAGGGAACTTGGTGGATTCATGATGAGCTCAAGGGAACTTGGTGGAATCGTGATGATCTTAAGAGAACTTGGTGGAATTGAGATGATCTCGAGGGAACTTGGTTAATTAGTGATGATCTTAAGGAATCTTGATGGATACATGATGGTCTTAAGTGAACTTGGTGAATTTGTGATGATCCTGAGGAAACCTGATGGATTCGTGATAACTGCATTGATTGTGGGAAAATGTTATGATTACATTACTATTTGATGCCAACCATGATAGAATGTGGTAAGCACAGGAGAGCTGAACAGACCATAATAGAGCTTAGCAGAGCGTAATAAATTAAAGTGCACCCGTGGGTGAATTTGCAGCTCTCGCTCTTTAAAATGATCGCAGATGATATGAATTGTTCAGATAGGCAATATCATTCCTTGCCCTTTGTCAAATATGTGCCAGTTCTGCCACACCACTATTACTGCTAAGAATGCCAAGTGACATGTTGCCCTCTTCATTGGCTGTTTCAGCCCTGATACGGACACAAATGTGTTGTTTTGTCCTATTGGATTGGCTGCCCAGTTTCCAAAAAGTTGGTGAATCCTGAACCTCGGACTCAGGAGGAACAATGTGGTTTTCGTCCTGGCCATGGCACTCTGGACCAGCTCTACACACTCTATAGCAGGGGTCACCAACCTTTTGGAAACTTATTAATGTGAAGGGCTACCAGGTTGATACACACTTCTGAAATAACAAATTTGCTCAATTTATCTTTAATTATATGTTATTATTAATAATTAATGATATTCATCTATGTGAAGATATTCTTGGCATGAAACCAAACTGTTGTTCACAAATGCTGACCTCTGCTTTTAGTCTAGCTTCCATTACTCTTTCCCATAACTTCATCGTATGGCTCATGAACTTTATCCATCCGGAGCTGCCACAAATCTACACGTCTCCCTTGTTCTTAAAAATGAGCACTAACACACTTCTCCTCCATTCCTCCGGCATTTGCTCACTCTCTAAGAGTTGAATTCTAAGTTGAATGTTCTTGTCAGAAAATCTACTGCTACCTCACCTAGACACTTCCATACCTCCACCGGTATATCATCAGGACCAACTGCCTTTCCACTCTTCATCTTCTTCAATACCCTCCTCACTTCACCCTTACTAATCTTTGCTACTTCCTGGTCCTCAACGGTCACCTCTTCTACTCTTTTTTCTCTCTCATTTTCCTCATTTGCTCTTCAAAGTACTCTTTCCATCTTCCCAGCATACTTCTGTCATCAGTCAATACATTTCCCTCTCTGTCCTTTATCACTCTGACTTGCTGCACGTTCTTCCCATCTCTATTTCTCTGATGTGCCAATCTGTATAAATCATTTTCTCCCTCCTTACTGTCCAACCTAGCATACAAGTCTCCTACCGTCTCCCTGATCACATTGGCTGTAGTTGTCCATTCATCTGGAAGCACTTCCTGACCACCCAAAGCCTGTTTCAACTCCTCCTTGAAGACAACATGACCCTCTTCCTTTTTCAGCTTCCACCACTTTGTGTTCTGCTCTGCCTTTGCCTTCTTTACCTTTCTCATCCTGCACACCACCATCCTATGCTGTTTGGAAACACTCTCACACGCTACTACTTTGCAGTCACTGACTTCCTTCAAATTACATCGCCTGCACAAGGTGTAGTCTACCTGTGTGCTTATACCTCCGCTTTTATAAGTAACCCGATGCTCCTGTCTCTTCTGGAAGAAAGTATTCACCACAGCCATTTCCATCCTTTTTGCAAAATCCATCAACATCTGTCCTTCTGTGTTCCTGTCCTGGATACCAAACCTGCCCATCACTTCCTTGTCCCCTCTGTTGCACCAACATGTCCATTGAAGTCTGCACCAATGACCACTCTTTCACCTCTGGGGGTACTCTGCATCACTTCATCTAACTCACTCCAGAATCTCTCCTCTTCTAGCTCACATCCTGCCTGTGAGGCGTAAGCACTAACAACATTGAACATCACACCTTCAATTTCTAACTTGAGACTCATCACTCTGTCTGACACTCTTTTCACTTCTAGAACATTCCTGACAATCCTTTCCTTCAAGATGACGCCTACTCCATTTCTCTTCCCAGCCACACCATGATAAAACAGCTTAAACCCTGCTTCTAAGCTTCTAGCCTTGCTACATTTCCATCTGGTCTCCTGGACACACAGTATGTCTACCTTCCTCCTCTGCATCATGTCATCCAGCTCTCTACCTTTTCGTGTCATAGTTCCAACATTCAAAGTCCCTACTCTCAGTCCTAGACTCATGCCTTTCCTCTTCTCACTCCGCCTATGGACACACCTCCCGCCTCTCCTTCTTCGACCAACAGTAGTCCAATTTCCACCAGCACCCTGTTGGTTAACAGCACTGATGGCGGTTGTTGTTAACCCGGGCCTCGACCGAACCGGTATGAAATTCGTTTTGATCATTTGCATAACAATTCTGGCAAAAGTTTTATACCGGATGCCCTTCCTGTCGCAGTCCTCTGCAATTATCCGGGCTTGGGACCGGCGTGAGGATGAACACTGGCTTGTGCCCCTCTTCACGGCTGCATTTTGCTTTAAGGATGTTAATAGATTAGTACAGAGAAGGTCAGAGGGAGCTGCAGTGTGCCTTTGTGGATCTGGAGAAAGCATATGACAGGATGCAGAGAGAGGAACTGTGGTATTGCATGAGGAAGTCTGGAGTGACAGAGAAGTATGTTAGAGTGGTGCAGGACATGTATGAGAGATGTAAGACAGTGGTGAGGTGTGCTGTCGGTGTGGCAGAAGAGTTCAAGGTGGAGGTGGGACTGCATCAAGGGTCAGCTCTGAGCCTCTTCTTGTTTGCTATGGTGATGGACAGGCTGACAGACAAGATTCTCCATGGACTATGATGTTTGCAGATGACATTGTGATCTGTAGTGAGATCAGAGAACAAGCGCAGGAAAATCTAGAGAGGTGGAGGTATGCCCTGGAAAGGAGAGGAATGAAGGTTAGCCTCAGTAAGACAGAATACATGTGTGTGAACGACAAGGACCCCAAGAGGAACGGTGAGGTTACAAGGAGCAGAGATAAGGAAGGTGGAGGATTTTAAGTACTTAGGCTCAACAATCCAGAGCAATGGAGAGTGTGGAAAAGAGGTGAAGAAGCGTGTGCAGGCAGGTTGGAATGGTTGGAGAAAAGTGTCCGGTGTGATGTGTGATAGGAGGGTATCGGCAAGAATGTAAGGAAAAGTGTACAAGACGGTGTTGAAGCCAGCGATGTTGTATGGTTTCGAAATAGTGGCGCTGAGGAAAAGACAGGAGGCTGCTAACCCCGGAATAAGTGAAAGAAGATGAGATGAATTATGCTGTAAAATTACCAATGTCGCTACTCTTAAAGTAAAAAATGTGCGTGCTTTGAACACCTCTTGCATTCATAGAGCAGACCCGACCCAGACACAAATTGTGTATTTTGCACCAAGAGAATCCACTCGAAAACTTGATAGGTTCTTCCAGAAGAAATAACCTGCACTAAAAACATCACCTCCTTAATGGGTTAAATATAAAAAGAACCGGGTTTTACCTGTCGTAGTATTCTGTGGTGTATCTCCGTTGCTTTCTCCACCTTCTTTCTCCTGCTCCTCCAGACCCAGGTACTCTTTTATGAGGTGCTTTAGAGTGAGGTAAGCTTCACTGCGATCATCTTATAGGGAACAAAGCGTTATAAGATAAATCAAGTGAATGGTGTGATTTGATTGGTCTGCTATCTTAGGCTCATATATTATTCCAAGTGGAATTGAGAAATTCAAATTTTGTGAAAGGTTTCTAAATGTTGTACTTTACATGCCGAGACCAAGATGCATGTTTGGTTTCCTCATTTTCATTCCCTTTTCAAAACAAGTTATTAAAATAAAATAATTTTGATGAATGTACAGTACGTGGATGGGGTTTGAGAGTTTGCAACAAAAACTTGTTGAGAAAGAGAAATAATAAGGGAACTACTGTACGCTTTTAGGCAGAGCCGAAATCTAATTGCAGTATTATATATATATATATATATATATGACACCAATTTAAATATCAAAATAATTCATGAAACTTCAAAAGATCCTCACCACAGAGGATCACGCTGTCAAAAAAAACAGGGTGTTCTCTGTTCATTCTGATGTAGAGGTCGAACCGTGACACGGCGTTCTCTATCTGGGTGTTAGTGTACAAACCCCGTGCCTTCATCAGAGAAATGTAGTCCTCGGTTTTACTCTGGATCAGTAAGATGTATCTGGGTTCAAAGTAGGTATTTTTCATGCTAAAAACACCCTGTGGACAGACAAAGAAAAGTCAAAATTACAAAATAACCCTCCCTCACACACACACACACACACACACACACACACACACACACACACACACACACACACACACACAGATGCATCAGATTTCAGTGCCATCTCGGTGACATGTGATGCTGTCACTTCTACTTTTTTGTGCAGTAGCTCCCCTGATTGAGCACCATGATTGGCTGGAACAGGGAGGGAACATATAGTATGCCATCCCTCTCTCCAATCAGAGTTCAGCCAGTTTGCTCCCATGGACTGCAGGCTTCGGATGGCTGCATGTAACAGAATGGATTTGAACTCATGATGCGTCACTCAGGACCCGAAATACGTTTTTAAAATGTGATGCCATTTTAAACATTTTTAATGAGCCAAACAATAAATCAGTATTAGAGTCGCTTTATAATTATATCCAGTTATACAAGTCATACATTACAGTGTGCAATATTATAATAAATAATTATGCACAAATTATATTTGGAAATCTTGAATATGATTGGTCGAAAGGTGTTGATTATTTCCTGTACCAGACTTTAATAAATGGATAAAAAATATGATCGAGAGGGTAATGTGGAGGCTGGAGCCTATCTAAGCTGGCACTGTGCCAAGGATGGGTGCACCCTGAACAGCTTGACAGACTATTACAGGACCAGCACACACACACACACACACACACACACAGAGAGAGAGAGAGAGAGAGAGAGAGAGAGAGAGAGAGAGAGAAGTAATCACGCTCGCACTCGTACCTGGCGGTGATATGGAACATTCCTGCACCTACTGTGCATGCCTTTAGACTCTGAGAGGAAACCGATGCAAACTCATGCTAACCACGACATCACCATGCTTCATTATTATGGATTATTTATTTATGCGCCGTCATTATTATTCATTCAGTCATTCATTTTTATAAGTCGCTTAATCCTTAATCATCGATGAGGCTGTCCAGATCTCAGCTGACTCTGGGCGAGGGCAGGGTACACCCTGAACAGCTCAACAGGCTATCGCAGGCCAAAATACATTCCCATTCATTCTCACACCCCACACATACACAATAATAATTAATGACAATGTCAAAATCCTTCTTGCCTTGATCTCTCTCTCTCTCTCTCTCTATATATATATATATATATATATATAGAGGATTTTCTGAGTAGATCCTTCCGTAGGAGAGTGCTCAATACTTTTTGGTAGAGCAAATAAACAAAAGGACAGGACAAAGGCTTTCTATTGAAACTCCATTTATCACTATATGTGATAAATGGAGTTTCAATAGAAAGCCTTTGTCCTGTCCTTTGTATATATATATATATATATATATATATATATATATATATATTTTTTTTTTTTTTTTTCTCCCCTCACACTCTGACACCCGAGAGGTTGATTTAAACTAGTATGTCACAGATCATCCTTGGAAACCCTCCTTGGCTCTACGTCTCCCTGAGCAGAAATTCTCATTCTACCATAAAACCCATACTGTACCTCAAGCTCCATATGAACACAGCAAGCAAGGCCTTCTCTAGCCAAGCGCTCGATGGCCTCCTGGGACAACCCGTACCAATGCCCTCCGTACCGCATCATCTGCACAAAGCTCCCCTAGAAGACAAACTAGGTGAGAAACGTATAGAGTGTACAGTCCGCATACTTTACGTCTTACACTCATCTGCTGAGCAGAAGGAGCTCTGCTTACATTTTCACACTGCTAACCTTTGACCACATCCGCTAACATCTGGATCTGATTAAAAATTGAGCTGTAAACCTTTTCCTCTTTCTTGCATAAAATGATAAGCGAGGACAATGCTCAAAGGTTCATTCTCTCTCTCTCTCACACACACACACACACACACACACGAACCACAGATTACAACCATCTGCTAATCCTTTTTATTATTTCATTTTAACAAAGCGTATAATAAGCATTAGCTGAGCTCAGGAGAGTTGCAGATTGAGACGAATTTACTGAACGCCAGCTGGCTATGAGGGTGACTACTGCGTCTGCGTACACATCTGCATCCAAGCGCTACAATGCCAGGCTGGTCTGCAACACTCACCTGAGATGTTCTTCTCTGTCCCGGTGACATATGCTTACAATTACACTTGAAAGGAGTTCAGCACTAAATCAACCTGCGACCTCCATTTATCAAACCCACCGGACTTTATAAAAGAGCCTTTAACAGGACGTGCTTAAAGTTACGGGACTGCGGAGGGGGGTTTAGATTACATCCAGCATTCTGCCTGTCATCTCTTTCAAATATTTGGCAAGTCAGCGTTTGTACAGCACAAATTTAAATCAGGCATGAAGGCCACTAGGGAAAAAAAAATAGAGGAAAAGGTTTAAAAATGAAAGACGCACGTGGCGCAACAGAACTTTATTTTCTCCCTAATTTAATCGTATCCAATTCCCAACCTTCGAGTATTGCTTTCCCCATCACATGACCATCACCAGCCAGATATGGGCAAAAGCATGCACACATCCCCTCCATGACATGAGATGCCTAAACCCACCTCTTTCCAAACTGATGCCCCATGCATATTTGGGGGCGGTCTAACACAGTCAGAGGGAAAGATTGATACGCCCCCTTGTACGAATGAGCTCACAGACGCTAATGATTGGAGAGTGATCGCTGTGGGTGGCAAGGAAGTAACAGCCTGGCCAATTAGCTCCCATGAAGTATTGGCCACAGATTCGAGCTTGCCAATTCCAGCTTGATTGTCACTCACGTTGTCAATGTGCCACTCAGAGAGCAACAGACATTTAATTCACCACATCATCTGAGTGATGCTACAGTCATCAGGCGCTGGGAGATAACTGATAAATTGAGCTGATTGGCTGAGATCCAGGGACGGATGTTGTAGGCTCTGGTCCCTGTCACTCATAGTAACACTGTGGATATGTGGATATTAAAAAAGGACAAATGAGGACTAAACAATAAAGAAGAGAAGAAAATGGACAGGAAGACATTGCAAAAAATAATAATAAATAAATAAATGAAGAAAGACTGTTCAAGAAAATAAATATGGGTGGAAAAAACAAACAAAAACATGAAAGATGAGAAATGCAAAAAAAAAAAAATCATAATAAATACACAAACAGATGGGAAAATATTAAACGTGAAAAGAAAATATGGAAAAATATGGTATGGAAAAGACAAGATAAAAATAAAAAGGAAGTTGGAAGACATGACAAGAAATGTGAGAGCAAAAGAGAGATATAGAGAGGGAGGGACAGTCTTCTAGCATTGAGAAGAGTGCCGCTAGTCTTTATAGCCCATGATTAAATGGAATCAGGGGAGTTTGTTTAGCACTCCACCCAGAGTATGACAGCCACGCGTCTCTCCAACGCGCGAGTCTCTCACAACACAGACCATAACATAGTGTACTGTATTCCATCATTTTTTCACTTAATTTGCCGACCTATGGTATGAGTTACGGTACTGTTAACTTCTGTTCAAAAGACGATGGAACGGATTAAGACCATTTACATTATTTGTAATGGGAAAAGCGGATTCGGAATCAGAACAAATCGGAAATCCAAGCAGCCGTCGAACAGATTAAGATTGAGTACCGAGACTCCACTGTATTAGTTTCAAAAAAGGACGAGGAACAGATGAAAAATAAACTAAACAAAGAAAAAGCATGTCAACAACACAAAGGAAGGAATATATATATATATATATATATATATATATATATATATATATATATATATATATATATATATGTGTGTGTGTGTGTGTGTGTGTGTATGTGTGTCTATATATATATATATATATATATATATATATATATATATATATATATATATATATATAGTTAAAAAAACACCAAAAATTAAAAGAAAAATGATGAGCAAAAAAAGAAATAAATAAAAAGAGAGATTTGTTCATTTTCTGAACTACTTAATCCTAATTAGGGTTGTTGAGAGGTCAGTACCCATCCCAGCCGACTCCGTGCAAGGGCAGAGTACACCCTGGACAGCTCACCAGGCCATCACAGGGCAGAAACACTCTGACGACTATGCAGCTGCTCTTGATGAAAGTCAGCAACGGTTCTTTTACATGAACCTCCCACCATAGACAGTGAGCGACATGGCCGGCCTCTGATAACCCAGTTAGTGCACTGGGGGACAGCAGTGACAGCCCATTGAGAGTGGGGCTTGAACCCACAACCTTAGGACCAGTGGTCCAACACTGGAATAAATAAAGTATCAGGGTGTGTTTCTTAGAAAAACTTTCGTTTTCGCACACAGTGTCTCCAGTGTAGTGACAGAAGTGATGTCATCATGGCGGGGTTAAATGTTCATGTTCACTTTATATTTTAGGAAGATGTTGAATTTACTTCTCTCAGTCTGCTTCTCTTCAGTTCATCATGAAATATGTTCAGATTACCATCATTTTATACTGTCTGTCCATCTGCACATTAGATTAAATACATGCTGTGCATGACCCGGGACTAAAACCCACCACCTGAGTGTTTCAGTTTGGATTGTGACAGAGGAACAGATTTAGTAATTACAGAGAAATATTTCATAAACATCAGAGAGACATTTCAGGACATACCATTCGAATCATATTTTGAAATTCTTCCTCCTGGACAAAGTGGTAATCACGGCCATCTTCCTCTCCAAAATATGGCCCCCTGGTAGTGTGGCTGGTCCTAAAACAGACACGGATGGACCATATTATTCCTATTTTGAAGCCTGTTTATTATTACTTGTGTGAAATATTTCCGAATGCAGGAAGAAATTCATGATACAGTAGTACATCCATTCATAAATACAAAGATAATAAACACTTACCCATAACCAAAGTAGTCAGAATATTCCTGACACAGCCTGTGGGCCAGCTCTCGTTTTCCACAGGCCTGCGGTCCTGTCAGGACCAGCATGGGGTACGGTGTGTCCAGACTGGGCAGGGTGCTGGATGTTAAACAAATTCAGATAAGATTCATTCAATCATTTTCTAAGCACTTAATCCTGATTAGGGGCATGGGGAGGCTGACGCCCATCTCAACCCGCTCTGGGTGACGGTGGGGTACATCCTGGACAGCTTGCCAGACCGTCCCAGGGCTAACACACATAAGCACACACAACCATCCACAATCACTTCGGGTCAATTTTGAACAGCCAACCAGCCTACTGTTCATGTTGTTTGGATTGCAGGAGGAAACCAGAGTACCCTGAGGAAGCCCATGCAAGCATAGGGAGAACATGCAGACCACACAGAAACACCCGGGAAACAAATCCAAGTCATTCTTACTGCAATGCAAAAAAAGTGATAACCACTACGTTACTGTGTGTAAGATCCTAAAATTAAAACTAAAAACCTACTGTAATGAAACATTGGCCTTCTGTCAATCAAACGGACAACAATTTACTATCGAACCACTCAAACATCAGGCCAACACCTGGAAACAGAAAAGAGTGATTTTAATTTGACCTCAGCCATTATCACCTGTCGAAGATGCGTTGTGGCTGCATGTGCTGGTACAACATGTGGGCCATGTGATCTCTGGCTGCCACCACCTCCAGAGACGGATTGTACTTGATCACACCCGAAACCTAAAATAAAAAAATAAAGGCCGAATAAAAGCCGTAAACCAAACAAAACCATCCCAGACAATCCACACACATCTGTTCAGTGAATTTATATGGATCCCAATGTAAAAACTAATCTTGTATAACCTCTGGTTTGATATACAAAAGCGATGTGACTAGAACTTAGTTGCAAACAGACCTGGAACCGAGGAACTTGACATTAGGTTCTTATTATCTGAGTGAAGAATCCATCGAGAGTTTTATTTAAAAATTGGATCAAAATATTATAATAATTCATTCATTCATTCATTTTCTGAAACGCATAATCCTAATTAGGGTCAGGGGGAGGTCAGTGCCCATCTCAGCCGAGTCTGGGCGAAGGTAGAGTACACCCTGGACGGCTCGCCAATCCATCGCAGGGCAGAAACATGCTGACGGCTTTGCAGCTCCTCTTGTCGAAAGTCAGCAGTGGTTCTTTTACATGAACCTCACACCATCGACAGTGAGAGACATGGCCGGCCTTTGATAACCCAGTTAGTGCACTGGGTGGACAGTGGACAACCCGTGTGGAGTGGGACTTGAACCCCCAATCTTGGGATCAGTGATCCAGCAGCTTTACCACCAGGCCACCACTGCTCTATATAATAATAACAATAATAATAATGATAATAATAATAATACTCATCGTCATAATCATAATCATTATTATTATTATTATTATTATTATCAGCTGTACACTGGTACAGTGGTTAGCACATCCCCGTAATAGCAATAAGGTTGTGGGTTCAAATCCCGGGCTTGGGTATTTCTGTGTGGCGTTTTCATGTTCTCACGGTGCTTGCGTGGGTTTTCTACAGGTATTCCGGTTTCCTTCCACAGTCCAAAAACATGCACAGGAGGCTAAATGAAGGCTCCAAATTGCCCCTAGGTGTGAGTGTGAATAGTTGTATTTGTTGGCTCTGCATCAATTTGGCAAATTGTTCAGGGTATACACCTCCTTTGCACAGAGTTGGCAGAGATGGGTGCCAGCCTCCCTGTGATCCTAATAAGGATTCAGTGGCCACGAATATTAATGAATCAATGATTATTCTCACTCAATTGTCAAACCACGTAATTGATGCAGGGAGGATGGAGCCTATTTCAGCCGACACCGGGTGAAGGCAGGGAACACACTGTACTGCTCGCACACTGACCGGCACACATAAAACCAATTACATTCACACCTAGGGGCAATTTGTAACATCCAATTAGCCTTATACACACGTCTTTGGACTGCGTGAAGAAACCAGAGTACTCAGAAGAAACTCAGGCAAAAGCAGGAAGAGTGCGTGCAAACACCACACAGAAATATATCTGCCAAGCCTGGGACTCGAACCCAGGACCATCTTGCTCTCAGGTGGACGTGCTATCTACAACACCAGCGTGCTGCTATGTATATGTATAGCTAAGTCTAGATCTTTCAAAAAGGTTGGTGTCCAGTAATTATGGCTCTAGCGCTATATTCCAGAGGCGTGGCTGATATCATAGTAATATGATTCAGGGGTCTACTGTATAAACACTACATAAAATTAGAATACAATAAACATCCTAAAAATAAATAAATAAACCACGTGATGAGCAGTGAATATTAGTTATTAGTATGATTAATATGATTGATCCAAGAAGATAAACTTTATTACCTTCTCCTTAATAGTCACAGGCTGTTCGTCCAAAACCGCGAGTTGATTGAGAAGGAAAATCAAAGCCTGTCTGTGGTCAGGTTGTTCCTGAAACAAATGAGCACAAAGAACTAAACCAATCAAGGGCTACACG
>CM045733.1:7622500-7635000 GCA_024760905.1 Plotosus lineatus
AGTGCATTTTTTGTAATTTTAGAGCAATATGATGTCATTCTGCATATTAGCTAAAATACGTAAAACATTCGCAAAAATACCGTCTCATTAATATGCATTAAGGTGCATTGGACCCCGGCACGTGAACATTAACAAGACTCCACTGTTCTTTCTCGCTTACTTCAGTGACCTGTGGAGGATTGACAGCCTTACACGTGATCGATGAATAAAAACGTGACAGAATGGAAGTGTGGCCTGGCTTGGTTATTGCTGTCGTTTTGATACAGGGCGTCCGACCTCTTGTTGAATTTAGCATCCACTGCTGAACTGAACAAGAGATCGGACGCCTACATTATGGTGAGCGACGGACCATAAGTGAAAAACGTGTGTGTTGCGTATGTGGCTCTTTTCAAAACTGATAGAACGTACGTAGTCAAAAATATCTGGACACGTGTATACAAGGTTACAGATCAAACCAACAACTCCTGCTTCCAGATAAGGTGGAAAAAGCATGGCGGGCCACCTTCTACACCAAGGGATGAGTTATTGTTACAGTCCTCGATTTTTATTAAATCCCACCCATGGTTCCAGGGTGTCAGGAGAACTCAAATAAACCGAATTATTTACAAAGAAACATTTAGATTCTCCTTTTTCGTGCTACAGACATGATGCACTAGGACCTATTTTAGTATGCGTCATGATATCTATCATAAAACTCACGCTCACGCTCACTGGAGTACGATGAGGGTGTGACCTACATCAAGTGATCATGGCATTACGCCAGATATTAATGTGATTACCAGTCATGGTAATATTACACACTTGGGTATAAACTGTCAGTGTCAAGTATAAAGGTGTGAAATCATCAGTTCAACTCCTGAAAGTGTCCCTGCCCTTCGGGGCTGGAATCACACGACAGCAAAATTGTGCAGCGTTTTTGGGAGGTAGGAAGGACACACTCGCTCCCCCATGCCAATTACAGAGACATTTGCCAATTATGGGTGTCTGCTCTCTCTTTTGGAGGGGTGTGGATATCCCTTCCCTCTGAGTGTGTTGTCGTGCCCCCGAGATCACACACAAAAGCAGCAGTTTGACAAAATAATAAGGGCAGGTGGTTGGGGTCACATGCCCCAGAGGAAGCACATAATAAGCCTTCACGCTGGGTAGTGATCATGTGATTAAGGGGGAACCTAGAGGGATTTCTTCCTCCTTATTAAATCAGGGGAAAGAGGTCAGGAAAAATCCAAAAAGAATATAGCATTGTTCATTCATTTATCTATTTCCTGAACCGCTTGATCCTAATTAGGGTGACGTGGAGGCTGACGCCCATCTCAGCCGACTGGGCAAGGGCAGGGTACACCCTGGACAGCTCGCCAGGCCGTCGCAGGGTCGGCACACACATAATCCTCCACACTCACACTCACACCTACGGGTGATTTGGAACAGGCAGTTAACCTACAGTGCATGTCTTTGGATTGATGTCGAGGTGGTCTCACCAAGCCTGGGGCTCGAACCCACAACCTTCGTGCTCTAATGTGGAAAATTACATTTATTATATTTGGAAGACTCTCTCATCCAGAGCGACTTACAATCACCATTTTTTATACAACTAAGCATTAAGGGACTTGTTTAAGGGCCCAGCAGTGGTGGCACTGAGGATCGACCCCCCCACTGGTCTTCAGATCAGTCATCCACTGACTCACCACTGATAATCACTACACTGCTGTGCTGCCCAGTCCTGATGATGTCTGTCTTCCTTTCGGCTTTTTTTCCCTTTTACTCGGGAGTCGCCACAGTGAATCATCTCATTCGCACGTTTGATTTGGCAGAGGTTTTTACATCGGATGCCCTTCCTGTCGCAACCCTTTTTTAGCAAGGGACAGAAACACGCTGACGACTTTGCAGCTACTCTTTACGAAAGTCAGCAATGGTTCTTTTACATGCCTCTCACCATAGACAGTGACAGACATGGCCCGCCTTTGATAACCCAGTTAGCTGCACTGGGGGGGGCCCTCGAACCCCCAACCTTTGGATCAGCGATCCAGCGCCCTGTACCACTAGACCACCACTGTCAACCCCAGTCCTGACGATGCAACTATTAATTTTATTTTTATAACTTTAAATAAGGACGTGTTTAATATTTCATTGATGTAGGGGTGGCTTTCTAACGACTAGGTAAAGCGAATTGGGCTTGACACCTGAGTCTAGCGGCTCATCAGGCTGGATCGTATCCTGGTTTCCATAGCAACTAGAAATTCAACTTCGTCTGGACGGGACGTTAGTCCATCGCATATTACCTTCCCATTTTATACGCAGATACACATTTTTACTGCTGGACGGACAGTGGCACACTTGTGCTTTAGACATGAGGTCCCCAACCACCGGGCCACGGACCGATACTGGTCCGTAAGTCATTTCGTAGCAGACCCACAGAAAGTCTGAATTAAAAAATATATATGTTACGAAATATCGGCGTCTAAAAGATCTTTTATTTTGAAAAAACACTCGTCTTGATCACCTGATGTGATAAAACAAGAAAGATATCAAAAATAACCCCACAAGCCAGCAAAAATGAGTCAAAAACAAACGTGTTTGGAGAGCTTGCCACTGAGTCAGCGGGAAGGTGAGTTGTATTTTTACGCACTTTGTGTTTCGCTGAAAATATTGTTTCACATGGAACTGATCCATGGCACAAAAACGTTTAAGGGGGCACTGGTTTAGATCGTAGCCCATCAGTCGTAACGTGGGTTGAACCATCTTGATCATGATTTTTTTTTCCTGAAGGAAACCATGGGGTGTGGTTGGATATACTGTAAGTACTGCTGTATATGCTTATTGTACAATCCGTACCACAATAAACACGAAGAGCGTGAGCATTATAAGGTCGACAGTGCTATAAATCTGGCCCTTCAGTTCTCAGTGACGCCAGACAATTATACCATCAGTTTCAGATCATACAAGTTCTCACATTCTGCAGAAACCGCAATGAGCTACAGTATATTTCACAAAGTAAATCGAATAACCACACAGGCTTGGAAAGTTATTATTTACTGCTCTCAGGCTGGCATTTCATTTCAAACTCTTTGTTCACAACCACGCGGCAAAACCCATTCAATATCTGAAACGCTGCCAATTCGAAAATGTTTGTCAGGGACCACAAAAAAAATCTTCGACTTTCATGACACCCCGCACTGAAATAATCACCATGACTGAAATGAGAAATGTAACGATAATATCATTAACGTCCTGCTTCCCTGTGTGGAGTCTGATCATCAGCTTTAATGGCCAGATTATCATCCTTGTCCTGAGGAGGTTGGAGCCCTATTTCAGCCAACACTGGGAACAACCCACTAGACCATCCCAGGGCCAACACACACACACACACACACACACACACACACACACACACACACACACACACACACACACACACACGCACACACACAACTATTCACATTCGCACCCAGGGAAAATACCATACAGCTGGACTGTGGGAGGATACAATGCAAACACATGGGGAACATGTAAACACACTGAAATACCCCTACCAAGCCTGGTAATCGAACCCACAACCTATGAAGGGCGCCTATGACCCTGGGGAACATGCTTTTTTGCCATACTGTACTAGAATTAAGTGTATTTGCACATCGTCTACAGTAGATGGTAGTGGTGCTCTCATTGTCGCGCTATGGTGTAGGGAAAAAGCACCGCGCAAACAATATGAAGTACAGTAAACAGTATTTATAGTCACACGTGGGGCACTTGGGGGGTGAAATGTTTTTTTTTTTCTTCCTATAGGGGGCATCACAAAAAATAATTAAGAAGCACTACACAAGGCGTTCTCGAAGTGTGGAGGAATACACAGGGAGGAATACGAGGCTAATTTGTCCAGAAAAGCCATTTCCCCAGCAGTGTGTTAATCAAAATTTTGCTGGTTGGATGGGGCAGATTTTTGGTGGATCGAAGTTTGTATCATGGAAAATTTGTTATAAAACACTCATAAGTCAAGCTACCACTGTATTGTATAATAACATTTAAGGCTCTTTAAGCTGGAATCAAGCAGCCGTGAAGATTGAGAGAGCAGACATTACCAAAGAGAGGTGTCTGAGTGGGAGATTTCTGAGACCGCGAATACAAATAATCCTGTTGTGCTCCATGCTGAGGTGGTTCAGTCTGCTGCACTTCTCCAGCCCCTGGATTTCGCTGATGGCGTTATCTACACAACTTGGTTAAGGGTAACAACTGGAGATATATATCTTTTCTACTGAGTGATGACATCGGTGGTCATGGTTCAATCAGTATCTTGTGAGTATCATATTCACCGTGAACTGTGCTCATACATTTTTTTAAATTATTTATACAGGTGAGCTAGTTGAGAGTTTAGGGTCTTGCTCAAGGGCCCAACAGTGCCAGCTTAGTGGAAATGGAACTTGAGCCATCAAACTTCTGATCAGTAACACAGGGATTTTACCCGCTGAGTTACAACTGCACCCTTTCAAATATTCAAATCGTTCATTTGCTAAGCTGCAAAATCCTAATTATGGTCGCTGGGAAGTTGGCGCCTATCATTACCGACTCTAAGCGATAGCTGGAATATACCCTGAACAGCTGGTCATACTATTGCACGCAATCATTTGTTAGTTTTTGTCTGTCTCACTGATCCAAAGGTTGGGGGTTCAAGCCCCACTCTCAATGAGTTGTCACTGTCCCCCCAGTGCACTAACTGGGTTACCAAAGGCCGGCCATGTCTCTCACTGTCTATGGTGAGAGGTTCATATAAAAGAACCATTGCTGATTTTCGACAAAAGTAGCCGCATAGTCGTCAGCGTGTTTCAGTCCTGTGGTGGCCTGGCGAGCTGTCCAGGGTGTACACTGCCCTCACACATATGCTCTGATGATCATTTCCTTTCTCTTGCTTGAATTGAAAGTAATACACCAGTCAGATGCACACTTGATGCTGTATCTTTTTTTTTTATCCAGGCAATATATATACCGTACTTTAAGAACTGAAAACCCTGAGTTCAGTAAACTCATATTCAATAAAAAGACCCTGGAAGTAAAAAAAAAAAACTATTCAAACCTGCTATAGTATTATATACACTTCATACACAATAATCTAATTGTATACCAGTGATTTTTTTTTCAATACATGGCTCCTATTGGAAGAGCTGAATCTAAAGCACAGTGCAGTGTAGCCTCAGTGATTAAAGCAGTGGGTGAGTGACCTCAAAAGGTCAGGGGTTCAATTCCCAGTACCACCACTGTCGGACCTTTGAGAAAAGCCCTTCACCCTCAATTACTCTGTTATATAAAAATTAAAATTTGATGTTGTCGCCCTGGATAAAAAAAACCCATCTGCCAAATGCTTAAATCTGTATCCAGATGTTCTTTAGTTGTTATAAAGTTGTTTAGAACATGATCAAGAACATGCAGCAGTGCAACTGACTCCAGAATCAGAACCACCCTTCAGATACATGAACATGTCATGAAATAGTCCACATTAGAAAAAGGAGACAGTTCTATTGCAGGGACATGGAGGTGAGAAGATATAGAGACACGCCCGAGCCTGAATATAAAAGGATACAGTCTAGAGTTAGCCTGCGAAGAGACGTATAGGCTGACAGATCTTTCATTGAAGAAATGTAGTTATGAGAGAAATTCACTTCCTGCAGAAAATATAAAAAACAAAGGCATTAGAAAAGTGAAGAAAAACAACTACAATGTTTAAATTAAAAAAAAAAAATTAACTTTTACATTTTATTTCAATGCAACTTAATACCATTGTTGAGCAAAATATTTAGTGCACATGCCAGCGCAGGGTATTGAATATGCTGTATCGAGAAAAAAATTATTCCGATCGGGATCATTCCATCGAGGGAAATGTAACAGATACACACACACACACACACACACACACACACACACACACACACACACACACACACACACACAGCAGTACCTTGACTTACGAATTTAATCTGTTCCGAGGGCGGAGTCATAAGCCAAAAAGTTTAACGAACAATTATTCCCATTGGAAATAACAGAAAACCAATGAATCCGTTCCAAGCCCCTCCCAAACATAGTATAATTGACCTAATATATTAAAGATAAATATGTAAAAACAATAAATATTTCATAATAATACATGTACATTAACATTAATAATAAATAATAATAAAACAAGAAAAAACAATAAGTCAACTAACCCTTCCGATCATCGATTGCGGCAAAGATGTCACATGGGCGTGAAGATGTCACGTGGGCAGGCATGAAATGGTGCATAACAGAGAAGGAGGAGGAGAATTTTGTAAGTGTGCACACTACGAATGCCAGCAAGGAAAGGCTGGTGGTAAGCTTCCACAAGCCCAAGTCTTCTCAAATATTGTGGCGCGCCCCCCGTGAGGGGCATGGGTGGATGCCAGCGGGGTGCATATGACCCTGAGGAACATGCTTTTTTGCCATACTGTACTAGAATCAAGTGTAATTGCGCATCCACTCCTGGGGCCGGCCGGTGGTGTAGTGGTTAGGGTGCTGGGCTCATGATCAGGAGGTTGTGTGTTCAAATCCCAGTTAGACCCCTACTGTGCTAAGACCCCTAGGCAAGGTCTTAACCACAGGTGTGGCTCTGTCCACCCAAATGGGTACCAGTAAAAATATACTGGGGAGGAAACCTGTGATGGGCTAGCGTCCCATCCAGGAGGAGTTCAACTCCTGGTAGCTTCACACAACGGAAACCAGGGATAAGCACCAGCCTGATGATCCACTAGGGCTCGGGTGTAAAAAGCTCAATGGACTTTACCTTACCAAAACACATCCACTCCAGTAGTTGGTAGTGGTGTTCTCATTATCGCACTATGGTGTAGGGAAAAAGCACTGAGCAAACGATATGAAGTGCAGTAAACACTATTTATAGTCGTACGCGGGGCGCTGGGGGTGTGAAATGGTTGTTTTCTTCCTTGAGGAGGTGTCACAGAAAATAATTGAGAAGCACCACACAAGGGGTTCTCGGAGTGTGGAGGAATACACATGGAAGAATACGAGGCTAATTGGTCAGGAAAAGCCATTTCCCCAGCAGAGCTTGTAAATCAAAATTTTGTTGGTTGGATGGGGCAGATTTTGGTGGGATCCAAGCTCGTATCATGGAAAATCACTTGTAATTCAAGGTACCACTGCATTTACTTCATTAGAAACACTTGTACACCTGTGTCTGTGTAATTATCTCAACAGCCAATCATGCTGCAACCACACAGTGCAAAAACTCATGAAAATATACTGGGTGGGTACTGGTGTGTTGAGATGCTTCTGGCATCACCGGCCCTTGCATGTATCTGCTCTCTTAGCGAGGGCAGAATCCCTCCTGGAAAGCTCACCGGCCATCACAGGGCAGAAACATGCTGACGGCTAAACTTTGCTTAAATGTTCATGTCGATCATAAGAATAGGAGGAAAAGGTCATCATCGACTAAAGAAACTGCAGATCTCTTAGAATTTTCACACACAGTAGTCTTTAGAATGTATACGGCATGGCGCAGAAAACAAAAAACATCCAGGAAGAAGACCAATACTCAAATAATCAATCTTTACAAAGGTGTTGAGCAGAAAAGCATTTTTCATTCATTCATTTTCTGCTTAATCCCGATGAGGGTTACGGGAAGGCTGGTGTCCATCTCAGCCGACTCGGAGTGAAGACAGGGCACACAACAGACAGCTCGCCAGACCATTGCAGGGTAGCACGCATACAACCATTCAGACTCACACTCCAATCTAGGGGTGATTTGGAACAGCCAATCGGCATACTGTGCCTGTTTTTGGAGTGTGGAAGGAAACCGGAGTCCACAGAGGAACCCATGTGAGCGTGAGGAGAACATGAAAATTCCACACAGACACGCCTGAGCTCCGGAATAGAACCCACGACCTTCTTGCTGTGAGACGGATCAGAGTTGAGCGCTTTCTAAAAGCGAGATAAAGTCTCACCTTGAGATTTTTAGGCGGCTTGAATCCAAAGAAGTCGGAAATCTCATTGTGGGAAACATCGAGATTGAGAAGGTACGGCATGTGGCTCACGCAGGATACATCTACCAATGAAGAAACATTAAACACAGAACACAAGAGAGGGATGGATTAACAATGGCGCCACACTGTGTGTGTGTGTGTGTGTGTGTGTGTGTGTGTGTGTGTGTGTGTGTGTGTGTGTGTGTGTGTGTGTGTTATCCATATTTTAAAGGCTCTGTACCTTTTATTTTGTTGTTGGGGAGTTCAAGGGTTTGAAGATGGATGTATTTGGACAAAATGGAGATGTTTGTCAAGCCTTTCCTCTAAAAAATCATTAAAAAAAATTAGACAGGAAATAAATCAGCAGGGATACAGTATGTGAAGATAAATATATTACAGTAACCCCCCGCCCCCCATTATTTTCGGGGGTTGTGTTCTGCCCGTACCCGCGGAGCCTGAAAATCTGCGAGTTATTGACGCGGTTTTAAAACCCTATGTGTGATATTACACGCGCTAAAATCTGCTTGTTAAACACATTCACTCGCCAGTCCTCCTCATTAATACAGTAATAACGCAGTAAAATGTAGTAATGATTCATAAAAACTTTTTAATTTTGTACTGTGATAATATTTATGAATAAATAAAGAACTTAGGCTTCTTACCAAAAGCCAGAGAAGATGCAGGGCGTTTGAGTGACATCATAGCGCTTAAATAATCGTTAAAAACACACGAAAAAATGTGAATTCACAATTCAAGCAATCACGCTGATGACATGTGCGCAAAGGAGAAAAAAAAAGAGGTGTATACAAAATCTGCAACCAATCAGCAGGAGGGAGAAAAAAAAAGCCCTCAGCCATTGGTTAATTTGAATCACGTGCTTGTAACTTCTGAGGCTGCCGCTAATCCACCAGTATGCAAGGCTGCGACCTGAACCATGAATGGGCGGGGGTGGGGGGGGGGGTGTTTACTGTATATTCAAGGCTAATTTATGGGCTGTGACCAAAAAAATGGACTTTCATTGCTTTTTATTAACTCACTCATCACTCATTCATTTGACCAACTGCTTAATCTTCCCAGTGAGGTGGGCGCCTATCTCAGCCGACACCATGAGAAAGTGGGGTATACTTTAAACAGATCACTAGATGATTGCAGGGTTAACACACACACACACACACACACACACACACACACACACACACACACACACACACACACACACAGAACCATTCACACCCACATCCAGACCTAGGGGCAACTTGGAACAGCCGATTAGCCTAATATTTGTAAACTGGTTCTGTGGTCAGATGAAAGGAAATGTGAAATTCTCCTGAGAAATCACGAGCACCGCGTCTTCCGGATTCAACAAGAGTCTGACTGTACGGCGTTGTTTTTAATCAGCACTCGGATCAAAAACCCGCATCTCTGCACACTGTGTTTACAACTTCCTGCATTATTTGTTTAATGACGTTAAATGAAGGTTAAGTTTAAATTTGTACACCTCACAAGGATAGTGGGACAAATTCATGTGTGTGTGTGTGTGTGTGTGTGTGTGTGTGTGTGTGTGTGTGTGTGTCACTCACAGGTATAGAGAGGGACAGGTAGACATGATGGCGTCCTGTAGCTGAGCGGCCCAGATTGTACAGATGTTTCGAAACTTCAGCTCTATTCAGGTCACCAGGCTGCTACAGCTCACAAATAAATAAATATCCGGATTAGATTCTCTGAAACTGGGAAAAATCGACCTTTTGGCCGTAATATTTTCAAAACCTATAAAGAATAAAAAGAGCAAACCCCACCCAAAGCATTCCACATGGACACATGCAACATGCCAGGCAAAATCATTCAGATACTTCCTCATCATCCACGTCCGCTTAATCTGAGGTCCAGATATCCCTCTCCCCATGCACTTCCTCCAGCTCTTCTGGAGACACACTGAGGTGTTCCCAGAGCGGCCGAGAGACATGTGTCGTTCAAAAGGCATTCTCTCATGCCTGCGGCACATCAACTGGCCGCTCTCAATGCGGCGGAGCAGCGGTTCTACTCCGAGCTCTCCCTGGATGGCCGAGCTTCTCACCTTATCTCTAAGGGAGAGCCACGCCCCTCGGTGAAGGAAGCTCCTTTCAGCCGCTTGTATCCGTGAATATGAGGAAGAGGTACATCGAAACACTTTTACCATCACTTGAACTCTCGTAAATCAAAACACTGATCAAACCCGAAACACGTAAACAAGAGAAGCCCACGATAAAAAAACAGCAATCCACCTGCCTCTGCTGCATTACTGCTCTACTTCCAGGAAAAAACAAACAAACAAACAAAAACAAAAAAGCAAAACGTGAGAAATGCACGATTAGGGCGAGATATTTTCACTGTTACTAGTTAAACTCTGGGTACTTCATAAACTCTGGGTACAGCCTGGACAGCTCAACAGGCTACTGTGAGGCCAACACACACACACACACACACACACACACACACACACACACACATTCACACTCAAGCATTGGAGTAATTTGCTAACATTCAGTTAGCTGTGCCACAACATGAAGTGAATGTTTTTGGATTGTGGGAAGAATCCGGGGTATCCGGGGAAACCCTCACAAGCCTGGGGAGACCATGCAAACTCCACACAGAAACACCCGACCTGGGAATGAGACTCAGGACCTTCTTGATGTGAGGCAGTCGTGCTAGCTGCTACGCTACCGTACGGCCCATTCTCAGTCTAACTAACTGACAAATGTACTCGAAATGACGACGTCAGAAAGTATTTGAACCATTTAATCAGCCACCGCCGAGACGTTTTCAAGTTCAGCTGTGAGCCTTTTTGCTGTGACTAGATAATTAGCAAGGAAATACAGCAGTACCTCGTCTTTTATAATGAATTTTCCCTGATTCGAGCATCGATCCAACAAAAATCCGCCCCAGCAAACCAGCAAAATTTTGATTTACGAGCTCTGCTGGGGAAATGACTTTTCCGGGCCGATAAGCTTTGTATTCTTCGCGCTCCGAGAATACCTTTCACAGTGCTTGTAAATTATTTTCTGTGATGCCCCCCCATAGGAAGAAAAAAAATAATAATTTCACCCCCCCCTCCCCCCCAGTACCCCACACGCAACTATAAATAGTGTTTATTGCATTTCATATTGTTTGCTCGGTGCTTTTTCCCTACACCATCGGGAACACAGTGAGAGTGCCATTGCAACCTACTGGAGAGGATGCGCAATTACACTTACGACAGTAGTAAAAAAGCATGTTCCCCAGAGTCATACCCTCCCCCCTACCCACTCCCCGGCATCACACCGTATCCCCCAAGGGTGGGCGCACCCAACTTATTTGAGAAGCAATGGTCTTGTGGGAGCTCACCACGAGCCTTTCCACGCTGGCATTCGTAGTGTGCACACGCACAAAATTCTCCTCCTTCTCTGTTACGCACCATCTCATGCCTGCCCATGTGATATCTTCGCGCCCACGTGACAACTTTGCCATCGTCGATGATCAGAAGGGTTAGTTGACTTATTGGTTATTCTTGTTTTATTATTATTATTATTATTATTATTATTATTATTATTATTATGAAATATTTATTGTTTTTACATGTTTATCTTTAATATATTAGATGAGATATACGTGTTTGTGTCAGGTAATATGAGTTTGGGAGGGGCTTGGAATGGATTAATTGGTTTTCTCTTATTTATGATGGGAATTGTTGTTTTATCTCACAAACATTTTGACTTACAAGCTCGCACTCAGAACGGATTCATTTCGCAAGTCAAGCCACCACTGTGTGCAGATTTCTAGTTAGCAAACTCACTCACTCATTCGCTGAACTGTTTAACCCTGCCAGAGTCATCAGGTGGTTGAACAGCTTAACAGACCATCACAGGGTAAGGACACACATAGAACCATTAACATTTAAACTCGGATTCATTCACGTTCATTCATTCATTTTCTGAACAAAAAATGGGTCACGGGGAGGATGGCGCCCATCTCAGCTGACTCTGGGCGAGGGCAGAGTACACCCTGGATAGCTCGCCGGGCCATCGCAGGGCAGAAACACGCTGATAGCTATGCAGCTCTTCTTGACGAAAGTCAACAATGGTTCTTTTACATGAACCTCCCACCACAGACCTGATACTGTACTCACATCTAGAGGCAATTTCGAACCGCTAATTATTCTAATGTGTATAGAATCCTGCTGTAGGAAAGTCGGACTACCCGGAGGAAAGCCATGCGAGCACACGGAGACTGCACACACAGAAACACCCAAGCCTGGGCCTCAAACCAAGGACCTTCTTACTATGAGATGGATGTGCGAACCACGACACCACTGTGCCGCCAGCTTTTTCATATACACTGTATATATATATATATATATATATATATATATATATATATATATATATATATGATCTAAATTTACTTTCACTATAAAAATTATAATTTCACTTACATTGTGCTAGAAGTAAAATTCAGTAAAATATTGTACCTCCATCTCTTTTTGCTCGTCTTTCTTCTCCATTATCTCAACCCGAG
>CM045733.1:7640000-7655000 GCA_024760905.1 Plotosus lineatus
TGCAGAGCCCTGATCGCCGCCCACTAAACACTTTTGGAATGAACCGGACGAATCATAGGCAGTGGTGGCCTGGTGGTAAAGGTGCTGCATCTCTGATCCTAAGGTTGGGGGTTCAACACCCCCCCATGCAGCTAATTGGGTTATCAAAGGCCGACCATGTCTCTCACTGTCTGTGGTGGAGGTTCATGTTAAAGAACTATTGCTGGCTTTCGTCAAGAGTAGACTCAGCGTGTTTCCGCCCTGCGATGGTCTGGCAAGCTATCCAGGGTGTACTCTGCCCTCGCCCGGATGGGCGCCAGCCTCCCCGTGACCCTATTTAGGATTAAGCGGTCCAGAAAACGAACGGATGACTCACTACACGCAACATCAGTGCTTGTGTTTGTTGATAATCTCTGGTTGTGATAGACAGAACAGAAATATGGGGTCTCCTATAGCAACGTGATCATACATTACTCCAATCGTTTTCATGGGGATGGGGGGGGCACACACAAAAACGATGGTACCATCTTCCGTCCATGATGACAGCTGTCAGAGGACAGGGTGTGGTCATGGCTTCAGAAGTACAACTAAGAATTCAGGAAATAATTGAAGAGGTGACACAGCCAGACGCTCCACCCGACAGCGATGCTGCACTGCTGTATACCAGTTTGCAGCCCCACCACAGACCACACCCAGGCACGACACGGAATTAAACCCTCAACACACACCCCTTCACTTTCATCATGGAGACTATACACTGAATACTGTATATATTTATACATAGATTTATAACCAAACAAACAATAAGGCATGTGTGGGGGTCGATTATAGACATTCGTGCCTGGCTTTGAACAATCACTAGAATAATTTATTTATTTAATTTTATTACCAGAGCCCAAGCCACACCCTCAATATGACTCGATTTTGTAATTTCAAGGTCAAAGGCGAGGATTGCACCCATTTGGACGATCAAGTGCTTATAAGTTCGAAACAAGTGTTGACAGACATGCTGTTACTATGGAAGACTAATAGGAAACCATATATGGACATGAGCGGCTCAGTGATGTAGCGGTTAGCACATCTGCCTTAAAGCAATCGAGTTCTGGGCCTTAGTCCATGACTCGGTGACAGCAGTTCACTGTGGAGTTCGCTTGTTCTCCTCATGCTTTAGTGGGTTTCCTCCCACAGTCCAAAGGCACGTACACATTTGGCAAACTGGCACTAGCTGAGAGAAAGAATGAGTGAGTGTGTGTGTGTGTGTGTGTGTGTGTGCGCGTGTGTGTGCGCGTGATGGTCTGGTGAGATTTTCAGGGTGACCATGCCTTCACGCAGAGTTGGATGAGATACGCTTCGGCCTCTCTGCGACTCGTTCTAGGATTTAGCAGTTCAGTAAAAGAGTATATAGACTGTCAAATGGCAGTCACCTTTGACCTCGAGTGACTGTGTAAGGTTAAACTCTGGCAATCTCGCAAAATCTTTAAACAAGAGAGGATGAAATATACTCTTAAGACGTGATGAAATTTCCTTTCAGTTTTTTCCCTTTCCCCACCACAGCGCTACCTGCCACAGCGAATGATTCGCACATTTGATTTGTCATGGGTCTTTATGTCGGATGCCCTTCCTGACACAACCCTTTAGCAAGGGACAGAAACACGCCGACGGCTTTGCAGCTCCTCTTTACAAAAGTCAGCAATGGTTCTTTTACATGAACCTCTCACCATAGACAGTGAGAGACATGGCCGGCCTTTGATAACCCAGTTAGCTGCACTGGGGGTGGGGTGGTGGTGGACAGTGACAACCTTGTGTAGAGTGGGACTCAAACCCCTAACCTTAGGATCAGCGATCCAGCACCCTATACCAGTAGACCACCACTGCCCCATATATTCGGAGTATGCAGACCTCTGCTCAGGACTTTTTATGACTCTGTGGTAGCCTCTGCAATCCTCTACGCTGCCATCTGCTGGGCCCCGGGCAGCACAGAGCGGGACAGAAAGAGACTGAACAAGCTGGTCAGGAGGGCCAGCTCTGTCCTCGGCTGCCCACTGGACTCTGTGGAGGAGGTGAGTGAGAGGAGGATGGTAGCAAAGCTCACATCCATCTTGGTCAACAGCTCTCACCCACTGCACCAGACTGTAGAGGAGCTAAGCAGCTCCTTCAGTGGACGACTGAGACATCCTCAGTGCAGGAAGGAGCGCTACCGCAGGTCGTTCATTCCCACCGCTGTCAGACTGTACAACGCCACTTTGTAACTGTCTGTGAAAATACCGGTTATGTGCAATAAAAACCCCCGCGCACTTTAATCAACCACATCTACCCCACTGACTGTGAACCATATCAACCCATCTACTCTGCACTCAGATACATTACACTTTAATATAGGCCAGTCTATAAAGTTGTTCCCTTCTTTTCTTTTATTGTTTAGTAATTTATACTATTTATGTATCTATTTATTTATTTACTTATATAATATATATGTACGTGTGTATGTTTGTATTTGTATCTATTTTTGCACCCCCTACTGATGGTACCTCAAGAGCCTGTAACAGTGAATTTCTCCATTGTGAGATTAATAAAGCTGCATCTTATCTTATATACGCAATATATATATATATATATATATAAATATATAATTCAATACATAATTCGATAACGTTGATTCCTGAGGGTTGGACAGAATAAAATGACAAAAGCGAATAAGTGAAATAAAAACAATTAAAATGAAATCGAAACGGTTTGATAAATATAACAACGCATTGTCTGAAAAAAAAAAAAAGTTTGCTGTTGTATTGAGCGACTTCCGAAGACACCAAAAAAAGTAAAAAAAAAAAGTTATATAAAAAAAAAAAAAAAAAAAAAAAAAAAAAAATCAGCATTGGCCCCAGAAGAAGCAGCTCCACTTCTACCGCCTGAAGATCCAGGTCCCCCAGCTCTGACTTTTCATAGAAACATCTCTTCAGATCCATGCAGTGTCTTGAATGCCTCCACATTCTCAACATTAGTAGCAAGGAAGTCCAAGAAGCCATGAACAAAAAAATATTCAAGCTCAGGACTGTGGATGATGAGCAGGAGGTCACTCAGAAATTAACTGTCTTGGGGTAAACGAATGAGGCTGTACTAGTAACGAGCTTCAATCTCCCAGAGCAAATAAAGAGCGTTCTTTCTGTGCACGGGCTGCTCGATGGCATATGAACAACATCGCACAGGCACTTAAAATAATTAACAACAAAATCAAAACAAACTTCAGTGTATCACTGTGTGATTTCTCCTTTAGTCACTGCATGAAGCCTTGTGGTAACCATGGACAATCACCCGTCCTCTCAAATCTCTAATCGTTCTTGATCATGTTAATTGCTTCTTTTGAACAGCTGAAGGATTCGTCCATTTCTTTCCACTAAGGCCACTCGGATACTTGTTTGGTCTCTTCTCATCTCAAGACTAGACTACTGCAACTCACCCCTCACAGGTCTTCCTGTTCAGGCAACTGAACCAGAATGCATCTGCTCGGCTTGTTTTCGACCCCTTCCCAAGTTCTCCCACACCACTCCTCTACTACACTCTTTCCAATGGCTTCCTGTAGCTGCTCGCTTTAGAAATCATCCAGCTGACTCAGACGGAGTTGAGTGTGATTAACCCACATTATATAAAGAAGAAGATAAGCTTTAGTCCCTATAACACAGTGTTTAATAAAATGTAAGTGTAAATGGAACATAACAGCACTTATAGTAATCTTTTTTTTTTTTTTTTTTTTTGTAACTCCAAAACAAGATTTATGGTGTTTTCTTCTTAAATCTTCTTTAGCATCAACCTTCTCTAGAGGGGTCTGCAGAGAAAATAGAAAGAGGCTTTAACCTTTGTACATGAGACCAAGAGAGAGAGAGAGAGAGAGAGAGAGAGAGAGAGAGAGAGAGAGAGAGAGAGAGAGAGCAGGAGTAATGAAATACGACACAGACAAAAGACAGATTTTTATTTTATTTATATATTTTGAGGTTACTGTAGAGAATTTAAACGAAGATGTAGGGAATGTCACTTAATTTCTCAGGAAGTTGAGTAGCGATATATTGAAGAGATTTTAAAAATCTGAAAAACTTACACAGCTGTGTTAAAGAAAAAGAAATGTAGAAAGTATTTCAGAGATCCTGGACATTCTGTTGAAGGTACACAAGAAAACCCTGCAACGTTAAGCTCACCTACAGCAGGTTCTTGCTAACTTTCGCGTAAATTCTCCTCCCGCCACAGAGCCTCAGTCCTGCACCATTCCAGCGTCCTCCCCATGTGTCCCCCTCTCTCTCTCTCTCTCTCTCTCTCTCTGTCCTTATACACGCAATCATTCAAATTAAGCAGGAATATTAAAGATGCCTTCTCAACGTTAATACGTTCGGCAGCCCCCGCGAGCCGTTATCGATTCCTGACACCGAGTCATAATGATGTATCGCTGCGCTGGCTTCGGGAGAGCGCCGTCGCCTGGTGCGGGGTCTCTCTATCGACAGGGCTTTCTTTCTCCCTCTCTTGTTAAGCACTTTTCTTTCCGAGTTAATGAACTAAAAACACCACGGGGCGGAAAGAAGGAATGATTTGTGGCTCCGTGTGCATGTGAGTGAGTGAACCAGAGAGTGAGAGACAGACTAAGTGAATTCGACTTAAGGAAAAAGAGGCGAATTAAAGTTTTAATAGCTGCGAATGGAGATCTCGCTCTATTTCTCCCTCTCGCACATATACACCTCACCGAGCCTGATGTCTCAAGACACCTGATACCATCATCCTTCCTTCCTTCCTCCCTGCTAAATAAAAGACAGAGTTAAATAAATGCAAAGAAATGTAGAATAAAAGAACGACGGTTCATTTCTAAGAGAACACAACACATGGCAGGGAGTCTCCGATGATTATAAAGCATTAATCTGCGGTGTGTGTGATTATAGGCACAACCTGGAGTGTGAGTGTGTGTGTGTGTGTGTGTGTGTGTGTGTGTGTGTGTGTGTGAGAGAGAGCAGTGCTTTTATATCACAGTAAATGAGATGACTGTGTCCCCGAGTCACGCGTTCAGATTCCATCTGTTTAGTCCATGAGGTGAAATCGTGGTTGGGGAAGCGTGCTCCGAGGGATTATTTTATTAAAGACTAATTGTGTGTGTGTGTGTGTGTGTGTGTGTGTGTGTGTGTGTGTGTGTGTGTGTGCAGTATTCTCTCATCCCCTAGTATTGGCCTTTAGTGAGAAAAAGTGAACTGTTATATACGGGTTATTGCAGTTATGTGTTGTACATGGCGTGTGTTTACACAGTAGTGATCTTCTTGTCTTTGGAGGCCTGTTTGATGGCGGCCTGCTCGCAGATAATCTCTTTAAGACGCTGCAGGCGCGTGTTCTGGACGCTCAACTCTCCCACGCCCTTCTGGCTGCGATGCAAAAGGCTCAGAGCATTGATGTACTCCAGCTCGCTGTAACGCACGCCCTGATCCACCACCAGGTTCAACAACTCGTCTGCGGTGTTGTACAACATCTCATAGTATTGCCTAGAGAGAGCACATGAGAGGTGGGAAAAAAAAAAAAAAAAAAAACAGTCAGCCAAACAAAGAGACACCATAAAGGGGTGAGAGAAAAGAAAGGGTGAGAAAGGTGAACTGGAAAAAGAGACACACAGCCCAACAAAGGCACACCATCAGAGAGAGGGAGACGAAGAGGAAAAAAAAGCAAGAAAGAGACAGACAAAAAGACAGACAGAGACCATGAGAGAGCAATAGAGAGACAGTGATAGAGAGACAGATCATAAAAAAGACAGACCATGAGAGAGATAGAGGGACGGGTAGTCGAAGAGCGAGCCCATGAGAGATACAGAGACAGACAGACAGACCATGTGAGAGAAAAGCAGTAGTCTGCTGTGCAGGGACAGACCATGAGAGCGATAGACAGAAAGGTTGACAAAAAAGAGAGACTTTGGGAGAGATAGTCGAAGACAGTGAGACCATGTGAGAAAAATAAATATAAACAGCTATACAAAGAGAACATGAAAAAAAAAAGCGACAGAGAGACAGACGGTCGGAGAGAGACCTTCAGAGAGACTGATAAAGATAAACACTCAGAGAGAGAGAGAGAGAGAGAGAGAGAGAGAGAGAGAGAGAGACCATGAGAGAGACAGGGAGAGAGACCATGTGAGAGAAAGTGACAGACAGCTATGCAAAAAGAGACCATGAGAGACAGACAGACAAACAGATAGACAAAGAGAAAGACCACGAGAAGCAGAGCTACACAGCCAGACAGAGGGAGACAGTGTAGTAACACTGTTCTGCAGTTAGGGGGCAGAGGTGCTGCAGAACTTTTCTACTGAAGCCTTCAAGAAAAAAAAGTACACTTCAGTTCTCACATTGCATCAGTTGCTAGGTAGAGGACACACACACACACACACACACACACACACACACACACACACACACACATTCTATTAATCTTCTTGGACTTTTTGGGGGCAAAACAGCATAATCTATTGCAGATAATGATGCAACATGTGACTTCAGCCGGCAGGAGGAACGCAAACACATTCATAAGCTCGTAGAGTAAAGGAAATCACTCTATTTTCACACAGACACACACACGAGTATTTCTGCAGCGGCAGCACAATCACCTCTACCGCGATAAGAGCTCAAACACTGAGGACGTCCCCGAGCTCATCAGAGCACCAAGCGCTGGCCTACTCCTTCATTTCCTCTCTCGCTCTCTCCTTCACTCAGAAAACAACTGCTCACCGAGGACCAGCCAATTCGAGAGAAAAACCTCTGAGCCAGCAGGAACCCCCCCCCCCTCTCACCCTCTCTCTCACTCCCCCCCTTCTCTCTCTCTCTCTCACTCCCCCTTCTCTCTCTCTCTCTCTCTCGCTCTCACACCCTTCTCCTTCTCATCCCCCTTTCTCCATCTCTCTCTACCCCCTTCCTTCTCGTTCTCTCTGCCTCTCTCTCTCTACCCTTCTCCATCCCTTTCTCTCTGCCGACCCTCCTTCTTGTTCTCTCTCTCTCCTCCTCTCTCTCTCTCTTTTTCTCGCTCCCCACTCTCTCTCTCTCCATGCCTTTCTTTGTCATTCTCTTTTTCTCCTCTCTGCCCCTCCCTTTCTTTCTCTCTGTCACTCCCCCTCTTTCTCTCACTCTTTTTCTCTCCCTCCCTCCCTCCGCTCCCCTTCCACCCCCTCTCTCCCCGCTCTCCCCCTTTCTCACTTTTTCTCTCCCCTCTCCCCTTCCACCCCCATCTCTCCCCACTCCCCCCCCCTCTTTTGCTCTCGCTCTCTTTCTCTGGAATTCAGCGCTGTGCCTGCAATCTCAATGAGCTGCCAAGTAGGTTTTAACGCCACCTCTCAGTTCAGCTTCCTTAATCCAGACTCTTCCCCATGTAGCCAAGTTGACCTTCAAAGTCCGGGCAGGAAGCCAACGCCGTGTCCGTGCGCGAGCCAAAATCGCCGTGATGGGCCCGTCTCATGCCAAACTAGACATTTTACAATTATAATAATGCCGTTGAGATTTGATACTTCTGATAAATTAAGAGAAGTCTCGTTAATGGAGCTGCTGATACTTAAAGCAGCTGAAATTCCTCGTCATGATTACCACGCCACGCAGAAATCCACCGAGAGTCCCCCCAAACCGAACAGCTCCGGGAACATTGAATTAAAAAAAAAAAAAAAAGTAAAAATTACTTCAGACTTCTGCCTCGATATTCCTGCTAGAAATACGAGAGTGTAACTTCAACCAAGCTGGCGATCAACACTCGTGTACTTAAAAGAGTTTAACGTTGAAATGTAAACAGGACGCAGCGAGTCAGGGCTTTGTGTTACTCTGGATTCTCACAGCCGGCTGACGTCTACCTCGCATCAACGTCCTCGCTTACAAACTAACCTGCAGCAGATTCCATTACTTTAAGAGAACACTCTTCATTCCCTAACAACAACAAAAACAACAACAACAACAATAATACAAAATAAACACCTGCTTTATTCCCTCTGAACACAGAATGAAAAAAGAGAAGGAAGGAGAGAAGGACGGACACAAAGCATGAGAGAGACAGAGAGAAAAGTGAGAGAATGAAGGAGACAGAGAGGAGAGAAAGAGAGATCAGCTGAGAGGACAAGAGAGGGAGGAGGAAGGTAGACAAGAAAGCAAGAGGACGAGAGAGAGATAGGGACAGAAAAAGCAAGATAGATAGAGAGAGAGAGAGAGAGAGAGAGAGAGAGAGAGAGAGAGAGAGAGAGAGAGAGAGAGAGAGAGAGAGAGGGATTATGCTTCACTGTTTATTTAGCAGGTTTAAGACTGTGATGCTGAATTCTTTACCAGACTCATTACATTCTACACAAACAAAAACACCATGATTAAAGAGTAAAGACACTCTCTCTCTCTCTGTCTCTCTCTCTGTCTCTCTCTCTCTCACACACACACACACACACACACACACACACACACACACACTCTGTCCTCCAGCAGGCTGACACCTGCGCGTGTGCTCTCTGTGTCCCATTAGGTTTTAATTAGGCCGTGTTTCCGTGTGCAGCGCTGTATACAGGAGACGAGTGTTGAGCAAATTTATGATGCAGGACGTGCGGAGATGAGAACGACGGGAAGGACAAGAATCAGCACAATTCATTACTTCTAATTCCCTGCATGCACTATATTAAAGCCATTATGGGATTGGTGGCTCCGTCAGCATATTCTCAACAACACATTAGTTAAGTGTCCAGGAGGAGGGATTTGGGGGGTGTGTGTGTGGCAGAGATAGACGATCCGAGTGATCATCTCCATCAAGCACAACACACATGCTTGTCACTGCGGTAACAAATGCGAACGCGCGTTTCCCTTCACGCTGCCTCCCTCGGCTTGGGGTCTGCTTCCTGTTAATGCAGTGCTTCTCAATTATTTTCTGTGATTCGCCTATAGGAAGAAAAAAACATTTCACCCCAACAGCGCCCTGAGCGACTATAAATAATGTTTACTGCACTTCATATCGTTTGCTCGGTGCTTCTTCCTTACACCACAAGGAACACAGTGAGAGCACCACTGCCAACTACTGTAGAGGATGCGCAATTACACTTAATTCTAGTACAGCATGGCAAAAAAAAAGCATGTTCCCCAGGGTCATATGTAAACCCCCCCCCCCCCCCCCCCGGCATCATACCACACCCCCAAAGGGGGGCACACCCCTCTCTTTGAGAAAAGGTAGGTAAGGTAAGTCTGTTGGGTTTTTACACCCGAGCCTTGTGGCTCATCAGGCCGGTGCTTATCCCCGGTTTCCGTAGCATGAAGCAATGAGGAGTATATTTTTCCTGGTACCCATTTATACTGCTGGGTGGAACAGAGGCACACTTGTGGTTGAGACCTTGCCCAGGGGTCTTAGCACAGGGAGGGTCTCAGTGGGATTCGAACTCACAACCTCCCGATCATGAGCACAGCATCCTAACCACGATGTCACCGGCCCCACACTCTTTGAGAAGCACTGTGTTAATGGGAAAACATTGTGAAGGAGAGTCTCACATTTACCGGAGTGACATTTCTTCATCGGTTGATCTAGGCTTTAGGATTTAATCCGACTAAACAGCTGGTTTATTTTTAAAGAAGGAAAGATTAATATAAACATGCTGGTGTGTCCTGAGGGCACAAGAAATAGTGGCGGCGGCAGGCAGACAGAGAGGGAGAGAGATACAGAGATTTTAAGAGGGTTACAGCCAGAAGCAGAGAGAAACAGAGACAGAAAGAGACAGAGGGAATCAGAAATAGAAGAAAACAGAAGGAACCTGTCAGAAGGAAACAGAGAGAAGTGAGAGAGAGAGAAAAGGAAACACAGGGAGAAGGAAACGGAGACAAAAGGAAACAGAGAGAGAGAGGAAAACACAGGGAGAAGGAAACAAAGAGAGATATATTTAGACAGCAAGAAAAAAGTAAACAGAAAAGACACAGGCCTAAGGACTTTGCCTAACATGAACACACACACACACACACACACACACTCTCTCTCTCTCTCTCTCTCTCTCTTTCTCTCTCTCACTCACTCACTCACTCACTCACTCACTCACTCACTCAAACACACACACACACAAACACACACACGCGCGAACACACACAGATCACAGTGCTGTCAGGCACAGCTGCTGTTCGGTTCTTGCGGTTATCAGGATGTGCTGAGGAGCGCTGGTGTGTAAACACACTGGGTCGTCATCCTGACAAGCCAAATAAATGCAGTTTTATTTTATTTATTCCGGAATGTTCTTTGGGCCTTTTCTCCACCTGTCAGATACTGAAATGATGTCATTGCTGGAAGAGGCACGAACTCATCCCAAACGTTAGATCTATGGAGCTGGAGAAAAGCTCCTAAAATGGAAAAACAAAAATGTATTTTCAATTTCAATCCTTGATCTTCTTTATTTGATCCTGAGGGTGCACCGACTCTCACACCCTGAAATACCGAAGAATGCTCAACGAATCAACATCAATTTATTACTTTAACAACCACCGGTATTCCAAAAGTTTAGTTTTTATATCCTGCAGTACAACGGTGAATATATTCTCATTGAAAAAAGTGAACTCTCAAAGGTTTCAAATTCAACCATCACCTCCATCATCTCAAACACCACCCCAGAAATATCACTTCCAACACCATCACTACCCTCCTCTATCTCCAATACCATCAACTCCATCATCATCTCCAACACCAACCCAGCAATATCACTTCCAACATCACTACCCTCCTCTATTTCCAATACTATCAACTCCATCATCATCTCCAACACCATCACCTCCATCATCTCAAACATCAACCCAGAAATATCACTTCCAACACCATCACTACCCTCCTCTATCTCCAATACCATCAACTCCATCATTACCTCCACCACCATCACCTCCATCATCATCTTAAACACCACCCTAGCAATATCACTTCCAACATCACTACCCTCCTCTATTTCCAATACTATCAACTCCATCATCATCTCCAACACCATCACCTCCATCATCTCAAACATCAACCCAGAAATATCACTTCCAACACCATCACTACCCTCCTCTATCTCCAATACCATCAACTCCATCATTATCTCCAACACCATCACCTCCATCATCATCTTAAACACCACCCTAGCAATATCATTTCCAACACCATCACTACCTTCCTCTATCTCCAATACCATCAACTCCATCATCATCTCTAACACCATCACCTCCATCATCATCTCAAACACCACCCCAGCAATATCACTTCCAACACCATCACTACCTCTATCTCCAACACCATCACCTCCATCATCATCTCAAACACCACTCCAGCAATATCACTTCCAACACCATCACTACCTCCTCTATCTCCAATACCACCACCTCCATCATCATCCCAAACACCTTCTTCTTCTTTTCCTTTCAGCTGTTCCCTTCAGGGGTCGCCACAGTAAATGATCTGCCTCCATCTCACCTTCTATTCTTACTCCAACTACCTTCATGTCCTCCACCACATCCACAAATCGTCTCTTTGGTCTTCCCTAGGCCTTCCACCTGGTAGTTCCAAGCTCAGCATCCTACTACCAATATATTCACTATCCCTCCTCTGTACATGCCCAAACCATCTCAATCTAGCCGCTCTGACTTTGTCTCCAAAACATCTTACATGTGCTGTCCCTCTGATGGACTCATTCCTGATCCTATCCATCTTCATTACTCCCAAAGAGAACCTCAACATTTTCATCTCTGCTACCTCCAGCTCTGCCTCCTGTCTTTTCCCCAGGGCCACTGTTTCTAAACCATACAACATCGCTGGCCTCAACACCGTCCTGTACACTTTTCCTTTCATTCTTACCGATATTCTCCAATCACACATCACACCGGACACTTTTCTACAACCATTCCAACCTGCCTGAACACGCTTCACCTCTTTTCCACACTCTCCATTGCACTGGATTGTTGAGCCTAAGTACTTAAAATCCTCCACTTTCTTTATCTCTGCTCCCTGTAACCTCACCGTTCCTCTTGGGTCCTTCTCATTCACACACATGTATTCTGTCTTACTGAGGCTAACCTCCATTCCTCAATTTGCAGGGCATACCACCACCTCTCTAGATTTTCCTGCACTTTTGTTCTCTGCTCTCACTACAGATCACAATGTCATCTGCAAACATCATAGTCCATGGGGAATCTTGTCTAACCTCGTCTGTCAGCCTGCCCATCACCATAGCAAACAAGAAGGGGCTCAGAGCTGACCCTTGATGCAGTCCCACCTCGAACTCTTCTGTCACACTGACAGCACACCTCACCACTGTCTTACATCTCTCATACATGTCCTGCACCACTCTAACATACTTCTCTGTCACTCCAGACTTCCTCATACAATACCACAGTTCCTCTCTCGGCACCCTGTCATATGCTTTCTCCAGATCCACAAAGGCACAATGCAGTTCCCTCTGACCTTCTCTGTACTTCTCTATTAACATCCTCAAAGCAAACATTGCATCTGTGGTGCTCTTTCTTGGCATGAAACCAAACTGCTGTTCACAAATGCTGACCTCTGCCCTTAGTCTAGCTTCCACTATTCTTTCCCATAACTTCATCGTATGGCTCATCAACTTTATCCCTCTGTAGTTGCCACAACCCTGCACGTATCCCTTGTTCTTAAAAATGGGCATAAGCACACTTCTCCATTCCTCCAGCATCTGCTCACTCTCTAAGACATTGTTGAATGTTCTTGTCAGAAAATCTACTGCTCCCTCTCCTAGACACTTCCATACCTCCACCGGTATGTCATCAGGACCAACTGCCTTTCCATTCTTCATCCTCTTCAATGCCCTCCTCACTTCACCCTTACTAATCTTTGCTACTTCCTGGTCCTCAACAGTCACCTCTTCTACTCTTTTTTTCTCTCTCATTTTCCTCATTCATCAGCTCTTCAAAGTACTCTTTCCATCTTCCCAGCACACTTCTGTTATCAGTCAATACATTTCCCTCTCTGTCCTTATTCATTATAACTTGCTGCACGTCCTTCCCATCTCTATTTCTCTGCTGTGCCAACCTGTATAAATCATTTTCTCCCTCCTTACTGTCCAACCTATCATACAAGTCATCATACACTACTTTCGTGTTACGCTGTCTCCCTGTAATCTTGTTTACTCTCTTCAGTCCTCTCTATGTACTACTTCTTCTTAGCTGACCTCTTCCTTTGTATCCACTCCTGCACTTCCTCATTCCACCACCAAGTCTCCTTATCTACTTTCCTTCCAGAGGACACACCAAGTACTCTCCTACCTGTGTCCCTGATCATATTTGCTGTAGTTGTCCAGACATCATCCCAAACACGACTCCAGCAATATCACTTCCAACATCATCACTACCTCCTCTATCTCCAATACCACCAACAACACCACCACCTCCATCATCATTTCAAACACCACCCCAGCAATATCATTTCCAACACCAGCACTACCTCCTCTATCTCCAATGCCATCATCATCTATAACACCATCACCTCAATAATCATTTCGAAAACTCTTAATTGTTTTCCTATAAGAGCACATCCCCAAGAGTTTCATCCCATATACAATGATGGTAGTTTTTTCTTTCCATTTTTTGCCAATCAGAGTTCATGACACGTTTACTCAGTGAACTCAGCTCTGTGATCTCACTTTCTCACACCTCTCAGATCCCACGTGTGCACCATCCTCATACTTGAGTTGCGCATTCTGTGGAAAAAAACCCACAAAGCAAGCCAATAATGCCTACGTTCCCCAGGCAGCAAACACAGTGCATCGCTCTCTCTCCCTCCCTCCCTACACTGCAAGGGCAAGACTGGGGGATGGGGGGGAAGAGAAAAGTGCTGCTACCAACAGAATGGTAATGTAGTGTGGCGAGAGTGGAGGTCTGATAATGTGGCATGGAGGCTTCAGACAGTGCGCCTAGCCTGAGGAAGGACTCTCCTCTTCCTCATCGATCCACGTGTTAGGAGAGACGATGCTCTCCCCTGTATTCGACTTTGGCCTTCAGTTTGCAGTCAGGAATGAGATACAATATGGTGTGTGTGTGTGTGTGTGTGTGTGTGTGTGTGTGTGTGTGTGAGAGAGAGAAAGAGAGAGAGAGAGAGAGAGAGAGAGAGAGAGAGCTTAGAAATACACTATAGAGTTTCTGAGAGCTGAATAAAATGAGGTGACACAGTTCATTCCATCGATTCTCACTCTCGCCTTTTTTTGTTCTCCGTCTTATCTTTGATCTCGCCATCCTAGCTCTCATCCACCTGCAGTTTTGGAAATTAGATTCAGCAGAGCGGAGAAAAATCAGGAAGAGCACACACACACACACACACACACACACACACACACACACACACACACACACACAGTCTCCAGATGTCCCCTTAAGACCAAAACTGTCAGATACAGTATCCCTCTCCTTGTGGGGACTTTGTGCAGACCAATATATATTTAACATGTAAACATATTTATCGAACAAATGTGGATCTTTTTTTACACAAATGGTATGTAATTATACGTTTATGGGGACCGACATGGCATCCCATTCAGAGGACCTTGTGGGGACATTGGTCTGCTTCTGTTTCATTATTATTACTACTGACAATACATAAATTAATTAATTATTTTTTCAAAAGTGAATTTAATTGACTCAAGATTAAGGTAAAAGTAGCACAACGATGATTTTAATGAAAGGTCCTCACAAGTATAGTAATACTAATACTCCTCTCTCTCCAAAGTCATTTAGAGATTTTTCGACAAATCAGTTCCATAGCACAACATTAAGACCTTAACTCCCTGACACCGCGGCGACATGCCTGCTGGGATACACACTCGGCTGTTTGCGCACTGTCGCGCCTTCGCTGTATCCTCTCACTGCCTCCCTGAATGAATCATCTTCGGTCCCTCATGCAACTCTGCACCGTTTTTCTTCCATCCACCCATAGATGTCACTGTTTCCAAAGCGTTCACGCCATGTCAGAGCTGTTGGGTGTCACTGCTCCACTCCTCTTTCTGTGTGCGAGCTCCAATCGATGGTTATTACCGCGTCCTTGGAGCAGCTG
>CM045733.1:7660000-7707500 GCA_024760905.1 Plotosus lineatus
ATCATTATCAGGACTGGGGGAGGACAGCAGCAGCAGCAGCGCTGTGCACCAAAGCTGATTTTTATCATTTTTTTTTTTTTTTTAATATTGAAACTAGCAGAGGTCACTTAACATCATTCAATTTTGTATACATAATGATTTTAACGCTACAATGCACACACCTGCAGAAATTCAGATATACAGTAGAGCACAACAGGTGGGAGTGGCTTTTCAGTCCAGTGCGACAAAAACACTCCTGTCCCATTCTACACCCCCTACAATTCTCCACCTCTTCCCATCAGCATCAACCCAATTATGGCAATATCTTAATAATACAAACATATTTAATATATCTCGGGTAGAGTTTAACTATAAATAATGTACACACGCATATACTAGTACAGTGATACCTCAGCTAATGAATTTAATCCGTTCGGAGGGCGAGCTCGTAAGCCGAAAAGTTTGTTAGATGAAACAATTATTCCCATAAGAATGAACAGAAAACCAATTAATCCGTTCCAAGCCCCTCCCAAACTCATATAACCTGACACAAACACGCACATTTGACCGAATATATAAAAGATAAACATATAAAAGCAATAAATATTTCATAATAATGATACATGTACATTAACATGAATAATAAAATAAGAATAAACAATAAGTTAACTAACCCTTCCGATCATCAACTGCGGCGAAGATGTCATGTGGGCAGGCAGGAGGTGGTATGGAACAGGAGGAGGAGAATGTTGTGCATGTGCACTCTACAAATGCCAGCATGGAAAGGCTCGTGGTGGGCTCCCACAAGGCCAGAGCTTCTCAAATAGTAGGGTGTGGTGTGATGCCAGGGGTGGGGGTAGGTGTATGACCCTGGGGAACATGCTTTTTTGCGATACTGTACTAGAATTAATTGTAATTGCGCATCCACTACAGTAGTTGGCAGTGGCGCTCTCATTGTCACGCTATGGTGTAGGGCAAGGGTGCTCAATCCTGCTCCTGGAGATCTACCTTCCAGATGACTTTATCTCCAACCCTAATGTGGCCCATGTGACATGTAAGATCCAGTCAGGTCTTGATTAGATGATTGGATGGTTAGGTGGGCATGATTAGGGTTGGGGAGAATGCCTTCTGGAAGGTAGATCTCCAGGAGCAGGATTGAGCACCCCTGGTGTAGGGAAATAGCACTGAGCAAACAATATGAAGTGCAGTAAACACTATTTATAGTCATGCGCGGGAGCTCGTGAAGTTAATTTTTGCTTGATAGATGGAGCAGATTTTTGATGGGTTCGAAGCTTGTATCATGAAAAATTCATTATAAGGGACACTCATGAGATGAGATACCACTGCATGCAGCTATCCCATAAGTGGCGACATTAAAATAGCTAAAAGTGTGATCTTTGTGATGTTGTAGCTCAGTCGTTGGTCTGAGATTATCACTATTATTTTTTTTTCATCAGAGCTGGAGCTTATCCCTGGTTTCTGTAGCCCGAAAAGACCTTGAAGTTCAACTCCACCCAGATGGGACTCTAGTCCATCACAGCTTACCTTCCCAGTATTTTTACTGGTACCCCATTTACATTACGGGGCCGACAAAGGCACACTTGTGATTATGATGTTTGACATGGATTTGAACCCACAACCTCTCGATCATGAGCCCAGCACCCTAACCGCTACACCACTTTGATATGATGACAGTAGGACTGTAGACGTGAGAACGTGTTCTTTGCTCTTATTGGGTGAATATTACATCACACTGTGCCATATATTTTCAAAGAAATACGCAATTACCAAATTAAAACTTAATCCCAGCTCCGAGATGCTGAAACTGATAAGGTGGTGTGATGTGAAATGATTGGTTGAAATGATGCAGGTTAAACCTACCTGACCTCCAGGTGGAGCACAAGCAGGCAGCGGTCAGCGATGTCCTGGAAGGATCTGGCAAGGTCCAAAAGGGTCTGCAAGATGTGCTCACGGTTACGTGCGTTCTCACTGCTTGCTTGTGTGTCCGATCCTGGGGATGTGCCTGTACGAGCACACACACACACACACACACACACACACACACACACACACACACACACACACACACGCACACACACACACACACAGAGTGAGAACTGATTGCTTTTCTTTAAAAAGTCATTGGGCAGTCTTAGCTTGATGGGGATGGACAAAGGGGCATTTTGCAACACAATGTGTATAAATCAATGGCCACAAATTACACTGCAGAAGATCAGAACTAGATCTTTGGCACCAAGGCCCTCACATAACAGCCATTCTGGTCAATGATTCACTGAAAAGCACACAGATGCAAAGTGACTATTAATTGGTACTTGTGTGTGTGTGTGTGTGTGTGTGTGTGTATAGATCAATGAGATAGAAGGCATGCTGATGAATATTGACTAGCTGAAACTATTTACAGTCTCTCTCTCTCTCTCTCTCTTTCTCTCTCTCTCTCTCTCTCCCTCTCTCTCTCTATCATACACCCACATACCCTTTTGATGTATTGACTGAAAAACAAAAGCTGTACAAAACAAACTAAGACCAATTAATCTACTTTGGGGTTGTAAGATCAGAGCATCATGGCTCAATGCTACGAGGTGCTAATAATGTGTAAAATTATAGAAAAACAATAGTTTAAACCACTAGTTCAGACCAAGGGTATTATAAAGCTGGGGTGGGGTCTTATTGCTTGGAAACCTGGCTTAGAGGCGGAGCTTTATGTACATGGGTGGAGATAAGTATAAGCTTAAAAAACATATTTACATCTTTTTCAGGCCTGCCGGTTTAACCTTGAGTTTATATATACGGGGATCCCTCACTACGTCGCACTTAAATTCATGCGGCTTCAGTGCATTGCATTTTTTTTTTTTTTAAATATTCATCAAATTAAAAAATAAGGAAATTAAGGAAGAATAGAGGAAAAAGTTAAGAAAAATGCCACAAAAACAAGACCAATTATGTCAAAAAACAAAAAACCCTCAAACAAACAAAAACAAACAAAAAAAAACCACCAACCCAACCCCCCCAACAAAACTACTTACATTTTTATGAGAGGTGCGCATCCGAGTGCGTGCACGTGCATCTGTGTGTGTGTATTTATATTTTATTTACATCTTATGCATTATTTTTGAATGTTTAATTGTTATTATAAGCATTAAACCATTGAGTATGTATTTATTGATATTATATACACATATACATGTACTGACATGTCAGTCAGGGGGGGTTGATGGTTGGGGGTTGGTTTCATTACAGTGTGTGTATACAGATGTGTGATATATATATATATACATATACATACATACATACATACATACATATATATATATATATATATATATATATATATATATATATATGTATATATCACACATCTGTATACACACACTGTAATGAAAGAAACAATTACAAAAATTTACTTTGCTGTGACCTTGACCCCGATTCTGATCATTTTCTTACTCCACTAATTCTGATCATGAATTCTCATCATCAACGTCTTCACTACAACGTTTTTCTCCTCACTATAGACACGCTGACACACCAGTTCGACGTAGCGTGCATGCTCCACCGTGTTATGTTAATTAAGAAGCTCCTCTTTAAGCAAACTGAAGACAGATAAGACTCTATTTGACGTGTGGGATTAAAAACGTGAGTGATGAAAAGCAAATATCATACGGGTGACTGTGATTAAATATATCGCTCATATGGGGGGGCTCGGAGTTCTGAACAGACAGAGGGCTTTATCGGCGTCTGGTAATAACCTCGCCGGAGCATCCTTTTGTTTTCAGGGACGTTCAGGCTGAAAAGGGCCAAAAACGTTCGACTACAAAATCAACTTTCTGTTAAGCATTTCATTAACGGGCACTTTTCATTAACTGTACTGTAATTAAATAGTAGACGTACCCATTCCTCTCAGCATTAACCCTGAATGCTTCGAATAAATAATGCACAATTATGGCATATTGTGCAAGAAAAAGATTAATAATAATTGACTTTTGAAACCTCTAGCTTTAGTTTAGTTGGAATAAAAGCTCCTGATTTTTACTCAGATCTTCATCTCCATGTCTACATCTAAACAATAAAATAGACCGTTGGGGTGCAGATGCTCCTGTCGGCGGGGCAATTCGACAGGTCCAAAATGCCTTGACCAACCGACCTTACAACAAGGTCAAGGTGGCCAAGATACAATCCCATACAATGCTCCTATGCGTAGAACCCGTACACTAAATGTGGTGATGTCACTGTATATCATTTCCAAAGTTATCACACTGACAGTTTGGACAGCCCAAATCAATTTCTTAGCAGCTTCAGGGGCAGACAGAGTGGGGGAAAAAAAAAAAATCACCAAGTCAACTGCTGTGACCTTGAAACAAGGTCAAGGTGAGCCATACACTGTCTGATGCAAGATCTTCCTGAGGGGAATGCATGCACCAAAGTTGGTTGATCCTGTATTGTTTTCGATTCAGGTTATCACATGAAGAACCCGCGACAAGCCCAATGTTTATATATAAACCTTTACTAGCTTGACTGCTAGTCAAGGGCACCATATACAATCCCAGATGAGACCTTGCTGAGAGGCACCCATCCACCAACCACATTTGGTGATTCTTTGTCATTCCCGAAAGATTTGACATAAACAACATCTTGACAAGATCAACATGGAAAATTTCACGATGCTGACTGCTGTGACCTTGAAACAAGGTCATCCACGAACAGTCACAACCAAGATACAGTGGTACCTCAATTTACGAAATTAATCTGTTCCGGAAGTGGTTTCGAAACCTGGATTTTTTGTAAATTGAGCCGCATTTTACATATAAAACATGATTCATTCCAAGGCCCCCAATACTACCCCCTAAACCCTTTAAAAATTATAAAGGCATATCTTTTAAAGCTTCCTTCTGCTTCAATATCGTACCGATGGTAGATGGGTTTGGCCATATTCCTTTGCGATAACACTCAACCGCGTGCCACAAGCCCACATCTTCTTTTCACTTGCGCCGGGAATCACACGCATGTGTGTGTGTATGTGTGTGTGCGTGTGTTGACCATGTCTTCTTAGCAGAGTTATAATCTTACAAATGTTTATGCAAGGTTAAAAGTCTGAGCCAAAAAATAAAGTTGCAATGAGCACACTTGAAAAACTCATGAAACAACAATAACTCTGTCCTTTACACAAAAAGCATTATGGGTATTATGGAGATACAGCTCCATAATAGCCAATGGGAAGGAGCTGTGTCATCCCTCCTAGCCAAAGGGAGGCCAGCAGGGCGGGATTTTGGGAGATAGTCAATGGGAGAGCAACTCATGCATTGTTTGAATTTTTGAGATGGTGCTTTCGTAACGCGAACTTGTTTCGTATCCAGAGACAAAAATTTTAGGAAAATGTTCTTCGTAACCTGGATTTTTCGTTTGTTGGGGCTTTCGTACGTTGAGGTTCCACTGTATTTCAAATCTGATGATCCTGTGTGATTTATTTACAATGTTTTGGCTCCAAACAAGTTGGATAGAGAGCTCATTTCTACAGCGCCTTCTCCACTCACCTTCAGCGAGGGCGGGAGCTAAAAATACAGCTGTAAACAACTAGAGCCGGGGTCCAACTGAAGAAACTGATGAAGAGTACAGGTGAGGATGAAGAGGAGAAGGAGGATGAATAAAGACTATGAGTGGTGATGAAAAGCTGGAAGGTTTATAACAGCTTAATAAAGAGGTGTGATGGTGATGAAAAGGACATGATGGTCCAGAAATGGAGCTGGAACCTGTGAATATGTTATAGGGAGGAAGTGATGTCAAAGAGTGGGTTTTTTTAACCATAAAAGGAACCACGTGGTGAGAATAGGAATCCAAGTAAAAACAACAGGATTTATAACAACAGGGTTTACTTTAAATCAAATAATAATAATAATAATAAATTACAACCAACATGCACACTACTAAAACATCCTATTAGTGCACTACAGTTTGAGAGGATACCAACACTTCTCTGATTAATTTTTAATTGTTTTAATTAAATACATTCATAATGCAGCAGTGGTGGTCTGGTGGTAAAAGGGCACTGGATTGGTGATGTTAAGGTTGGGGGTTTGAGTCCCACTCTCCACTCCACAAGGTTGTCACTGCACCCCCAGTGCACCTAACTGGGTTATCAAAGGCCGGCCATGTCTCTCACGGTGTGAGGTTCATGGAAAAGAGCCATTGCTGACTTTCAACAAGAGTAGCTGCATAGCCATCAGCGTGTTTCTGCCCTGCGATGGCCCGGCGAGCCGTCCAGGGTGTACTCTTCCCTCGCCCGGAGTCGGCTGGGATAAGCGCCAGCCTCCCCGCAACTTTAATTAGGATTAAGCGGTTATAGAAAATGAGCTGAACATTCATAATGCTGAGTGTGTGTGTGTTTGTGTGTGTGTGTGTGTGTGTGTGTGTGTTTGTTTGTTTTGTAATCTCTCTGGAAAGTTCAACGCACACGTCTATAATACTGCATTCGCCAGATTGGACTAAACTTTAAATTTCCGATCTACACGGCATCATCACCACAGAATAATAACCAGGAATACATTTTCGTGCTTCGGTACCGTTACAGGAAAATGCTCCACATCCGAGCAGTGTGATGAAGCGCCATCATCATCATCATTATCTTCCACCGCTTACTCCGGGGTCGGGTCGGGTCGTGGGGGCAGCAGCCTGAGCAATGAGGTTCAGACGTTCTCCTCCCCAGCCACTTCCTTCTGCTTTTCCAGGAGGAACACTGAGGCATTCCCAGAGCAGCCGAGAAACACAATCCCTCCAGCGTGTTCTAGGTCTAAGTGTGATGAAGCAGCTTTTATTATCATATAACAGCAGAGCCTGCAGTGTTTTATTACCCTTGCAGCACATCATACTCGTCAGAGGTTACAACATTCCATCAGAATGTATGAAAGGCGGCGGCAGGATCCCGCGCTGGGCTGTGATTATAGAGTGAAGCTTGCTGTGATGGATTTAATTCATGAGATCTTAATTTAAATACAGTGAATGCTCATAAAAATACAAATACTTGAAGTAGATCTGAATAATCTGGACAATCTACTCTGGAAAATTTCCAGTATCCACCCTGAGCTGATTTCACTGAATACCGCATCCCATAATGAAACAGGGTGATTTTCAACTTTCGATCATTAAAAAAAAAATAAAATACTGAAGATGGCAGTGTTCGGATTCTAACTGATAATATAATCCTCTTCCAAGCCCCTTACTCCCAATTAGAGTTGTGGGGAGGCTGGCGACCATCTCAGCTGACTCTGGGCAAGGGTGGACTACACCCTGGACAGCTTGTCAGGTCATCGCAGATCGAACACTCTCACAACCATTCACACACACACACACACACACACACACACACACACACAGGCAACTAGGGGTGATATGCTCTGCGCCGGACATACTAACTGCTACACCACCGTGCCGCCTCAATATAAATAAAACATATGAAATAATAAATAAATGTATAGGTACCAGTACTGTTCATCCTTACAGAAATAATTAGTTCATTCATCATTCATTTCTTGTAACCGTTTAAACCTAATTAGAGCCGCTGGGAAGCTGGCGTCCATCTCAACCAACTGGGGAAGGCAGAGTACACCCTGGACGGCTCACCAGGCCATCGCAGGGCGAAAACACGCTGAAGGCTATGCAGCTCCTCTTGTCGAAAGTCAGCAATGGTTCTTTTAAATGAAACTCCCACCATAGACAGTGAGAGACATGGGTGGCCTTTGATAACCCAGTTATGTGCACTGGGGGGACAGTGGCAACCTGTTGAGGGTGGGGCTTGAACCCCCAACCTAAGGATCAGTGATCCAGCACCTTTACCACCAGGTCACTACTGTCCAGCACTTATTTTAACATAAATGACCATAAAAAGCACAAAACTGAGAAATTTTATGGATTACTAGAGGGAGCGGAACCAATAGGATTGAAATTATTTTTTTCCCCCGGAAGTGATGTGAACTGGTTGGGTGGGGTTGGAGTTGACAATCAGATCCATTTTAGGTGAATAAAACAAAACAAAAAACCCCACATGTTCAAAAAGCAACTGTGGCAGCAATTTTGAGGACAATTATGCAAATTGTTACTGATCTGAACCAGAAAGGGAGGAGTCTCCTCTGAAAGCAGTGAGACGTCACATTCTAGTGACTCTGAGGATGAGAACAATGCCAGAGGCAAGCGTTTCACTGACTCGATTTCCTGTCGACAGCTGGTTTTAGGAACAAAAAGAAATGTTTTCCATTATTTCTGCGCTTGTTGTTTGTGCGGCTCAGTGTACAAGACGGTGTTGAGGACAACGATGCTGTATGGTTTAGAAACAGTGGCACTGAGGAAAAGACAGGAGGCAGAGCTGGAGGTAGCAGATGAAAATGTTGAGGTTCTCTTTGGGAGTAACGAGGATGGATAGGATCAGGAATGAGTACATCAGAGGGACAGCACATGTAAGACGTTTTGGAGACAAAGTCAGAGAGGCTAGATTGAGATGGTTTGGACATGTACAGAGGAGGGATAGTGAGTATATTGGTAGTAGGATGCTGCCATTGAAACTACCAGGCAGAAGGCCTAGAGGAAGAACAAAGAGACGATTCATGGATATGGTGAAGGAGGACATGAAGGCAGTTGGTGTCAGAGAAGAAGATGCAGAGGATGGGGTGAGATGGAGGCAGATGATTTGCTGTGGTGACCCCGAAAGGGAACAGCCGAAAGGAAAAGAAGAAGTTGTGTGTGCGGCTCAGCACGGGCTGATAAAGTGTTATGCTACACGCGGTCAGTGATGTAACCCAAGCAATTCGATGAGGTCAAGTCACTACCAAGAAGCCAACATGTCACTGAGTGTGTCTGGAGTCATAACAGTCACAAGCACTTTCACAAAGGGCAAGGGCAGATGTTGCCAGAAGGAACCGTTGATGTTTTACCTGATGGTTTTGAATAGCTACTCATGCTAATTCACCACAGATATGCTTTAATCGCTTTTAAAGAAATTAAACTAAAGAAATCGCTAACAAGCATTCAATGATGGTAATAACCAAGATTTCTAGCACCAGCAGCAGCCGCCACCTGTGTTATGTAGAAAAGTCCGGTTTTTACACCCAAGTCTAGTGGCTCATCAGGCCGGTGCTCATCCCCGGTTTCTGTAGCACGAAGCGACTAGGAGTTCAACTCACTAGTCCATGGCAGGTTCCCTTCCCAGTATATTTTTACTGGTACCTATTTATACTGCTGGGTGAACAGAGGCACACTTGTGGTTGAGACTTTGCCCAGGGGTCTTAGCACAGTGGGGGTCTCACTGGGATTTGAACTCACAACCTCCTGACATGAGCATAGCATCCTAACCACTATGCCACCGGCCCCATGTGTGATGTAGAACATGACGGCAATAAATCTGCATTTCGAGGTGCAATGGAACGGAGTTTCCCCAGAACAACTTGCACCCACTTTATGTTTTTACTGTTGGAGAAGATCCGCCTATCTGCTGCAAAAACCTGTGAAACGACCTAATAACTCTGACGGATGCTACTGCGGCAACGATAAACCCTCCCACTGGACACAGATTGCATTCAGACTGTAAGGTGCACACGGAGCAAGACGCTCTGGAATAACTTGTGCCACTTCCAAAAGTTGAGGACGATGCACATACTGGTGTCACGCTGGCACAGACAGCTGCACCGGGGCAACTCATTCCGGGAACAAGTTGTGCTGAAGCACTCAGTCTTGTAAAGAAACCTGAACCCCACGTGCAGTTTCAAGACAGAATCAGAACAGAAAGGAGAGAAATAATCTGGAATTAGATGGACGGTGGTGGCTTCGTAGATAAGGTGCTGGGTTACTGATCAGAAGGTCAGTGGTTCACTCCCACGATCACGACTGCTGGGCACTTGAGCAAGGCCCTTGAGCCTAAATTGCACAGTTGTAAATAATAATTAAAAAAAAGATAATTATAAGTTGCTCTGGAGAAGAGCGTCTGCCAAATGCTGTAAATGACTTTTTTCCATTGAGACGAGCATTCTGGTTTTTGTATCTTACACTCCTGGACTGCAGCCATGTATACACACACACACACACACACACACACAATCAAATAAATAAATAAACAGAAAAAAATTGGACAACTAATTGGACGGAAAAACAACCAGCAATTAACCCTAAAATGTGGGTCATATGGTTGAGACTGGAACTCTGAGCATGTGCATTAGGTTGCGTACACATGTGTGTGTGTGTGTGTGTGTGTGCGCACACATGTTTGTGTTGGCGGGCAAGCTGCTTGTATGCAAATCCCTGGCATTAAAAGCAGTCTCTGATGCATCACCATCATCATCATCATCATCATCAGGTCGTGTGTGTGTGTGTGTGTGTGTGTGTGTGCGCGCGTGTGTCGTACTGTGAGATCACACAGCAAGGCGGCCACCCTCTTTCTCATTCAAAGACCATCCCACTTTGATGATGCGATCAAGTCTGCACCGCATGAAGCTGCCAATTTGGAGTAGCGAACACGCCGCTGTCTCCCTCCAGACTGGCACATAAGAGTCACTCGTTTTTCCTCCTCTTTGAGTTCAGTGTTTTCCTCGTGTCACTTTTTTTTTTCTGTCTGAGTGAGGAGTTTGTTCGTTTTTGTTTTGAAATCGGATCCCGCCGCAGCGTCTGTTGGTGCCATCTGTGTGAAGGAAGACCCTCGTAAAGAGAGTGGGCGAGTGTTAAAAAAGTGACAAAAGTGCTTTCTGAAACTTTCTATAATGTGAGAGAACCTTTTATAAATATACTTGTGCATTCCGAAAGGGTGATGAGGATCCGTTTAACTAAAAGTTGGCTGAAACCTTTATCTTTCTTTTTTTTAGTAGTTGTTGTTTTGAATAGCGAGCCTGACGTGCTGGAGGAGGACCAATCATTCATCTCAAGAGCTTCTCTGAATATGAGAGCTTTTATTTTCTACACTAATTACTTACACTGCAGTGCCGGCACTCAGACGCATGTCCTGAACATTGAGTGATTTTGAGATTGTGTGTGTGTGTGTGTGTGTGTGTGTGTGTGTGTGTGTGTGTGTGTGTGTGCGCGCGCGTGGGGGTCCAGACTTTCTATACCGGGACTTTATTGACACTTGTTTTGATGAGTGAAGTCATAAGGTTGCTTAATGATGGTAGAATTAATTTTGATTCATCAAACCATTTCGCACTTTCATCCTCCGTTGATCAAACGTCTCGACTCTGGGTTCATGGGGTCGTGTTTTTGGACATCCGGCATCGCACTGTGAAAGAGAACCCATACTTTTCTTTGTTTTTTTATTATTTTTTTTGTAACAATATTCAAATAAATAGCGATATATTAAATACATGCAGTCACATGACAAAGAACTAATCACAGAGTGCCAGTCTTATAGAAGTCTGGACTGACTTGCATATCAATTAGGAGCTCCATCTCCCTCCCTGACGCCCGGGCACATCATGATTCACTGAATTCGGTCTGATTCACGATACCAGGCACACAATTTTTTTTTTTTTTTTGACAATATTTAAAAATAAATAAGTAATTAAGTAAATAAATAATTAAATAAAATATTATAATTCTTCAACAAAAATTATTTTCCTATTATTTATCAATTAAAAAAAAATTGTGCTCCATTTAATACAAATTAAAACAGAATAACAAATTGGCGCTCTTTTAATCAGCGTTTGTGAAGGCTGTGGTCAGGTGTAAATATAAAACACCCACTCGGCTTGTTTGGGTTTTCTATCGTTTTTGGAAGCCTGTAAATAAAAGACTGCGCTATTCTAATTTCTTGTTAAAACTGCTTGTTCAGGCAATCACAACAGCTCTTTCCAATAATATGTTTTTGTTTTGTTTTTTTGCCAACAGTATTCGAGCTGTATTACTTCTCCTTGACTTGTGTCTAAACCGGTACCAGTAGGGAAAATTCTGCCAGTCCTGGCATAAGAAATCAGGATTTTATTTGTAGAGTTCTCAAGTCCATGCACCGATCTGATAGCACATGATAAAACTGTGGTTTTAAATAAACTCTGTGCAAAATAAAACAAGTTGCTCTTCTATTTACAACAGTTAAGTGATTTCCGGTTGTGAGAGGCCACGCACTGTAAGCATAACATCTGAGGTTGGAAATATTTTACTGTGAAGATAAAAACCCCACAAAACAGGACGATGTATGGCAAAGTAAGTTTTAAGGAGAAACAACAAGAAAAAAAAAAAAAAGTGTGTGTTTGGTGTATTGACATGATCATTAGTGACATGTAGAGTTTTGTTCATGATCGCTCAAACACATCTTTGACTGATAATCTGCCAAGCACGTGCACGACATGCATTTCGATACTGCACTCAAAGAGCCCATGGCTGTCCCCTATAAAAACGCACATTGGCTTGATAATGGCACTCTTACACACTATGCTGCGGTTGACGTTAGACCAGAGAAATCAAGCCATTGCAATGCTGCGGGCTGGCACTTCCCAGATCCAGGTCGCACATCGTTTTAATGTGCATCCATCAACTGTAACCCGTCTAATGAGTCGCTACCAAGTTACTGGCAGGGTAAACGACCGTCCACGCCGAGGCATTCAACGTGTGAGGACGGCACGACAGGATCGCCACGTTGTTGTACAGCATCTCCGTGATCGCTTCCAGACAGCTGCGCAGACTGCCAACAACACTATTAAGACTAGAGGAAGGCCCATCAGCAGCCGTACAGTCCGTCGACGTCTGGCAGCCGCAGGGTTACGGGCACGTCGACCTTACCAAGGTCAGATCTTGACTCAGCGTCATCGACCTGAATGCCAGCGATGGGCAGCAGGGGGTGGCTTCCTTGGGAACAGAGTTTGGAGGAATGTTGTTTTTTCCGATGAATCCCGGTTCAACCTCTCTTTTCCGGATGGACGTCATCGTGTGTATCAACGCCGAGGTGAGCGTTATGTGCAACCCCGTGTTATTGAAAGAGATCGTTTTGGTGGTGGCGGAGTGATGGTATGGGGTACCATAAATGCTCATTTTCGGTCACAGCTTGTGATTGTGGAAGGCAACTTGACGGCACGTCGTTACGTTGACACTGTTCTTCAGCCAGTTCTTCTTCCTCTCTGGAGACAGCATGGTGGAAACCGACTTGTGTTTCAGCATGACAATGCTCGACCCGACACAGCCAATCTGACCCGGAATTTCCTCAGGAACAGCAATGTGGATGTCATGCAGTGGCCCTCGAAGTCACCAGACATGAATCCCATCGAACACTTGTGGGATGAACTTGGACGACGTGCGAGACGTCAGCAAAATCCACCACGCAATGTTGCTGAACTCACCCAAGCATTGCAACATCACTGGAACGCTATCCCGATCCGTTTCATCCGTCGTTTGGCCGATTTCATGCCCCGACGTTTGCAAGCTTGTGTTCGTGCTCAAGGTGGACACACCAGATACTGACAGTGTGTTAATCCAGTCGTGCCTAAATGTGTCGAAACTCATGATATTGGACACCTGTCTTTCTAAAAAGGCTGTTAAGTGATAGCTCTTTCATAATGCATAATTGATTTGATATGTATCTATTCTCTGTCATTACGATTTTCCTTTTCCTTAGAAAATGGAATTGCGTTTTCATTGCCTCTCAGTGTGTGTATATATATATATATATATATATATATATATATATATATATATATATATAGAGGATTTTCTGAGTAGATCCTTCCGTAGGAGAGTGCTCAATACTTTTTGGTAGAGCAAATAACAATAACAATATAACAATAATTATTGGTATATATATATATATATATATATATATATATATACACACACACACACACACACACACACACACACATACATACATACATACACAGTGCTACCTTGACTTACGAAATTAATCCTTGTCAAAGGCAAGCTCGTAAGTCAAAATGTTTGTTAGATGAAACAATCATTCCTATCGGAAATAACCAAAAACCAATTAATCCATTCCAACCCCCTCCCAAACTCATATAACCTGCTACAAACATGTATATTTGACCTAATATATTAAAGATAAACATGTAAAAACAATAAATATTTCAGAATAATAATAATAATAATAATAATAATACATGAACATTAACATTAATAATAAAACAAGAATAAAACCTTCGATCATTGACTGCGGCAAAGATTTCACACAGGCGCGAAGATGTCACATGGGCAGGCATGAGGTGGGTGCATAACAGAAAAAGAGAAGGAGGATAATTTTGTGCATGCGCACGCCATCGAATGCCAGCAAGGAAAAGCTCTTGGTGAGCACCCACAAGGCCAGTGCTTCTCAAATAGTGGGGTGCTACTGGGGAACATTCTTTTTTGCCATATTGTACTGTATTAACTATAATTAATTATAGTTAATTATAATTAAATTATAATTAAATTTAATATAAAAATTTAAATAATTACATTATAATTAAATATAGTTAACTATAATATTATAATTAATACTGTACTGTATACTGAATTAAGTGTAATTACGCATCCGCTACAGTGGGTGGCAGTGGTGCTCTCACTGTGTTCTCTATGGTGTATGGAAAAACCACCGAGCAAACGATAAGAAGTGCAGTAAACACTATTTATAGTCGTGAGGTGTGCGCTGGAGGGCGGGGGTTCTTTTCTTCTTATAGGGGACGTGACAGAAAATTATTGAGAAGCACTGCACAAGCCATTCTCGGAGCACAGAGGAATACATGTGGAAGAATATGAGGCTAATCGGCCCGGAAAAGCCATTTCCCCAGCAGAGCTCGTAAATCAAAAATTTGCTCGTTGGATGGGGCAGATTTTTGGTGGATCGAAGCTCGTATCATGGAATATTTGCTATAAAAGACACACGTAAGTCAAGGGACCACTGTATGTATACATCAACTGTCTAAACAACATTTACAGGTTTTTTTTTTTTTTTACTATTCAAATCATTATAAACTTGCACTTTGATTTCATTGCAGAATCTATCTTTGCATGGCCACTGAAAAAAAATTACATTCCATTACCAACCATCAGGAATATTCAATCTCAGGTAATAATACACTCCAACATCACATCACAAGCTGAACTGATTACTCATCCAGCAGCGATAAGACTGTTGAGCTTCTGTATTACACCTGGGTTTGCACCATTCACTAAAAATACATAACAGATCAGTTCTCTAGACCGGTCCCAGGCTAAAAGAAAGAAAATATATATCTCACACTTGACCACATGTATTAAACTCACCAGTTAAATGCACAGAGTCTGGAGGCAGTGGGGGCAACTGTTAAACTGACCTTAACCACTGATCATTGGTCGGCCAAAGTTTTAAAAAGCTCAAAACACCTAAAGAGACACTTGAAGTCTTCCTACATTGCAAAAGCGGGAAAAAAGTTCCCTCAGACACAAAAGAATTCTGACCTCTGCCACCCGAACTGCTGCTAATCCCAGAGCAAGAGCCAGGGAGACTCATAAATTATACATGAGTTCATCTGAGATGTTGATTATTCATGTACAGTAACAGAACTAACATCTGCATAAGGGGCTCTGCTGGCTCGTGATCTCTGACCTCTGAGCTGTATCTCCACGCCTACAGCTCAGAGACTTGGCCCGTGGGACGACCAGGAAGGAAGGATTTTTTTTTAATGAGAAAAGTGAGTGAGACAATCATTTAAGGTTTAGACCAAGTCTCTCTCTCTCTCTCTCTCTCTCTCTCTGTATTATCTTCATAGAAACACTGAAGGCAGAACAAAACACAGAGCATTTGACCCTCAATTTCTTTACACCACACCAAAGGCCACAGAACTGCAATGTCCTCCATTTATTTACACTTAAAGACATCGAGTCTCCAGAGATTCGCACAAAACACCAGTTAGTCTTAATGAGGGTGCACAGCTACAGCCCTGCATCACTACAAGATGCATATTAAGGGGAAATGGCCTGGTGGTGGAAGCGGTGGCCTGATAAGATGCTGGATCACTGATCTTAAAGTTGGGGGTTAATGCCCCACTCTCAACAGGTTGTCTCTGTCCCCCCAGTGCAGTTAATTGGGTTATCAAAGGCCGGCTATTATTATGCTAACAAAATCTAGCATAAACGTCTCCCCATGATGTTAACAAAAGCTAGCATGGAGTCATTCTTTTGATGCTAACACACATTAGCATAAGTTCATATGTCATCTTGGTGCCAAGATCCAACTTGTAACTGTTGCCTTATGAACCAAATTTAGATGACACCACGTCAGACGGTATCAACTAATAACGAACCACTGCCTTGTGATTTTTGCCTTCGTACAACCAATCTGAAGCTGTTGAGCCCTTGAGCAATTCTCTTAACCCAGAATTGTTCATTGGTATGCACATGATAAAATCTAAGTTGTTATATATAAGGCCATCTGCCAAATTTATCTCCACGCGACCGTCAAAATCCACGAAGTAGCATCACCCCCCCCCCACACACACACACACACACACACACACACCCCACCCCTGTATATAATATCAATAAATACATATTCACTGCTATAATGCTTATAATAACAATTAAACATGAAAAAATAATGCATAAGATGTAAATAAAATATAAATACACACATGGTATCGCATGAGAAGAGGACGACACACATACAGACACGTGGATACACACAGATGCAACAGTGCAAGTAGTTTTGATGGAAAGATTTTGGGTTGTTTTTTTTTTAATTTTTTTTTTTTTTTTTTTGCATAATTGACCTTATTTTGGGGGCATTTTCCTTAATCTTTTCCCCTATTCTTCCTTAATATCCTTATTTTTTTATTCGATTAATATTTATTTATTTAAAAAAAAAACCGCGATGCACTGAAGCCACATGAGTTGACGCACGAAGTAGCGAGGGATCCCTATATCGTAATATAAATATATTGACTAATATAAAATGAATATATTACATCAATATTTAACCATTTTTTACTGAATCTAAATATATTATCAGATCTAATAATGCGTCAGATGTATAGTATCATATAGCATATAGCATCAGATCTAATGTAACATGCAATATTGAATCATTTAGTAATGAATCTGAGTCGGTTCATTTATCAGATTTGATCGTAACAATACTGAATCATTTCTTATGAATCTGAATCAAAATAGTATCAGATTCAGTGGTGGCACGATTCATTCATTTTATGAACCACTTAATCATAATTAAGGTCAAGGGGAGGCTGGCGCCAATCTCAGCCAACTCTGAGTGAGACTCTCAGTGAGGACATTCATACTCACTCTTACACCTAGGGGTGATTTGGAACAGCAAATTAACCTACTGTACATGTTTTTGGACTGTGGGAGAAAACCGGAGAACCCAGAGGAAACCCATGCAAGCACAAGAAGAACATGCAAACTCCAAACAGAAACACATGGTGGGAATCGAACCCAGGACCACGTGCTGTGAGATGGACATACTAACCACTACGCCGCCCGGTTCCATGGAAAACTGAATCATTTTATAACTCTGAATCATATCGAATAGAATCAAATTCAGTTGTGTCCTAATACTGAATCAGTTTATTACTCTGAATCATGTCGAATAGAGTCAGATTCAGTCGTGTCCTAATACTGAATCGTTTTAATACTCTGAATCATGTTGAAGAGAGTCAGATTGAGTCGTGTCCTAATACTGAATCATTTTAATACTCTGAATCATATTGAATAGAATCAGATTCAGTCGTGTCCTAATACTGACTCGTTTTGCAGAGAATCTGAATTATATCAGATTCTGTGGTATCATTTCATCTTGAATCTGGATCACATCACAGATTCAGCGGTATCATCCATTCATTTGCTGAACCACATAATCCCACTAGAGCAGTGGTTCCTCACCTGGGTTCGATCGAACCCTAGGGGTTCGGTGAGTCAGTCTCAGGGGTTCGGCGGCGGTCAAGACACACACCTGACTCATATTCATGACTACACGCCCCGCTCGGCCATCACTGGCTGCAGGTGATCACGCTACATTGCTTGGCCAATCTGTGCTGCAGGAAATTTGGTGTGCTCAGCAGTCGAATTGTGACTGTCGTGATGGTACGTCGTGTGATTTCTTTCTTAATGTTTTAATCCATACTATGTTGAGTAAAAAAAAAAAGAAAGTGGTCGGACGAATATGTACAACATGGATTCACATATATAACGGACGCTAATTGAACAGCTCTCCAGACCATGGCAGACACACAGACACAAACAACCATTCTCACTTCCATGCACAACCAGGGGCAATTAGGAACAGTCATTTAACCCAGTCTCCTAGGAGAAAAACCTTGAGTACCCTGAGGAAACCCACACAAGCACGGGAAAGAATATGCCGACGCCACACAGCCCGGGAATCGGACCCGGGAGCTTCCTGCTGTGACATGGTGGACATGCTCAGCAAGATGAATCTGAATCATATAGTGCAGACGTAGTGGCACTCCAAGTCCATATCGTATACCATGTGAGAGCCTGAAGCCAACAGCCTTTGCTCGCTAATTATACTGATCTTTCAATGTACACTGTGGAACAGGAAAAAGAATAACAGAAGAAACTATTCATGCTGATAAAATGTCTTAAAGTCAGAGATGATGTCATAATAATGTAGCGACTTTACATCAAACACACTCGGGCTGCTGTCTAAAAAAATTGCGGCTCTGTCTGAACAAAAAGCTTCTTCCACACCCACATAGAGTGAAGCAGGCTACAGGTGACTGAACGCTGCCACTCAGGTGGTTCAATAATATCTCTCCCTGCCAAGAGCTGCTCTTTACCCCCCCCCCCCCTCCATGTTTCATTCCATCTTATGCTCGTTCAAGGTCACCTGAGAGGAAAAGAAGTCTTTCCCCCATTCACTGCACTCCAAAGTGAGCATGGAGAAGCTCCTTAATCTCGCCCACATTACACTGGCGAGCGTGTATGAGGCTGCAAGACAAGGCGGCGGGAAAATGACTTGTTCATACCTGACTGGCTCTGTAATATAAAATCCAATTTGGGAAGGGAGTGCACTCGGGTAGGAGGGGTGGTGAAGGGGACTTTAGGAGGGGGAAAGATAAGGGCTTTTCCCGTCGCTGATGGTCCCATCAGCTCAGCAAACACTAAATAATGAACAATACTGAGGCTGTCCCGCCATGATAAAACACTCCATTACTGGCAGTGCGCAGAATTAATGATAATTATGCCACGTCCTCTATGCTGCTCTTATTGAATTTTTATCTACTTCTGGAGCAAAGAACTCTGGAGCGCTTCTTGCTCCACACCCAGTTCAAAACCGCAAGAAAATAACCACAGATTTATTATTTTTTTTTACTATTTTCCGGGACAGTAGGATACCGGCATGATGGGAGTAAACACAGCGTGAGTGCTGAGGAAATGCAAAACTCCTGCCACAAGAAGCTGACCATCAGCATTACATTCCTACGGTGTATTCTTTTACACACACACACACACACACACACACACACACACACTCACGCTTACTGGAGCTTTGCGGTAGGCTGGAGAAAAAGCCTTTCAGGCAGAGCGCCAGCCACTCCATGCTCTCTTGTAGGTTAGCCAGAGCCTTCAGGTCGCTGACATCCCGGAGGATCTCGTTCTGAGGAATCAGTTTGTCTCCCAGGTTTCCCGTCAACACCTCGGACTCCTTCGCGAAAGCAGCCCTAAGAGACAAACAACAGAGACACGGTGACTACAAACCACCCACGATAACATATCCGAGGACTGAGTCCACACATAACCCCACGCCTTCCTCGGACCGCTCGTATCACCTGGACATGGCGTGAGGTCAGAGAACAGTGACCTCATACACATCCAAGTGCACAGAAGAGAAGAAGATATATAGAAAAGAAGGGATTAGACAATAAATGGACGAGGAAAAAAAATGACACGGATGGGGGAGGGAAAGAGACAGGAGAAAGAACAGATATGAAAGGAAACAGGAAAGAAAAAGAAAAGGAAAAGTTGGATAGAAGGAAAGGAAATTAAATGAGTGAAGAGGACAAGCAAGAAGAGAGGGAGAGAAGGAAAGATGGAAGAGAAAACGAGAAAAGAAAAAAAAGAGTAAACAGAAGAAGATAGACAGATGGATGGATGGATGGACGGACGGACGGACAGACAGACATATAGATAGACAGATATATAGATAGCGATAGAGACAGACAGATAGATATATAGATAGTGATAGAAAGACAGACAGACAGATAGCGATAAAAAGAGACAGACAGATAGATCGATGGATAGACACTTTATTAACCCCAGAGGAAAATTCACCTTTTTTTAACAATGTAGAATCCAGAGAATGCAGAACAGTAGCGGAATCAGTATAAAGAGGAAAGATAAAGAAAAGAATGAAGTAATAAACGAGAGAAACAGGAGGTGAAGAGATGAGCGAAGCACAAACAGGAACAGTGACGGAAACTGGGGACAAAGGAAAATATTAAAGGAATAGAAGCAGTGTACGATTTATGCAAAGAGTGTGAGGTGAAGAAACAGACCAGGAATGAGTCATGGAGACAATAAAGGAAAAAAAAAAAAAAAAAAAAAAGAAAAGGAAGAGAAAGCGGTAAAGGAAGTAGGTACGATAGCTGAGGAGTCATGGAATCGTAAAAGTAAAATCATCATTTCTCACTCATCTGCACAACCACTACTAGGACCTCAAGCTCCAGTCCCACCAAGCTGGCACTGCTGGGCCCTTGAGCAAGGCCCTTAAACCCTGGAATGTATAAAAAAATGATAAATCCTCATACACCGAAAAGCCTCAGTCATCACAAAACTCATCCACGAAATCTGGTGACAAACTATCACACACTAGAGTAGCAGCATAGCCGGCAGCATGTTTCTACCCTGCGATGGCCTGGAGAGCTGTCCAGGGTGTACTCCGCCCTCACACGGAATCGGATAGGTTGGGCGCCAGCCTCCCCACGACCATAATTAGGATTAAGCGATTACAAAATGAATGAACTATTGCATGCGAGTGATCGCACTAACATGCTGAAAAAATCAAAACATTGACCTTGAAACAAGGTCACAGTGACCCACACACGATCCCACCCTATTCGCACCCGAGGAGGACTCAAGCAGGAAATTGGTGACTCCAGGTCTTTCCCTTCCAAATTTATCACACTAACAACTCGTACGGACAAAAGGACGGATTGACAGGACCAATTTCATTCATTCCTGCTCCCCGCGACGGGAAAAAAGACAGTCACAGTAGGTCTTGAACCGCTGAATTTTAGATCAGTAACCCATCACCTTATCCACTAAGCCAACGGCTTACTGGTCTCAAAGTCAGTGATTCAATCCCCACTGTCACCACTGTTGGGCCCTTGAGCAAGACCCTTAACCCTCAACTGCTCAGTTGTCTTCTTCTTCTTCTTTTCCTTTCGGCTGTTCCCTTCAGGGGTCGCCACAGCGAATCACCTGCCTCCATCTCACCCTGTCCTCTGCATCTACTCTTACTCCAACTGCCTTCATATCCTCCTTCACCACATCCATAAATCTCTTCTTTGGTCTTCCTCTCGGCCTTCCGCCTGGTAGTTCCAACCTCAGCATCCTACTACCAATATACTCACTGTCCCTCCTCTGTACATGTCCAAACCATCTCAATATAGCCTCTCTGACTTTGTCTCCAAAACCTCTTACATGTGCTGTCCCTCTGATGTACTCAATCCTCATCCTATTCATCCTCGTTACTCCCAAAGAAAACCTCAACACTTTCAACTGCTCAGTTGTATAAAAAATGTGATTTGCTCTGGATAAGATCACTTGCCAAATGCTGTAAATGCGGGAAAGAATGGGACACAAAATGAGTGCAAAAGAGTGAGGGTAAAGGAAACAGAATAGGACATGAGCAGAGAGAGAGAGAGAGAGAGAGAGAGAGAGAGAGAGAGAGAGAAAGAGAGAGAGAGAGAGACTGAGAGTGAGTGAGTGAGAGAGAGCGAGAGAGAGAGAGAGTGTGAGAGACTGAGAGTGAGTAAGAGAGTGAGTGAGAGAGAGAGAGAGAGAGAGAGAGAGAGAGAGAGAGAGAGTGAGAGACTGAGAGTGAGTAAGAGAGTGAGTGAGAGAGAGAGAGAGAGAGAGAGAGAGAGAGAGAGAGAGAGAATGAGTAAATGAGTGAGTGATTGAGTGAGAGAGAAGAGAGAGAGTAAAGGAAACAGAAGAGGACAGGAGCAGAGAGTAAAGGATAAGAGATGAGAGGAGAAAGGGAGGAGAAACTCTGATAATCTCACGCTCCTTTAAACACAAGACGGTTCGGTTCACCTTCTTAAATGGAGCATGTCAGATAGACAAAGCACAAAGTTTGTGAAGGAAAACCTCAAAGCAGTGTGTGTGTGTGTGTGTGTGTGTGTGTGTGTGTGTGTGTGTGTGTGTGTGTGTGTGTGTGTTGTGAGGCGCATCGGTCTGACCTGAAACAACATGACACACACTTGGTAATTTCTGTGTAAATAAAACTATGGCGTTGTGTTAAATCGAGCTTTTATTGAGAGACTCTTTATGGTGCTCAGGCGCGCTGCCTCGCTCTCTGTTTACCTGATGAGACTGTCACAAGGGTTTAAATAATAAAGCCCTTCTTCCTGCTCTTGGTGTTTAGCATCAGCACCTGAGACGGATTGTTTATTTCGTCCACACAGTCGGTTCAATTACTGTCTTTACACTTTGAGACCTGCAGGAGGGGAACGCACATCAAAATCCATTTTCATTAAAAGGAGGGAAAAAAACAAAAACCTAGACCTGACGCCCTGCCTGTACACACCGGGAGATTCCTTCCAAAGATTCTCACAAACAATGAAAATCTGATCAAGGTTAGGTTAATATTTCAGGTTTAGTTCTAAATGCATGGACAGGGGAGGATTCGGAGCCCTTTCTGCTTTACAGTTTTAATCTTTATTCGTGCCTGGGACAGGACCATAAAAAGTTGCTGAAGGGCAATTAAATATCATCCAGATGTTCCCTCAAAGAGTCATATCTCTGTATTAAATAGCATGAACTCAGATTGTAATGTGTCTCTAAATGAGCACTTTATTAAAGGCAGGGTGGACTTGGGACAAAACCATCACCAGGACGTGGAGGGGCATCAGTGTCACCTCACACACATGTTACGTTTCCATCCGTTCGGTATCATCACGTGGACATGTTGAGCTAAATAAGGGCGCTTGGTTTTACACTGATATTGTGAGCATTTGACAGATTCCGTTATCAAGAGCGAATCACTGTCGATTTTCAGTGGCGAGTTGCTTCTGAAACATCAAGTCAAATGACTTCACTAAATTTTAGAGAATTTAACCCTTGTATTTGTGGCTGGCGCATGATGTGTGGAAGTGTTCCTGAGCCCATGCAGTGCTCACGTCAGAATCGAGCCTGTTGCTTCCGAGTGGTGCACTGATGAGATATGCGAATATCAACCTGGAGATCGTAGGTCGATGCCACAGCCGTCCACGGCAGGGAGCCCATCAAAGCCAATTTGCCAGGCTCTCGTGGAAGAAAAGGATAAACTCCCCTCCAGCAATCACCAGCCAATCTTTTTCCCCCACCATTTTCTCCCTAAGTTAGTTATATTCAATTCCCTCCCATGAGGTATTACCTCCCTGATCTACAACCACCACCGACCAGACAGCATGCACACGCCCCTCTGTGACATGCAATGCTAGCACCCGCCTCTTTGCGAACTGCTGCGCATTCGTATTTCATTAGCGGTCTAACACACTCAGAGGGAAAGCACTATTCCTTATGTGAATAAGCTCACTGATGACCTTGATTGGCTGGCGATCACTGTGATTGACACGGAAGTGAGCGTAACCCCACCCCTTCAGCTAATTAACTCCCATGGACTCCTGGCCACATGCTATGGCAGTAACCTGGATTCAATCTTGAGATCACTCGGTTTTTCCCAGCCAATCATGAGCATCTGTAGACTCGTGCGTAAAAGGGGGCGGATATCACGTTCCCACCGAATATGTTAGGCTTCCCTGAATGTACATCTGCAAGCAGTTCCTAAAGACACCGATAGTGAGATTAAGACATGGTGGCTGCTCGATAGGGAGGCAGTACCTCATTGATGGTAATTGGATCGTGGGATCATTTTATAACAATCATGATAGTTTTCAATGCGACGTTTTCAATGCGGTCCATGTGACGGTCCGAGGATCGGGCATCCAGTACTGATTTTTTCAGGTCTTCCCAATTTTAAATTATTCTGAAATTGTTCCACAATTTGTAGACACGGTCTTTTACAGATGGGTGAACTTTTGCCAAGATGTAGTTTTCGCACACATTCATGTTAATGATCAGTTTCAAATTAACCAAATCAGTTTTAAAAAATGTTCCTCCAGCTGTTTCTTTTACTACCCCTTTTCTTTTCCAGCCTTTTGTTGCCCCGCCCTAACTTTTTGAGATGCGCTGCTTCCGCCAAAGAAAAAAAAAGAATGAATATTTTGCATGAAATAATAAAACCTCAACAAGAAGATACTGGGTTTGAGTCCTGGGCTTGGAGCACATGTTCTTCCTGTGCCAGCGTGGGTTTCCTCTGGGCACTCTGGTTTCCTCCCAGAGTCCAAAAACATGCGCATTCGGCTGATTAGCTGTTCCAAATCGTTCCTTGGTGCGAGTATGAATAGTTGTGTGTGTTGTGCCCTACGATGGTCTGGTGAGCTCTTCAGGATGTACCCCGGAATCGCTGAGAGTTGTCGTCAGCGTCCCCGTAATTCTAATGAGGATTTTAGAAAACGGAGGAATGAATGAAACGACGCACCATAACATTTCTCACTGTCTGATATGTTTTCTTTATTCTATCATTAATAAAATATGGGTTTATGAAATTTGAAGAGCATGGGCCTTCATTCTTGTTTACGTTTATACCCAGAACGCCAACATTTTCAAAAAAATTAGCATTCTATGCTGCTCAGGCTTCTATCTCGGAGTTCCTTCGGGGATCTCCACCTCACCTTCTGTGAATGATTGTTATTTAATCCGAGAACATTCCGACCCTCGCCGGATTTAAAAATGTGTAACTGAAAACACGACAACATCAATATGAGCTCCGTGCTAAACAGGACAAAAATGGAACGCAAGCAAATGTACTGTACATCAAAGCGCCATTTCCTGTATGAATCCTGTCTGGTGCGTAACAGAAAGTCCGTGTTTAAACCCATCAGAATACGAGCGGGTATATAATTGTGATCATGCTTTCAATAGAAGACAGAGCGCATATGCGAATACTCTGAAGAACTACGACGTTCGTATTTCAAGAGAATTCCAACGCCGCAATTACGGCAACGCAACAAAGAACGTTTGACTGTCGCCTTGTCTCGTGCTGGAGTTTAAAGCAGACAAGGTAAACCTTTTCAGCCGCTCATAATACCAACTCCGCGTAGACAGCAAGGCACTCATTATGTAAATTCACCAGAGTTTTCCATTATTTCCTTTTTGAAAAATGCAGAAATCTGCCTGACTGTCACCTCGCCGCAGTTGTTGTCACCTGTGTGGGCTGCATATGTTTATGCAAATGTCCGAGTCGTACTGTATTTGAATAGATTTACATCCTCAGGTGCTTATTATTGAAATATGCAATATGTTGTTTTAGCACTTTGTGCTATATGCACAGAGCTGTTTTCACCTCGTGTATATTTTACTCTGTGACCTTTATAAATTGTTTAACTTTAGGCGAAATTGGACGTGAGGAAACGTCGCTGTTGGGCTGTGAAGTTTGTAAAGTTGATATGACGCTGCTGTGCACTTATCAGTGAAGAAAACCTTTTTTCCCCTGTAAACAGTACACTCGAAATGAAGACTCTTCGAATGTAGAGAACAAACGAGCTACAAAGACAAAAAAATATGCTTCTCTCAGATTTCATACTGTCTTCAGTATCAGTGATTACAGACAGAACTACAATCACTATCTGAGTTACGACGTACGTGAGTTATGACCACCTGTACTTACGACCACATCTCGCAGATGCCTATTCTGAGTTTACTGTATATGTTTGGCAGCGCAGCGCGTAAGATAGTTGTGGCAGCGCAGCATCCCAGCATCTCACACTCACAGCATTCTACACTCAGTGAGGAGATACCGTCGCAGTAACATCTCTTTTACAGTACAACTTTACATTCATTTACTGTACACCGTTACCATGGCCCCCAAGAGGAAGCCGATTCATCGGATGGCGATTCTACCAACAAAGCAAGGAACGCACTGTCGTCGGAGACGAAGATGAGAGTAATAAAGCAGTATGAAGGAAGAAAAAAAAGTTAATTCCATCGCTCGAGAATCTCGAATCTCTCCCACTCCACGGTGTCTACGATTTTGAAGGACAACGACCGCATTGAGGAAGCGGTGAAAGCAGCAGCCCCGATTAAGTCAACTATCATCACAAAACAGCGTGAAGGACCGATTGCAGAGATGGAAATGTTGCTATACACGTTGTTGGAAGATAATAGGCAAAGAAATGTGAAAGTGATGTTGCGAGCAGTGCAAAGTAAGGCGACAAGTTTATTTCACATGTTGAAAGAACGTGCAGGTGAATAATATGCTTTGCATGAATTCATAGCGAGTGCTGGGTGAATGGGATACGACTTACAACCAATCTGACTTATGACTGGTTGATCGGAACCGATCTAGGTCGTAACTTGGATAGTGACTGTACTTATAAACTACTTTAAGTCATGATCAGAAAAAATGTAATACATAATACCTAAACTACAGACAAGTGGAAACTCAGCAGGTCAGTGACCGAATATGAAAAGTATTTTTGGGTATAGTTTAAGCTCCAGGTCTGAGGTCACAAATTCAAACTAGAGCAGCACTCATGGCACACACATCCCCTCCCACACACACACACACACACACACACACACACGGCATGAATGGAGTATTATAACTTGGTATAATTATAATGAAATGTCTCCCCCTAGTGGGCATTGCACAAATATTTTGCCCTGTCTGAAAGACGGGAAGTTTTTCAGATTTCAGGATTTTTTTTTTTTTCCCTCCCAAATATGACCCACTGCACATATATCCTATACAATGTAATAGGTTTGTTTCAGGCCGAGGCTCCACCCCTCCACCAAGTTGGGTGCAAAGCAAATCAGAAGTTTTTGCATAATCCAGCTAACAAATAATAATAATAATAATAATAATAATAGGTGGTACAATGACGTATTCACATTTCATCCACCTCACAACAAGAAGCTCCTGGGTTCGATTCCCAGCCTGAACGTTTCTGTGTGTAGTTTGCATGTTCTCCCCGTGCTTGTGTGGGTTTTCTCCAGGTACTCTGGTTTCCTCCCACAGTCCAAAAACATGCACAGTAGGTTAATCGGCTGTTCCAAGTAATCCCCAAGTGTGAATGTGAGTATAAGTATGAATGGTTGTATGAGTGTAGGCCCTGGAATGGCCTGGCGATCTGTCCAGGGTGTACCCCGCCCTTTATCTTTTAATAAATGCCTGTAAAAAAGCATTTTATATATTTCTGGATCTGAAGGGACAGCTGCAAAACAATAACTTTTTTCCCTCACCTTTCTATCACTAACCCTCCATTCGGTACCTTTTGTGTATCTGACAAATTTTCTCTCAAATTTATTCACAGCCAGTTCCCATCATCCAAACGACTGAGGGTGAATGTCACCACAAGCTTTCCAACTGCTAATCATCCACAGTTGGCAGTGGTGTAAATCATTTGGAGGAAGGTGTTACACCTGCAATACCGTAGGCTCACAGGTGCCTTTATTAGAAAATTACATCAACCAATCAGCTCATGGATGACTATGTGCATCACAAGGGGCTCAAAAAATCACAAAATCAAGTTTACACCTCTCTAGGAAGTCCATCCAACAGTAGTTTTTTTTTTTTTTAAACAAACAAAGGCTTGTATATTCAGTAAATCATGCAGTCAATCGGACTCTATATATTTAAATCCAAACATAGTGGTGATTTTCATGCAGATGATGAACTTGGAGTCCAGGACATCTCGAGGAGTCCGAGAGTTACGAGATGCCGTGACTTTAGTCTTTCCAGCTGTTTTAAGTGCTGATGTCCATCGACCAGCAGGCAGCTGGATGGCAGTATGGTCTGCACAGAAATTCTTTAAACAATGTCAGAATAGACCAGGGAAATAAGTTTACATTAAAACTAGTCAAAGTGAGATATATTCATTTTCTGAAGCACTTAATCCTAATTAGGATCAAAGGAAGGCTGATGCCCACCTCAGCCGACTCTGGGTGACGGCAGAGTACACTCTGGATGGCTCGCCAGGTCATTGCAGGGCAGAAATACGCTGACGGCCATGCAGCGCCTCATGACAAAAGTCAGCAATGGTTATTTTACATGAATCTCTCACCATGGACAGTGAGAGACATGGCTGGCCTTTGATAACCCCACTGGGGGGCCAGCAGTGACAACTGTTGGCAGCGGGGCTTGAACCCAGAACCTTAGGATCAGCAATCCGGCAGCGGGCCACCGCAGCACTTAAAGCGAGATACAGGGATCTTTCTCTACTTCGCAGTTCAATTCATGCGGCTTCAGTGCATCGCGGTTTTTAAAAAATATAGAAATAAATATTCATTGAATTAAAAAATAAGGAAATTAAGGAAGAATAGGAGAAAAAGTTAATGAAAATGCCACAAAAACAAGGTCAATTATCCAAAAAAACCCTAAACAAACACAAAACAACACAAAACCTTCCATCAAAATGACTTACATTGTTGCATGTGTGTGTGTGTGTGCACCAGCGTATGTATGTGTGTCGTCGTCTTCTCATGTAATACCATTTGTGTGTGTATGTGTATTTTTAATATATTTACATCTTATGATATTTTTAATGTTTATTTGTTATTATAAGCATTTATAGCATTGAAGATGTATTTCTTGATATTATATACACATGTACATGTATGTATACGTCCGCCCCCCCCCCGGGGGGGGGTTTGTGATCCTACTTCGCCGATTTTGATGGTCACGTGGGGATCTCAGTCCCAATTAACCGTGGAAAGTTAGGGCTCCCTGTATATGATTATTAAATAATAAGCTAACTGCTCTGGTTTTGATATTGAGGATTTGTTCAATGGTAACTTTGGTGTGTACCTGAAGAAGATATTTATATACACAGAGATAAATAGCTCTGTAACCGAACATTATTTTTACCTGCATGCATTTCTTAAACACTTATATTTGTGACATAAAAAATATGGGTGAGGGTCATTTCATGTGTACCGTGTAAAGTCCTCCTCGTCCTCTCTTTTCTGGCGTAGCTGTCTGGGTTGAGTCATGTTGGCCCAGTTGGGTAGTGACTGCAGCAGGCGGCTGATGTCCTCGTCTTTTGCCCAGGAGGCACTGATTGTTAACTTTTCTTCACACTGCACAATACTCCTGCACCACACACACACACACACACACACACACACACACACACACACACATTACAAACTTAGTACAATAACAGAACATCAACCCAAAGCTACACACAGAATCATACACAGCAAGACTACTAATGACTTTACACTGTTACACTTGACATTACAGTTTTATTTATTTATTTATTTAATAAATATTCCCCATAAGGTATTTGTGAGCTGTGTTTATTTATTATGTAACACATAGAGATGTTACCGCGTCCTTGACAACTGTAGTCATGCAGCCGTACATAACAGCCAGTCAGCATCAACTCCGAGAACACAGACACGGGATACCATCGAAAATTAACTTGATACACCAATGCAACCGACACGGGACAACCATCCAAGCCGTATTTCATTAGTATGATTGACAGGTTAATTTTAAAGAGCGATTTGCAGACACAAGACAATCATCCAAGCCATATTCCATGATATAGTCGATGGGTCCGTTCTATACATTGATGCGCACACAAAGGACAACGAGCCAAGCCCTATTTCATTACTACACTTAATGGGTTAGTTCTGCTCGACAATTCACAGGCACAAGACAACCATTCAGGCCATATATTCCACGTCTATGGTCAATGAGTTTGTTCTATATAGCAATGCGTGGACATGGGACAGCCATCCAAACCATAGTCCATGAGTATGATTGATGAATTAAGTTCTATACAGCAATGAACATGGGACAACTGTTCAGGCCATATTATTCCACTACTGTTCTATACAACTAAGTGTGGACACAGAACTACCATTCGAGCCATATCCCAGGATGATGTTCAATGAGAGAAATTTCTATATAGCAATGTGTGGACATTCATTCAAGACATATTCTGTGACTATGATTGATGAGTTAGTTCTATCCAGTAACACATGGACACAGGACAACCATGTAGGCCATATTCCATGAGTATGGTTGATGGAATAGTTTTACACAGTGACCTGTGGACATTGGACAAACATGAGAAAACGTCCATAATGAAGTAAATAGGTCAGTTCTTTCCAGCAATGCACAAATGCAGAACAAATACAGGGCAATCACTTAAGCCATATTCTCTTACTGTGGTGCTTCACTAAAAATATTCTTATACACACACATATATATATATATATATATATATATATATATATATATATATATATATATATATATAAATAAAAAAAACTAAAAGGACAAATATAAAAAAAGGAATGTTGAGTCTTATTTTGTAGCACAAATAGGAAACGAGTTTTGGTAAACATTGTAGACTTCTAAACTTCTTGTGGACCTGGAACACAGCCCTGGAGCACACCGACTTACCATACACCTGTTCTTATTTACTCGAGACTCATAATCCACTAATAATCTGGCTCATAGACAGTACACAAAACCTCAAAGATTTATGTCTGATCATGTACACTATCTGTGTCTTTCTCGCAGACAAAAACACTTCTCAGCATTTAATATTTAGTATTTATGTATGAATAAAGCTGGTTTTATGATTAATTGTCTTTATGCTGGAGATTTAGCGAGAGAACTTTTACTCTATAAAAAGAGAGTGGGGGGGGGGGGGATAAAAGTGTGCACAGTTATTCCTAAGTAGTGACTTTAATATGACTCACATTAAAGAAAAAGATTTAAAAAAAAACAACAAAGAGATCTTGGTCAACTGTTGCATGAACAAAGAGAATCAGTTGAGCAGTTCTTGGGTTAGCAGCAATTATAAAAAAAAATATTAAAAAATGCACAAAAGACAACTAAGGAACTACACTAAGCTATAGATGTCCATATACCTACATACACATATATGCATATACATACCTATATACACATATACCCAACATGCATATATACACACACACATACCTATATATACACACATACCTATATGTATGTACATATATACCCTACATACATATATACACACATATCTATATATTCACACACACACACACACACACACACATATCCCATATGCACCTTGTAGAAGATGAATTATAAGTTCATCTGTATTATAATTGAGGATGTGAGCATTTTATGTTACTTTAAAAAAAAAAAAACCTGAGCATCCCTGTTTCCGAATTTTCAAAGTTAAAATTGTCACAGCTTAGCTTTGTATCTAAAAATAATTAAAGTGGAGCACCAGGAATATTCTGCTAGACTGTAGGAATTAATCAGGTTTAATAGGGATGAGGACATGTGCATGTGCTTCAGCATTCAAACAGTCATCAGTGATGCAGAATTCTTCTGTAGATTGAAATTCCATGAGGTAAAGTGAGGCGGTTATTATTATAAAAATCAACTCCGGTCTTGAGACAGATCTCTGCTTTCTGGTCACTGAATTATATTACATTTATTACATGGATACTGATTATGATTGATTGATTCATTTTCCGAACTGCTTTATTCTAACTGTGGTTACAGGCATACTGATGCCCATCTCTGCCGACTATGGGCGAAGGTGGTGTACATCCTGAACAGCTCGCCAGATCATCGCGGGGCCAGCACTCACGTAACCATTCGCACTGATTTCGAATAGCCAATTATCCTATTGTGCATGTTTCTCGGCTGTGGGGGCTTTCTTTGAGGTGGACATGCAAAGCACTACACCACTGTGTCACCTGTTTAATGGTAATATTACATAAAACACTGTTTAAAACAAATCTTTCATTGACTTATAATTTGTTTCAATAATTAAAAATAACTACTGATATGTGTTCCTAGTTAATTTTCTTATTATTATTTCGAGCACTTTTCTTTAATTTTAGCATATACAACACAGAAACCAAAAAAATAAACCAAAATGAGATTTCCGCCATTGTAATTCAAGCATTATCCACCCTGAATAATTAGTCCATTAATCTTCAGAAGCAGACCAATCAGATCACAGCATTCCTGTGAAGTATATCATAATGTACATTATTAATTCACTACCTGTAAGCAGTGTTACAGATCTCCTTGTACTCTTTGAGTTTGTCACAGACCATCTCCAGGAACTGGTTGGAGTAAGCACTGAGGTCCTGCATGAGACTCATCAGGTCCTGGATGGACTTCTCAACAATCACAGTGCTCTGGGAAGAAAAAAAAAAAAAACACAGTAAGCTATAAAGACGATGACGCACAACAAAAAATTCAGCATTCTGCATTTTGTAATTGTAATAACCCGAACCCGAGTACATCAGAGGGACAGCACATGTAAGAGGTTTTGGAGACAAAGTCAAAAGAGGCTAGATTGAGATGGTTTGGACATGTACAGAGGAGGGACAGTAAGTATATTGGTGGTAGGATGCTGAGGTTGGAACTACCAGGCAGAAGGCCTAGAGGAAGACCAAAGAGACGATTTATGGATGTGATGAAGGAGAACATTCAGGTACTTGGTATAAGAGAAGAAGATGCAGAGGATAGGGTCAGATGGAGGCAGATGAGTGACCCCTGAAGGGAACAGCTGAAAGGAAAAGAAGAAAGAAGTAGTAGTTCAATTAACAATGGCCCATAAAGAACCAACAGAAACATATCGTCATTTGGTCTGCATTGTTGAGGAAAGTGCACACCTGTTGCTTGTTCACACAAGAATGAACTGTTATTTTTAATTCCAAAATCTAAAAGGAATGAATAGAAAGATCTCTAAGAAACAAATCAACAAACCCAAGATGAAGGTGAAAAAAATTTTTTGAAAGGGACCAGACTCTGGTGACACCAGCTGTTGCGATCAGAATTCACTGGAGTGCAGAACAGTCAGAACTAGAACGTCCTCTTGGTGGTTATATGCTTCAACACAGTATACCAAGTGTTGACAAGCAAGGGATGAACATGTGGGGCAGTGGTGGCCCGGTGGTCAGGTGCTGGATTGCCGATCCTAAGGTTGGGGGTTCAAGCCCCGCTGTCAACGATTGTCACTCCTGTCCACCCAGTGCAGCTTACTGGGTAATCAAAGGCCGGCCATGTCTCTCACTGTCTATGGTGAGAGGTTCCTGTAAAAGAACCACTGCTGACTTTCATAGGCTATATAGCCGTCAGCATGTTTCTGCCCTGCGATGGCCTGGCGAGTTGTCCAGGGTGTACTCTGCCCTCACCCATAGTTAGTTGAGATGGGCACCAGCCTCCCCATGACTCAAATTATGATTAAGCGGTTCAGAAAAAGGGCAGTGGTGGCCTAGTGGTATAGGGCACTGGATCGCTGATCCTAAGGTTGGGGGTTCGAGTCCCACGCTTCACAAGGTTGTCACTGTCCCCCCAGTGCAGCTAACTGGGTTATCAAAGGCCGGCAGCGTCTCTCACTGTCTATGGTGAGAGGCACGTTAAAGAACCATTGCTGACTTTCAACAAGAGTAGCTTCAAAGCCGTCAGCGTGTTTCCGCACTACGATGGCCTGGTGAGCTGTCCAGGGTGTACTCTGTCCTTGCCCGGATTCGACTGGGATGGGCGCCAGCATCCCCGCGACCCTAATTAGGATAAAGCGGTTACAGAACATGAACTGAAGGGTTCAGAAAAAGGATGGATTGATGAACATGTTGCTGAAATGGCCTTAACCTTTGACCTATTAAGTTTCAACCAAATGTGGACTCAGCGTTCGTGAGCATGGCATGAATATGACTCAGCAATGAAACTTGACCTTTAACCTACGACCCTTACAAACCACACCAGCTCATCAATGAATCGGAGTGGACGTAAATACAAACTCTTCTCCAGATATCGCATTCACAAGTATGGCATACATGAAGCTGAAGTGATGTTGACCTCTGACCTCCAAAACCGAATTCATCAATTCATCCTTGAGTTCAGGTGGGCGATGTGCAACGCTTGAAGAAAATTCCTCCCACTGTTCTTCAGCTGTCGCTCTCACAAAAATAGCCCGCAGTGACTGACTGACGCTTGGACATACAACCAGAAAACATACCCCCCCCACCCCCACCCCCGGGCCACTGAGGTATGAGAGGCAGTACTGTGCTGTGTACTGTGAAGGATTCCAGCAAGAGCAGAGTGTGAATAAGAGGTCTGGCATGAACACAGGACGGTCGCTCAGATTCCAGAAGCAGTTCTTGGATCCGGGATGCAGGTAAGATTATCCGGCGAAGCAAGAATGAGACCTGGAAATAAAGTGTTTCTGAGAAGTGTGGCGCACTTCCAAGTACGACCATTACATCCCCACAATGATATTCTGTTCTATTAAGAGTTACTTGAAAACTCTGCTCTTTAAAACCTTTTAAACGCAATTTTCTCTGAACTGCTCAAGAGGTTCTGATTGGTATTGTCTGCAGTGTATTGACAAAAGCCTTTGGCTAAACCACACTGGCTGGATCTTTTTCAGCAGCTCGATATGAAAGCACTGAGAATGACAGCTCAGTCATTTTCCATAGATGGGGCTGCCTGTCAGTCACCGCATACTCAATGTGCAAACGCCTCGATGGCGCTCTATAAATGGAACACAATCAGGCCTCACATTCATCTACTGGAGCTTGATGCCGTCACCGGAGTGGCTGTCATTGATACCTGCTTGATGGTGGAAAGCTGGGATAAAATGGCAATGCGTGAGCGTACGAGGTAAGACAAGGAGTGCTGGAGGTACAGAATAACCTCAGCGCCAGAAGTAATGGATCGATTCATCCATATAACCTTTTATGTTTTATCCGCTCCATTCTATGTCCGACCTTTTGTCTCTCTCCATCCCTAATGTGTCCCCATCGCTTTAACACCAAAAGCCATTTCAGCACAGTGTAATGGATCACAGCCAAGACCGAAGCGTCACATGTGGAGGGATGACACACACACACACACACACACACACACACACACACACACACACAGTGTTGTTATCATTGTCTGCCACATAAACAACAAAAGGAATTAAACGACACGCTGCCAGAAGTATAAGATGTGTCCAAAAGTTTGGTGGCGCTTCATGCCTCCATGCTGGGATACTACAATACAGAAGGCCCTTGACCATTCGCAGTTTTGCACTTGTGCCCCGGCATACTCGCGGCTTGCGGACAAACCCGGAAGTAATTGGCACATGATTCAAATTTAGCCAATGGCTGAGAGCTTTTGTTTCTCTCTCCTGCTGATTGGTTGAGATGATGTATACGCCCCTTTTTTCTCATTTGCGCACAAGTTGTCAATGTGCATTTTTTTTGTGTGTTTTTAATTACCAGTTAAGCTATATGATGCCACCCAAACGCCGGGCACCTTCTCAGGCTTCAGGTAAGGAGCCCAAGCGCCAGAAATAGGGTATAACACTGCATGAAAATAGCAGAACTAGTCGATAGGATACAGGAAGGAAAAATTTATGCTGCAGTAGGGTGCCATTAGACAATGAATGAATAAATGTATATATATATATATATATATATATATATTATATTCATCACATATATTCATATATATATATATATACACACACACACATTATATACACTAGTGTATATATAATATATATATATATATATATATATATAATTATTTTTTAATTAATTTATTTATTTATGATCAATAAATATTATGACAGGGCAAAATTTTAAAAAATTATTTAATCATTGCTCTATTTTACTGCTTTATTACTGTGTTAATGCGTAAGACTGTCTATAGAATGTGTTTAAGAAGCACACTTTAGCGCATGTAATATCATACAGAGGGTTTTAAAACCACGTTAATAATTCATGCATGTAATATGATACATAGATACCCACATGTTTTACTTCCAGGTAAATAACTTGCGGAATTTCTTGATCCCCGGGAAGGGCCGGAACCGAACCCCCACGAACAACAGGGGCCTACTGTACACCCCAACCAGCAGGGGGAGGCAGTGTCCTTAGTAAGGCAATACTTCATTTTCAATCTGTTCTACATATCAATGTGTTCGGCGAGGAGCTCCGAGGAGTACAAAGATGGGGGGGTAATGATCCGTGACTGCAGCCGAACACGGGGTTTTGTGTCAGCCTGCAACAGCGGGGGACAACTGACAGGCAACTATACAGCCTCGCTGGAACAACTCCCATCACTACGGAGTTCTGAAAAAAAGTGTGCGCGTGCACATGTGGGGAATAACCAAACTTGGCAGACATCTCATATAATCAGCGCGAGTGCTTGGTCAGCTTGACCAGCGTCATTTAATATATTTCTCTTGTCAGAGTGAATGAAAACCCGAGGCGCAATTATTCCAGTAATAAATGCTTGGGTGCCCCGCGCCACTTGTCTAATTCTGCTCATTTAACAAAGCCATTTGTCTTAGCTCGGGAAATCATTAAAAAGTAATCAAGCTGCACAGAGAAGGTAAAAGAACTTAAGAAAGTAAAGAGGCAGAGCAGCAGACAGCCAAAGGATGGAACGCAATCCATCGCCAGCCCCTGTGTCCCTGCGGCAAAGGAACTATTTCCATCGTATTTTAAAATGCCATGCTGGGACGTCAGACGTGAACGAGACGGTCTGACAGGCCGTCGTCGCTCCTGTCTTTTTGCTCCGAAACATCGTGTACATTTTCACAAATAAACAGCACTTACAGCAACTCCGTAATGATATTAGCATTGATTACACGGAGATGCGCAGCTGTGCTCTCGGCTTATACGTATCGAGGCCTTTCAGCTTCTCCATCTGTGTAAATTTATTCATTAGCACACACAATCCAACATGAGTATTTTAAGGAAACTGATCCAGAGGACTCCCTTTCCATCACATCAAATGACTGCGCGCTGCATGAATGTCTCTTTGTCCTTGCTGCTTGAGGGGTTGTGATGTGATGTGCAAACAAACCAGTCAATTATGAAACCAATCGTGTAATCCTGCTGTAGAGCCGCTTTAAAACCACAGAAACGCAGGAAATGTCTGCTGCTCTGGTGGCACTGTCTCAGGTTTGGTTTCAGGTTCGACGCGACATGCATTCTTGCCCTCGATTGATAAAAAAGAAAAGTGTCGATTTACTTTCTTGAACGCCACACGCTATAGAAAATAATCCTATAGATATTATATAGAATTATAATAACAGCTCTTTCAGATGGATTACATCATCACACCGTTAAAAAAATGTTTCGTGGTGAATTATTCTTGTAGTGAAGTTCTAGAAAGATATGTTTTAAGATGAAAGGAAGGAGTCTCCAGTGTCAGATCTGCGTCACACCTACAAAGACAGGTAAAGTTTTAAGTGTTTTTCGGAAATGTCGGGGAACAGCGGTGACGGTGTTGTGTGGTTTTGCATTCTTAACATCAAGTCGAGAGGGGGAAAAAAAACAGGCTGGTGATGAAACGACTAAATGTAACCTAAATAGATAAATTAATGGCATTTAGTTCTGAAAAAACAAACAATGCACATATATGTAAATGAGGGTGGTGTAGTGGTTAGGGTGCTGTGCTCATGATCAGGAGGTTATGTGTTCGAATCCCAGTTAGACCCCCACTGTGCTAAGATCCCTGGGCAAGGTGACACAAGTGTGCCTCTGTTCACCCAGCAGTATAAAAATATACTGGGAAGGTAACCTGCGATGGACTAGCGTCCCATCCAGGAGGAGTTGAACTCCTGTTCGCAGCACGCTATGGAAACCCGGGATATGCACCGGCCTGATGAGCCACTAGGCTCGAGTGTAAAAACAGCAACTGACTTCACCTTACTTTATGTTCAAATAACAGGAAAAGACACTTCAGAATTTGTTTCTATTAGGTGTTAGTGTATACATCATGTGGATGGCTCAACTTGATTGGTTCAGTCTTGCAAAATAGTTGCTGAGGCAACTTCAAAGTGGATTAAACACGAACACAAAAATCGACACCATACATATATTACACACACACACACACACACACACACACACACACATATATATATATATATATATATATATATATATATATATATATATATATAAATATATATATACATATACATATATGTATACATATATATACACATACATACATACATACATATATATATATATATATATATATATATATATATATATATCTTCTTCTTCTTTTACTTTCGGCTGCTCCCTTCAGGGGTCGCCACAGCAAATCATCCGCCTCCACCTCACCCTGTCCTCCGCATCTTCTTTTCTGACTCCAACGACCTTCATGTCTTCCTTCACCACATCCATAAATCTCTTCTTCGGTCTTCCTCGAGGCCTTCTGCCTGGTAGTTCCAACCTCAGCATCCTACTGCCAATATACTCACTATCCCTCCTCTGTACATGTCCAAACCATCTCAATCTAGCCTCTCTGACTTTGTCTCCAAAACATCTTACGTGGGCTGTCCCTCTGATATACTCATTTCTGATCCTATCCATCCTCGTTACTCCCAGGAGAACCTCAACATTTTCATCTCCGCTACCTCCAGCTCTGCCTCCTGCCTTTTCCTCAGCGCCACTGTTTCTAAGCCATACAACATCGCTGGCCTCACCACCATCTTGTACACTTTTCCCTTCATTCTTGCTGACACTCTCCTATCGCACATCACACCGGATACTTTTCTCCAACCATTCCAGCCTGCCTGCACACGCTTCTTCACCTCTTTTCCACACTCTCCATTGCTCTGGATTGTTGAGCCTAAGTACTTAAAATCCTCCACCTTCGTTATCTCTGCTCCCTGTAACATCACCGTTCCTCCTGGGTCCTTCTCATTCACACACATGTATTCTGATTTTCTGAGGCTAACCTTCATTCCTCTCCTTTCCAGGGCATACCTCCACCTCTCGAGATTTTCCTGCACTTGTTCTCTGCTCTCACGACAGATCACGATGTCATCTGCAAACATCATAGTCCATGGAGATTCTTGTCTCACCTCGTCTGTCAGCCTGTCCATCACCATAGCAAACAAGAAGGGGCTCAGAGCTGACCCTTGATGCAGTCCCTCCTCCACCTTGAATTCGTCGGTCACACCGACAGCACACCTCACCACTGTCTTACATCTCTCATACATGTCCTGCACCACTCTAACATACTTCTCTGCCACTCCAGACTTCCTCATGCAATACCACAGTTCTTCTCTTGGCACCCTGTCATATGCTTTTTCCAGATCCACAAAGGCACAATGTAGCTCCCTCTGACCTTCTCTGTACTTCTCTATTAACATCCTCAAGGCAAACATTGCATCTGTGGTGCTCTTTCTTGGCATGAAACCAAACTGTTGTTCACAAATGCTGACCTCTGCCCTTAGTCTAGCTTCCACTATTCTTTCCCATAAATATATACATATATATATACACACACATACATATATATATATCTACATATACATATATACACACACATATATATATATATATATATATATATATATATATATATATATATATACATACATACATATATAAATATATATACATATATACATATGTGTGTGTGTGTGTGTGTGTGCAAAGTAGGATCGACCCCCTGACTGACATATATGTATATGTATTCTGTCTTCCTTTCGGCTTTTTCCCTTTTACTCGGGAGTCACCACAGCGAATCATCTGATTCGCACGTTTGATTTGGCAGAGGTTTTTACGTCGGATGCCCTTCCTGTCACAACCCTTTTTAGCAAGGGACAGAAACACGCTGACGACTTTGCAGCTACTCTTTACGAAAGTCAGCAATGGTTCTTTTACATGCCCCTCACCATAGACAGTGAGAGACATGGCCCGCCTTTGATAACCCAGTTAGCCACACTGGGGGGGACAGTGACAACCTTGCGGAGAGTGGGACTCGAACCCCCAACCTTTGGATCAGCGATCCAGCACCCTATACCGCTAGACCACCACTGCCCCGCCCCGACCACATATATGTACATGTATATGTGTATATAATATCAATAAATACATATTCAATGCTATAAATGCTTATAATAACAATTAAACATTCAAAAATAATGTATAAGATGTAAATAACATATATACACACACATACGAACATGCTCTCACACACACAGATGCACACCTCACATAACAATGCAAGTAGTTTTGTTGGGGGGCTTTGGGTTGTTTTTTTGTTTTGTTTTGTTTGTTTGGTTTTTTTTTGCATAATTGGCCTTGTTTTGCAGCATTTTCTTTAACCTTTTCCCTATTTTTCCTGACTTTCCTTTTTTAAAAATTTTTCGATGAATGTTGTCGCCACAGTGAATGATTGGCACGTTTGATTTGGCATAGGTTTTTAGTTGGATGCCCTTCCTGACACAACCCTTTAGCAAGGGACAGAAACACGCTGACGGCTTTGCAGCTGCCCTTGACGAAAGTCAGCAATGATTCTTTTACATGAACCTCTCACCATAGACAGTGAGAGACATGGCCCGCCTTTTGATAACCCAGTTAGCTCCACTGGGGGGACAGTGACAACCTTGTGGAGAGTGGGACTCGAACCGCCAACCTTAGGATCAGCGATCCAGCACCCTATATCAGCAGGCCACCACTGCTCACTTCTATTCACTAATAATAGATTTAGATAATAAATGTTTTATTACTTACACACAGCTGATTGATGGAGCTTCACACGTTCAAATTTTCTTTATTGTCCATAGTCAATAAATGCCAAACCGTCTGTGATCGGTGGAGCACAAGATACACCATGTAACATGGACAAGAAAGGTTACGTATATTTTCCATCCCGTTTTAACTTTGATGCTTATTTACCAATTTTGTGACACATGTGTAAATTCCGTGGCTCACTGTGCACCTGTGCTCCGACATGTGTTTATTGGCCCTGTGTAGACCTTAGCAGGGGCTCAGCAGGACATGAAAATAATGATGTCTTTCTCTCATTACAGAATTGAGCATGCAAAAGGGGTAAACTAGGAAATATTTGACTTATTTCAGACATGATATCTCCCAGGCACACACTAAAGATTTTCATGCATTGATTCACAAATAAATTTTTGGATCAAGCGGATCACAAAATGAATGAATCTATATATTCGAGCATGTGCTTGTTTGATTTGTATTTGTGCCTTTTAAATTTTATTCGGAATTTTACTACTTTTCCTCTAAGTTTTTAGTTTAATATCTGTATACTGTTATTTTGTCCATTAACTTGTCTTATATGAACTGAAAAATTTATGTCCTATTCTCACAGACACCTTTTCAGACTGGCAAATTCAAACTATCAAACGGATTTCAACAGATTGCCGCTTTGAAACATTTTCAGATGTGACAGGAGAGTTTGGAAGACTTTCCTTTAATTCCACTTTAAAGATAATCAAGTTATTACTTAAATTCAATAAACTTCATTCAATAGTTTTTGTATGGGTGGAAGTTGAAGCTTTGAAGTTTCTTCATGTAGTTATCTGGGAAATCCTTTTATCTAAAGCCTGGATCTGCAAAGAACCTCTTCAAGACTGAACAATGGATCGTCTGAACACTTCAATATTCTTAGGCGTACAAGCACTGGTAGGCCAATCTGCTGATTTTCTTTTTAAAGCTGAGCCTGTTGCTCTGAAATTCTCAGCTCACTGCAAGCTGGTTTGCCAACCTAGAATCTTTTGGTTCAACGGAACACTGAAATGGCTTTGAAAAACACAGCGCTAACAGAGCATTTGTTTGTGAAGAACGCTGAGACGCTCGAACGCGTGCTGTGCTCTCAGCCATGCCATGCTGTTGACTGTGGACAGGTAGGGCTGGACTTCCAACAAACCTCAGCACCGTCTCTCCTGCTTCACAAAGTTTCACATGAGAAAATAATCATTTGATTCTCTTAAACATCTTTTGTTATTTACCTTTGAAACGTGGGAAGTTTGGTGGGTCACCCTGAACTAAAACAATTATTTACCCAGGCTCAGTGAACAATTCCTAAGACACCTTCTGTGCCCTAAATACCCAATTCTGTTGCCCCTGACCGGCACTGTCGTGTGTATTTCTCTGGACGTTCATCTTACAGATGACAGATACAGGTCAGGGCTCGGCCTTTTGTAGCAGATATGTTGGTGAATACAGAACCGAGTGGTACACGGTCTCAGAAAAGTCAGCAAGGTAAAAAGAAAAGTAGGGTGTGAGTTTGTGTGTGTATATATGATTGTGTGTATATGAGTGTGTGTGTGTGTGTGTGTGTGTGAGTGAGAGAGAGAGAGAGAGAGAGAGAGAGAGAGAGAGAGAGAGAGAGCCCATGTGTGGTTCTCCTTTGTGATGGGTCAGGGACTTTTCCCATTAATCCAGCCCTGACCTGAGAGCTTGGAGGGTTCAGAGTATTTAACCTAAATGTGCTGCTCATTCATGCCAACACACATACACATACACACACACACACACACACACACACACACACACACACACACACAGTCATGTCCGCTCAAACCAGTGAAGCACAACACACTCCCACACACGTCTCACCAGGGTAAAGGGGTGTGACGCAGACGAAGAATGGCATCATGATGGTCCATCCATCATTGTCAGAGCCACTGTGCCTCTGAGACCCTGTAATCCTGCATGAAGCCACAGTGTGGGTGTGTGTGCAGACCCTATATTTCACCTGCCTCAAGCATTCCCCAAGTATGTGTCCCCGTGCGTGTGCGCGCGTGCGCGTGTGTGTGTGTGTGTGTGTGTGTGTGTGTAAGCGATTGGTAAAAATCATCAACAGAAATTATACTGTAACACCGACGGATCACACGAACAATGTTGCTGTTTTACAGGATGTGTGACGCTCATAGCACCATCTTGAATTTATTTATGATTTCAGACCACACCTACACATACTTTCTGGCATGTATCACAAACTCTGACGTTTATGTAAGGAGTCTCCAGTGTCAGAACTCAATCACACTCATATTATTATACATGTTATCATCAGAGTCAAGTTATATACTCGGAGGGTGTAAGCTTTCGCAGCAGTCTTTCAGAGTAACAGATAAATATCAGGGTAAAAAAAGAATCATGTGCTGAATTAAATAAATGATTCACGATGACCCGAAAGGAATGTACCGCAAAGCAAATAATGTCTGCTCCTGTACCTCAGCTCAAACTAGAAAAGCACGTGGAGTACAAACCTCCACCAAGAATAAAACAAACAAACAAACAAGTACAACATACAAGTACAGGGAGTCCCCCGACTTACGACCTGCGCAACTTTACGAATACCCACGACTAAAATAAGTCATTAATTCACTAAATAAATAAATAAATAGCTTATATACTTGGGTATCATGTATATGAATATCGTCAGCCTAGCCAAGCTGATTCGAGCCGATTTGTGAAGTTTAAATGGGCCAAACCATGTATGTATATATGTATATATATATATATATATATAAACAATAAAAATAAAAGGACAGGACAAAGACTTTCTATTGAAACTCCATTTATCACTACAGATCTGTTTCGAGGGGTGGTGGGACCATCCTCTCTCTTCAGGTGATGACAGAAGAAGTTATAGAAGTTCTTCTATAATCACCTGAAGAGAGAGGATGGTCCCACCACCCCTCGAAACCGATCTTTAGTGATAAATGGAGTTTCAATAGAAAGTCTTTGTCCTGTCCTTTTATTTTATTGGTATTTGCTCTACCAAAAAGTATTGAGCACTCTCCTACGGAAGGATCTACTCAGAAAATCCTCTATGTGTATATATATATATATATATATATATATATATATATATATATATATATATATATATATATATATATATACATACACATATATATACACACATACATACACCCCTCACTTTCTGTGGTTAATTGGGACCGACCATCAAATTTCGCTCAGTAGGACTCCCCCCCGACTGACGTATACGTATACGTACATGTATGACGTATGACGTACGACGTATACGTACATGTCTATATAATTTCAATAAATACATATTCGATGCTATAAATGCTTGTAATAACAAACATTAAAAAATACGCATAAGACGTAAATACAATATAAATACACAAACATACAGATGTGCGCACACACGCAGATGCGCATGCATGCAGACTTCTTTTTTAGTCCGATGTATAATATTAAAAACAAAAAAAAAAACCGTGATGCACTGAAGCAGCGAGGAATCCCTGTGTGTATGTGTATATATATATATATATTCGTTACGACAGAAATGTTATATATCTATATGAATGAGTACATGAATATATACCTAGATTTGCAGCTGGCCAATCAGAATGAAGAATTTAACTATAAATGGGGTTTAGTGTAGTCGTTTAATATTTTATCCGTGAAAGTTCTGGTTTTAGAGCTCAACCAATCAGAACAAAAATTTGGACAGAATCCAGAGGTATCGAGCAAAAAAACATTATTTTTTCCATCGAGACTCAAAAATACATTGTGGTGAAAGAAAATCAACCATAAAGAGAAAAAACAGAACATTATTTACTGAGAGTAATTACCTCAGTGTGTGTGTGTGTGTGTGTGTGTGTGAGAACCTCCTCCCTGGAAAGACCTGAGGTGCGAACCTCCTCCCTGATTCCATGTAAATCTCTCTCGAGCGGGATTACTCATATCCTAATGGGTGTAATTTCAATAACGGACCGCTCGACTCCATTGCGGCACCATCTCTTCTGGCCAGAGTGATTACTGAATGAATGTAAATGAGCCCCGACATCCATCACATCCTCATGTGTGTGACACTGAAGAGCCAGGTGTGAGAGCTATGTGATGTGCAAATGAAGCATCATCAGCAGAATTAATGCCTCTGTGTGGGCGGGTGTGTGGGTGTGTTTTTAGAGCCGAGTAATGAGTGTCGTACCCCGAGCCTCTTCCTTTGTCTCTTTCTCAACGTTGTTTTCACAGATGGGTTCTTTGATGGAAAGATCTACTGTACACCTAACTCCCCCCTCCTCCAGACTCCACTCCATCACTTCTTCATCTCTGTTTGGAAACTCAGGTCTAATGCGGGTCCTCATGAGCGCCATAAAAGAGGTCCATGTCATATAGAACGGAACACTACAAATGCGATAAAAACGTGACTGATGCTGGGAATAGGAATTCGCAGCAGTCTCTTTTCATACTCAAATTGTCTCGCAGCATCGCATTTTGGCCGCCGATTTCGCAAACGTTAATAAAATTTCTGCGAATGTCGCAAAATGACGCTCTGATGCGTCGCCTCAGACGCTTTACAAACAGTCCAGACATGTCGCGAAAGTCACAAAGTAGCCGTTTTTCTCATAAATTATTATTATTTTTTTCCACAAGAAAAAGCAAGAAGTTGGAGACTTCCACCAGAAAGTTTGAAACTTTCTGGAATTTGCCATATTCTGTGTATTTTGTCATTATTTATTTGCATTTTGATTACACTAATAAAACTCAAACAGAAAGCAAACAGTTTGAGAACAAACAATGAACCCAGCGTGACTGATTTACGATATCTGCAAACCAATCGCAAAAAAAAAATTTGCAAAAACAAATAAACAAAAAAATCGTCAAAAAAGTCATTAATTTGTGCCAATCGATTTCTATCACACCTCTAGTGTGATCATCCCTTTAACAATGGTACAAATGATGACTTTTTCTGAAATCACTCCATCAGAGCATCAGTATAATCTGATCTCAGCAGTGTGAACGCTCAGCACGGGCCGTGCTCCAGCACACCTTTATCCCTCAGTCTGTTCTGCACACTTTGCCAACACACTTTTAGTGACTTTCTCTCATTTTCCTCCCCGCAGGCACAGATTAGCTCTTTTCCCCATCTCTTGCTATCTCGTTCGATGAGGACATTTTTTAAGCTGACAGGTTACCTGAAAGAAGCGTAGTGCTCACACCTAAGGCGCTGCAGTAGTGCTGCTGCAGACAGATTAGAGAGAGACGGGCCAGTACCTGACGACCAAAACAAACCAACTGTACACGCACCTGAGAAATACGGCTAATGTATATGTACACACACACACACACACACACACACACACACACACACACACACAAAATATACTGTATATGCATTACCACATATTGGCCTAATACATTAAAAATGTGAAAACTATTTTTTTCTAAATCTGCAGAAAATAAGAAAGGTCATTGTCACACAGTTCAAGACCAGTTTTGTGATTAGAGCCATATAAATATTCTGTAATATATAATGTACACACACATATATATATATATATATATATATATATATATATATATATATATATATATACATATACACACATATATACATATATATATATACACATATATATATATATATATATATATATATACATATATATACATATATATATATATATATATATATATATATATATATATATATATATATATATATATATATATATGTATTATTCCTTCTCAAAAAACAAAAAATTAGCATATTGTGAGTAACTTCATATTTTCTGTAATGTACTGATAAAAATTAAACTTTAATATATTTTAGATTCATTGCACACCAACTGAAATATTTCAGGTCTTTTATTGTTTTAATACTGATGATATATATATATATATATATATATATATATATATATATATATATACATACACACACACACACACACACACTGTGGAACTGGTGAGAAGCTTTTAAGCAACAATTAACAAGTGTGATGGAGGTGATGGAGCTTCCTCAGGTTCTTATAAACCAAACAATCAAACTGATCAACAGCCTCTAATGCAAGATTCCAGAGAGTATCAGCAAACATGTAAGACGGGACAGGACAATTCACTTAATATTACACAAGTGCAAATTTCATGGAACTCCTAATTTTTTCATGGACAAGCGTGAAAAGCAAGATTTCACAGCACTCTATCAGACTAACACATTTATATCAAGCTAAAAGAGAATCGAGTGCTCGCTTAAAAAATAAATAAATAATTCATGATGACCTGAAAGGAATAACCGTTACACAAAGAGAACAAAAGCGAATCATCTCTGCTCATGCACCTCGGCTAAAACTAGAAAGGCACCCGTAGAGCGCAAACCTCCACCAAGAGAAAAAAAACCAAGCAAGTATAAACAAGTACAAGTAGTGCCCGACTTACAACCTGCACGACCTTATGACCACCCTCAACTAAAATAAATAAATAAATAAAATACATAAATATCTTGTACAGTTGGGTATCATGTATGTGAATATCATCAGCCTCGCTGAGCTGATTCGAGCCTATTTGTGAATATCAAAATGGGCAAAATCATATTTTATATATATATATATATATATATATATATATATATATATATATATACATACACACATGCACACACACACACACAAATATACAGACGCTCCCCAACTTACGAAAGAGTTACGTTCCGGACGGCTGATTGATCGTTAGATGAATTTGTTCGTAAGTCGTTACAGGG